>JAULJL010000039.1:10010000-10567500 GCA_030761205.1 Fremontodendron californicum | reverse complement strand
CAAAGGTACACTATTTCATGGACTTCACTTCTCTGCTCATACATCTTTGGTACTATCGGGGTATTCTGATGCCGGTTGGGCCGGAGATCCTACAGATCACCTTTATACTACTGGATATTGTTTCTTCCTAGGAATTCTCTCATCTCTTGGCGAAGCAAGAAACAAACTGTTATTGCTCGATCCAGTACTAAATCTGAATACCGTGCTCTTGCTGATGCCACTTTAGAGTTACTTTGGCTTCGCCGATTACTTGCTGATATGGGTATTTCCTTATCTTCTAGAACCCAACTTCATTGTGATAATCGTAGTGCTATTCAGATTGCCCATAATGATGTGTTTCATGAACGCACCAAATATATTGAGATTGATTGTCACTTTATCCGTCATTATGTTACACAAGGAACTGTTCATCTGACTCTTGTGTCTTCCTTGGATCAACCAGCTGATATCTTCACAAAGACACATTTTCCTAGTCATTTTCAAGATTTGGTTTCCAAACTCAAGTTAATATCTACAATACCACCTTGAGTTTGAGGGGGTGTTAATGTATTAAATGTATAGTCAACTGTAATTAGGTTATTAGAGTAATCTTAAGGATTCAGATTACGATTATGTTATTATTGTAATTATTACTGTGGTACGATTCTGCTATTATTGTAATTATTACTATGGTGATTCTTTACTTAGATGGTGAAAACCCTCATGTATAAATAGGACACTCCTGTATAGTTTTCTTCACAATTCAATATACAAGAACACTTTGTCTTGTAACAAACATATTCATATATATATATATATATGTATATATAATTTTTTTCTATGAATATTATCGTATTAGATAGTCATTATTGATATATTTTCTATTAGTTGACTTTAACAATTCTTATTTTTCATAATTACTGTAGACACCTAATTTTATCCGGACCACTAAAACAGGTATGTTTTCTTCCTAAATTGATGTTTCAGAATGTAAAAAGAGTTTTTCATCCTGCAGGTGGTACTCCGAGACTTAGTTTAAGAGGGCGAGCATAAAAAGTCAAACTTGAAAAAAGTCAACCCCAAAAAGTCAACCCCAAAAAGTCAACTACTGAAAAAATCAACCCACTTTCAAAATCAAGATTTTAAGTTCAATTGAAAAATGGCGAAAGAATTTTGATAATCCGAGGTCTACATCGAAAGATATGGAGTTCGGAAGTTGGGATTTGGAGATTCAGTAGAAAGGAAACCCTAATCCGAGAAATTTGGGGAAAAGTGCTTAAACGATCGAATTGGTCGAAATTGAAGGTTCCAAATGAAAGATAAGCACTGACTACGGGTAATGGAGAATCCACTTGAAAGAAAAACCGAAAGGAAAGTCAATCCGGGAGAAAACCGAGAATTAGGGTTTTTTGGTGGATTTCGATGAAATCCGGAAGAATTACAGAAATGGCCCGACTTGATAAGACCAAAGCCCCCAATGGATGAGGAATGATTAAAAAGGGATAGCCCAAGGCTCATCTTGAAGAAAATCTGAAAATCAGACTTGTTTTGAGCAAAACCGGGTTTCGGAGGCAAAAAGGCAAAATTGGAAAATTTGGGAAAAATAGCAAATGAACTTCAAAAATTCTGAAAATTTTCAAATCTCATTATTAAATCATTTGAAAGAGATTGGCAAAAGAAAATCTTGATTTGGAGTTCGTTTGCAAAATGGTCAAATCCCGGGTCTCTTATGTAGTAATTCAAGAAGGAAAATCCCGGAAAAATAGCAAATGAGCTCCAAATCTTCTGAAATTTTGTAAATATCATTTTTAAATTATTTGAAAGATATTGGCAAAAGAAAATCTTGATTCGGAGTTCGTTTGCAAAATGGCCAAATCTCGGGCCTCCTATGCAATAATTCAAGAAGATAAATCCGGAAAAAATAGCAAATGGACTCCAAAAATTCTGAAATTTTGATATTATCATTTTTAAATTATTTTGAAGAGATTGGCGAAAGAAAATCTTGATTCGGAGTTCGTTTTCAAAATGGCCAAATCCCGGGCCTCCTATGAAGTAATTCAAGCCGATAAATCCCGAAGAAATACCAAATGAGCTCCAAAAATTACTTCCAGATCACACTTTTAAATTATTTGGAAGATATTGGTGAAGAAAAATCTTGATTTGGAGCTCGTTTAAAAAATGGTAAAATGTAGGGGCATGAAAGGGCATTTTTTGAAGAAAAAATCAAAATAAATAGCAGACGGACTCGGAAAATTTTGAAAACTTCCAGAACTCAATGTTTTATTATTTTGGAAGTATTAAAAAAATAAAATTTTGAATTTGGAGTCCATTTGATATTTATTTGCATCCGGGGGGCAAAATGGTCATTTCACCCAAGAAACCGAAAAGGGCTTCTTTGGGCCTTTCAAAAAATCAGACTTGGGCTGGAAAAGAGAATTTCTGGCTTGCCAAGGCCCAAAGGAAGGAGGAAGCTTCTGATTTTTCAATCAAATGGCCAAGAATTAAGAGTTAGTTAGAGATTCTCTTTGATCAAGCCATGGTGATTAAGCCACATAGGCCAAGAGAGAGTGTCAACATTATTCTTGAACAGCTGTAATTTGGGACAGCTGACATGCTAATCTAAGGGTGATAATTTCATGATTTTTTCACCTTGAATTATTAGTCATTTGATGGAAAATTGGTTGGGAAGAAATGACAACATTTTTGGAGGAGAGAGAGGGCCATTCGGCCAGCTTAAGAGGGGAGGGCAGAATTCTGATTTTCACACTTCATTTTTGCTGATTTCTCTTGGTTTTTACTTGGTTTTTCTCTCTTTGGTTGAAAGCAAAAAGAAAAAGTTTAGAAAAGAAAGGAAAGTTTGAAGAGATAAAGCTTGAAATATAGCTTCTTGAGGTTGCTCTTGAGCACCAACTCTTGCACTTTCTTGATTTTCCATTCTTGTTTTTTCTACTTTGATTACTATTTGGTGAGTTTCCTTTTTAAATAAATGTTTTTTTTATTGTTCTTCTTAAGTTATTTCTTCATCTCTTTCTTAAATATATTTTTTACAATTTCTCACCATGGCCGAATGGCCTACATTCTTTATTTAAGTTGCTGTTTTGTTTATTTTATCATGTTATTATTATTATTTTCTTTGATCTTGATGTTTTAAGTGTTATTCTACTTCATATACTTGAGTTATATTTTAATTTGGTTGCTTTGTTTGTTGCCATTTATGATTTAAATATCATGTTCTTGCATTTTTAATTTTTTGTTTTCATAATGTTTAAATTTGTTGATGTTTTATATTTAGTATATCAAGTGTTTGTGAAAATGCTTGTGTTGTGTTTGCATGATTTGAGTTTTATATTTTAGTTGAGCATGTTAGTATATCAAGTGTTTGTGAAAATGCTTGTGTTGTGTTTGCATGATTTGAGTTTTATATTTTAGTTGAGCATGTTAGTATATCAAGTGTTTGTGAAAATGCCATGCTTGTTGGAGCTTGAGGCCATTCGGCTACTCCTTGTGTTTTGCATTGTGTGTTGCATTTTTGCCATGTTAGTTGGTAGGTTTTTGCATTTGCATGACATTTGATTTAGTTTTGCATGTTAGTATACCAAGTGTTTGTGAAAATGCCATGTTTGTTAGGAACCATAGGCCATTCGGCCACCCCTTGTGTTTCAGCATCATGTGTTGCATTTTTGCCATGTTAATTGATAGGTTAGTATTTGCATGTTATTTGGTTGAGTTTTTGGTTTAAGCATGCTTTGTATTTGTGAAAATGCCATGCATATTTTAGTTATTAGGTTTGATTTATTTGCCATGCATGTTCATGCATTTTAGACCTAGGTTGCATTAAATGTCATGCAAGTTCATTTAGGTCTAGGTCACTATATTGATGCCATGCATTTTTTCATGACATTTAAGTTTAAACTCATGCATTTCATGCACTATGTTTGCTGTAATTTTTCATGCATTTCATGTTCATGTCACTTGAATAATGACTTAGGCCAATTAATGGTTCAAAGTCATGCTCTCTTGAGCACACTTGGGGAAAATTAAATTTTGTCAAATTGATTATTCTACCTTTGTGATTTTTTTTTTACTTAGCCAATTTTTATCTAACTTTTAAAAAGTCCTAGCTACTGTTTGTGAGTCATTTTGTGAGTCTTAAATATTTTTACTTTGATTTTTAAATGATTTTATCAAAGGCAAAAATGTATTTTGGCAAAACAGTTTTTTCACCCAGTACTCATACTTTTTTTATTTTTCTGGGAGTTCATATTTAATCAAAAAATTAAGCCCATTTTATTCCGTGTAGTTTTACATGTCCTGAGTCTCTAGTATTTGTTTTATAATTTTTTGAAAATTTAAAAATATGGTAAAAAACCGTGGCTTAAAATTGGACAGTGGAGTCAGAATTGAATTTAAAGAAAAATCATTTTTCTGTTTTGGTTAAGTTATTTAGAGGGGGCTGATTAGGAAGGTTAGCTACTGACTTAGGGTAGTTTCTAAGCCTTTTTAAACTCTAAAAATAATTTTTTAACTCTCGGGTTAAGGATGGTCAAGTTTGGGATTTTAAACTTAGGAAATTAGAGCCATTTAAAAAAGGGTTTAACCCAGTTTTTATTTTTAATCTAAGCTTTTCAAAATTGTTTTCAAACAATCACAAAGTATTTCGGTTTTGGAATATTTAATTTGACATATTTTCTAAGGTAGCCGGATATCTTATTTAGATATACGGATTTCCTTAATTAAAGGAAAAAATACATTTCATGCATTGCATTTTCCATATTCATGCATTTTATATAATATGTGATTTTTGCTATGATAATTCCTATGGTATTGTTATTATTTTGATTTATATTTTTTTGATGTTATATGATTTATTCTATGGTTTTGAATATTTCATGATATCCTATGCTTTTTATTTAGTTATTTTTATATTATTTAGCATATGTTATGTTCATGAATTATTATTTTTATTTTTATTTTCATGCATATTATATGATAGCATTATTTTATATTCCATGTCATTTAAATTATATGCCATATCATTCATATTTGTCATGTCATTTAAATCATTTCATTTCATATAGAATATGTATGTTACTTAGGTCATTTCATTTCATTTAGGATGTATTATGTCATCTAGAATATTTTATTTCATTTAGATTATATCATATGACTTAGGTCCTTTCATTTCATGTAGAATATATTATATTACCTAGGTCATTTCATTTCATTTAGGATATATTATGTCATCTAGAATATTTTATTTCATTTAGATTATATCATATGACTTAGGATATTGCATTTCATATAGAATGTATTATGTTACATAGATAATTTAATTTCATTTAGAATATATCATATAACTTAGGATATTTCATTTCATTTAGAATATGCTAAGACATTTAAATCATATCATATCATTTAGTGTGCATTATATTATTTAGATTTTGCTATGTCATTTTATTTATGTCATGCATATACATATTCATTTCTTTTAAATGTTTTCAAAAAAGGACAATGATTTTCAATAAAATAAAGATATTCCCGAGTTAAAATAATTCATGAGTTCTCTGCCGGGTTTGCTGGGGAGGATATCATCAATTATTATTAATAACGGAATATCTTCTTTAAAAGGAGAATGATTCGTAAAGTTTTTCAAAATTAATAAAAATTTCTATATTTTGCCACGTTTGTTGGGGAATATAGGAAAATTTTGAATTTATAAATTCCGGATCATTTCCAATTAAAAATGGAATTATTTTTCTTCAAATTGGGAATTAACTTGAAATACTAAATTCAAAACCAACTTTATACCGAGATTAGAGATAACATACGATTAATAAGGTACCGTTTTATACGGGCGTTTTGGGGGTGCTAATCCTTCCCCATACGTAATCGAGTCCCGAACCCGTTTCTTTGATTTCTCTGGTTTTAAACGCAGACTTGAAATTGGTTTTTAAAATGTTTTAATTAATTTTTAAGATATTTTATAAAACCGGTTTTAATAGGTGGCCGATCACACCTAGCTAAAAAGATTGGTGGCGACTCCATGTCTTTTTCAAGGTCATTTTCAAAACCTTCATTTATCTAGAGGAATTAAGTCGACTTTTCCTCGGTCTTTTTTTTTTTTTAATGTCACGTTTAACGAATAATAAAGTCTTGTGCTGAGACTCGTTATTTTTTAGGTTGCGACAATTATAATTTTTTAACTATTCAATTAAAATAAAAATGTTAATCAAATATATAAATAAATATTTTTTTTTGATAAACCAAAATTTTATTAATAAAAGGAAGCAAGGATACAAAGTCATGGACACACAGCTCAATATAGAAATAAATATAATAATTGGTGATACTATTTGCATTGGTGATAGAGGTGGCAATTAGACGGGTTTGGGCAGGTTCAAATCGGATCATTTCAGATTCGGATCATATTGGATTTGAATTTTTTTGGATTCAGATTATTTAGGGTTTGGATCAGGTTCAGGTCTTTTCGGGTTTGAGTCATTTTAGGTTTAAGTCATTTTCGATTCGAACTCTTTCGAGTTTGCGCTCGGGTTCGAGTAAGTTTTACGTCATTTTTTATTTTATATTAGATGTAATCATCTCTAACTAATTTAAATATTCAAATCCAAAATTAAATTATTATTATTTTTAAGTAAGATTTTGTATTATATGATATTTTTAATTATATTTGTATATTAATATCAATATTTGTTAGTATAAAAAAGGATATAAAATTAATTTTTTTATGTAAAATATGTTTATTAAATAATTGATTATAGAAAATATGATATATTATCATATTGATATTTAAAATAATTGATTCGATGAAATTTAATATTCAACATGTAAATACATTATGATTTATTTATGCATACATATAAATATAATTGTACACACTAATAATTAAATTAAAAATGAGTAAATGATTATATTTGAAAAAGAAATAAGACTAAAGTTTAAGACATGGTAAAACAAATGCCAAAAAGAAGTATTATTATTATTAGTTATTACTCAATTATTTATCTTGATCTAATTTTAACTTAAAATTAAATTTTAAAAAAAATTATAATTAAAAAATACGTGGTATATATATAATAAACACAATATAACTAAAAATGTATTCCCAGCCGTAATTTAAATCTCTTATATACATATATAAGAGAACTGGGGAGAAGACAAATCATTGAGAAGTAGTTCACTGCTATTTATAAATGCCTCGACACTCTCCAAAATAACTATGTTCCTGAGGTGCCTGCCTCCATTGTTGGTATTGGCATAGGCAATGTTTTCAATCTTTCATTTTCTACATAAATTAAAACACAATGAATCTTTCCAATAACAATTCCAATGAATCTTTCCATTACAAAAAACAGCAGTCCCGAATCGTATAGAGTCCTTCACACCGAAACTGATTTTAGAGAGACTCCAAGAATCAGTCTCATATATATTTTATTTTATATATATATATATATCCCTTACACTAGTCTAAAATTAAAATTGTTTTACACACTTTCATAACATTTTATACGACTTTATATATATATATATATATATATATATATATATAATATCCAGTTCACATTTGGAAGGTTTATCAGACACTTGGCGGAGAGGATCAAAAGGCATCCATACTAACGTAGATTTTAGAACCCTGAAATGCTTTTCTAGGAAAAGATAGCTCTTAGTAGTAGGGTTACAAATAAAGTACCTCTAGAGATGATATCTTTGGGACTATCAACCACTGACTCACAAAGAAACAAGCCATAACAAAACTGAAGAACATTGATGTTAGGTGCATATATAATTCATATAATCAAAGAAAAGGGTACTCTCCTGTTATGCTTCAGAGGAACCACATCGAATTCAGATAGTACCATTTGAGAAGAAGAGCGGTGGGCGTGAGGAAAGGAAGCCATTGGTTTGGTGGTGGCAGAAATTAGGGCTGGAAATTAATGATAGAAAAAGCCATTGTTTTGAAACGCACTTGAATTTTATATGAGGATTTGTGTTAAGAGATCAGGGCTGCTGTTACCCATTGTCGCTGCTGAAGTGATAATAATAATGCTGACGCTTAGTTTCACTTGTAATATTCAATCAATACCACCCTAGCTGTTGCATCAACTTCAACAAAAAAAGGCTCAGCATCCTTATCAAATTGATCAGAATTGACGAATGGCATGTTAGAATCTACAAAACCCAATCCTTGGTTTTCCAAGAAAGTTTATATGGAGTGTAAAAAGGAAAGAAAGAAACTACCAAAAACGAAAACTGAAGAATTTATGAGTGAAAAATATGCAACCTGAGCTTCGTAAATCTTAAAAGAATTGAACCACCAAAACCAAAGTTTAGAGGTAGCTAACTAGCTATATTTATAGGGAAAAAGAACTGCAACCATGTAATGTAAGACGGCAATTAAATTTCATGAATATCTGATGCTATTTGCAAGTGTTCTTGTATCTAATAACCATCTCCAAATTTGAGTATTTCATCATAGTAAAAACTACAAAAGGCATCGCAACTTCAAGCAGGGTAGATTAATTCTTTTCAAATTAAGTAAAGAACATGAAGACTTTTAAAATCTACAACTGAAACAACCCACACCATATTAAAATTGTTATGACTGAATAAACTGACATTGTTGTTGGCATGTTTGCCTATAATAGACATATTCGAGTATGTATGATACCTGATGAAATACCAGTTCAGCATACAACACTTAATTTTCTACTACCAATTGTCACACACATTACTATGAGATAGGTGTCATCTTCACCTGCCTATCTATTTTACATATATTAACTGAGATCACAAGCCATCAGAAGGAGCCCTTCTGAAGCAACATTTGAAAAGCCTTAAACCTGTTGAATCAAAACAAGGCAATCAATTAGAACAAAAGCATGGTGATTAAACCGGTGTCAGCTGCACATTAACTCCTAATGTAACAATAACTATGTTACCCGTACTCTGGATGAGTGTTGGATACGAGTATGTGTACAATTTAAGTATGTTCATTTTTTTTAAGTTTTTCATATATTTGGAGGATTATACCCCATACTCATGTCCAAATATATGTCAGACACATATACTTTAACTAAAATAAAGAGTTTGGGCAACATAGAACAATAATGCTATAATTTTGTTGAGGAAAGTACAATTTAATCTTTGAAAAATCAGAAAAAAAGGCATGGAAACCTGCTGTATACATCCCCAACAGCATCTCAATCCAAGCAAGCACCAGTACCATATATTACCCAGAAAATAATCATATAAATAGACTTTAAGATCCAATTATCCAAGCAAGGTACTCATATGGCAAGTTCCTTTCAGGAAAACTTTTATTCCATCCTAGTTTGTAAATTAGTCATCCCATCAATATCATTCCCCAAAATCAAAGGTGAAAGGAACTAAAATAGAGGAAAATACCTGATTTACACATGTATGTTAGTAACTGCTATCATAGCAGTAATAACTTAGGGAAGATAAACAAGATTAATGCACAATTGAGTGATCTAGTACTTCAATATCTCAAACGATTCATTCAGCCTCTAATTCCTTAATTTACATGTTCATAGGTTAAAATGAAAGTAGGTAAATTAATCTATTAAGAGGAACTCTTATGTAATAAAATTTGTTGTACTAATAAAAACTGAAGAAGTAAATAGCCAAACTGACATCATCATCAGGGTGAATAAAAGTACAAGTGATAGTTTCTCAAATACTTACCAAAAACAAGAGTTGAGAATATTGGTGTTTGTAGAAGCTATTCCCTCAAATGCAAGAGAGGTTCTCAAAGTATTTATAAGCAAGAAACCTCTGTGCATGTAAATGACCGAAAAAGTCTAAATTGCGAGAGCCAATTTTGACAACAGGATCATAAAGCTTTTCCCACCTCCCATCATTGAAATCATAGAAAATTATTATACCATCTGCCCATACCACAAACTTAGGCTCTTCTCCTTTCTCAGATCGAATAAAACACACACCCGAGAATCCAGGACAGTAGTCAAGACAACCCAATTTTAGGTCAGAAAAAGCTTTCAGCACATCGCCAAGATTCAGACGATGCTTCAAGAACCAATTAGAATAGTCACTTGCCATCTCATTAACGTCTACTTCTAAAAACATGGAGTCGTGGTAGGTGAATGCAAGATACAAAGTGCCCTTGGCCTCTCCAAAATATCTATAAAACTCAAACCGAGGGTTTCTTCTTGTTGGCATTGGCATTTCTTGCAAACATTTCTTGTCTACATCAAAATACCGTGACTTTTTTCCGTAACATTTCCAATGAATCATTCCATTACAGAAAATGGGCTCCTCAAAAATGATTCTTTGAAACGCGTCCACTTCAAAACTAATTACGGATACAGTCCAAGAATCAGTTTTTGACCAATATATATCCATCTCAAACTTGTAAGTCAGTCTGTAAGACAGTTTGTAAGACAGTTCGGATACTTGACGAATAGAAATAATCTTGTAATGAGGAGACTTGAGAGGATCAAAAGCCAAATTAACATAAAACTCACGACCTTTAACTTGTTTCCTAGGAAAAGATATCATCTTGAATTTCTTGGTAGTTGGGTTGCAGATGAAATACCTGGAGACGTTATCACCATCTATGGACTCGCAAAGAAACAACCCATTACAAGATTGCAGCATGTCGATGTTAGGGGCATTAACATAATGATTAAACAAGGGGACTTCATTGGAATGCTTCAAAGGAACCACTTCCAATGCAGCGGATCTTCTGTGGTTAACTTTGAGAAGAAGGGCAGTAGGCTCAAGAAACCCATTGCGTTGGTGATAGCAAGTGTGGGAAACACAGAACTGAGGGTCGGAAATGATACAGAGCCATTGTTTTGAGACACACTTGAATTTGAGGAGTGATTTGGTGGGTAATCTGAGGAGGATTAGTGTTGAGATATCTTGGTTGTTGCCAATTTTGTCTGCAGAATTCTCCATAACTTCAGGCTTGAGAGTTGAAAGTTGAAACCACAATCCTTCGTATACTTTATAGTTTGCTTGGCTCCAAAGTAAGTCCCCTTGCCTTCGTAAAACTTGGCTATATGTTAAGACTTCACTCTTCAGATGAGGTGGGAATCTAATGGCTGACTTGAATGAATTTACAGATCCTTATGTGCTAGCTTTTCTACGCGAACATGGCTAAAGAATCCAAAAAAGTGTGGAAAGTTCTGCCATATGAGCGCCTGAGCCGTGTGCTCCCAATAATTTGTTAGCCGTTATAAACCGGTAGAGATGCTCATGGGCTGGATCGAGTCGGATTTAGATATGATATCAACATCATATATGTTTATCTAAGTTTGACCCTGCTCGATCCGAAATATGGGTCTAAAATTCTGTCCAAACCCGCCCATATTTATAAATGGATAGTCCAAACCCGTTTAGACCAGCCCATATTATTTTTTTCTAAAAAAATTTAAACAAATATTTTTTTATTATTTAATTTTTTTTATAGTTTTTAAACATGGATAACTTAGCATATTTTTAAATATTTACACTATAATATTATATATATTAATTTTTTATATGATATAAATTACATAATATATAAAATATAAAAATAATATATTATATAAATGAAAAACGGTCTGAGTTCGGGCTTTAATTGTTGGAGCCAAGACCCGGTCCATTTTCTAAATGGATTTTATTTTTTTGTCAAAACTTATATTTCGAGCCTAATATTTTTGTCCAAACTCTCTAAAATATGGGTGTGCCTTCAGACTTGGACGGATAGCCCAACCCTTGAGCAGCTCTATAAACAAGATAACATGACAATTTGTTTCAACTAAAATTTGTTATTTAGTTACTAATTTTATTAAAGAATTATTAGTATAATTTTTGTTATTCAAAGTATAATTGTTTTTTATATTTATAATTGTTGTAACTTAAATATAATATATAATAGGTGGATTCTTTCTGACTAGCTAGTTTTTGATATACTTAGTCACCCAAATTTAATATTGTATATTCTTTAAGTCTATTAATCATTTATCCCGTTTACACGTGAAAGGGTGTGTTAGAATTTAAATATAATAATTGATCATTTCTTATTAGATAAAATTTTTGGGACCCAAATTAACATTATTTATCTATTATCAAATTACTCAATTTAGTATATGTAGTAGAAAATAGTAATATTAGATTTTGTCATTTTATATTTATATATTATTCAATTACTTAATTTGTTTCTTTACATAGTAAAAAAATAATAAAAATATTTTTTCTTTTTTATTGTTTATATGAAAAAAAAATTATTCCACATGGCAATTTTTACACATCATTTATGTCATGTAGCAATATTAAATCAGCTAGCAAAGATTAACAATGTAAATTTACGTAATATTTTCATTCAAATACAGACTTAAAAGATTCTAAATAAATATTAAAAAATTTAATTGATTGCAATAAGACTGTCATAACCTACCAAACACGAATTCGGCATACAAGATGTAAATTTTGGAATCGCCACTAATCATCTTTGCAAGGTGTGATTAGATCTATCTAATTTATAGTAATCCTAAACTCGACGAAGGTATATAAAAAGGATAGATCCCAGTCTACTTTACCTAAACAGTCTACTTTACCTAAACTAAAATCGGGAGTACGGTTACGTGTGAGGAAGGATTAGCACCCCCACAACGCCTATCCAGAAGGATAGGTACCTAATTAGTCAAATATTACCCTAAGTTTGATTTTAATTAAATAGTCTCTAATTTTTATTTAATTTATTTATTAATCAAATATTTTAATATTGAATTTTTTTTAAGGTATTTTTCATAATCGGCATAATCCCAAAAAGAAATCTCCTCACCTCAAGAATATTCAAAAGAAATCATTTGGTCCCCTAAAGAGGCTCTATCATCAAATTTATTAAGTATTTTATAGAAAAAAGATAATTATAAATCCTAAATTAATTCTCTTATATTTAAATTAAAAATAAATTTCAATCAATAATATTGAAAGTAATCCCTTAAATTCTCCATCATTAGCAGAAATTAAAAGAATCTTTTCTTACTTAAAAATTTCTAAAAAATCGACCGTTTGCAATCCCCTTAGAATCCCATCACCGGATAGGTTTAAATATTTAAATATTGAAAATTTTCAAAAATTCTTTCCACCATTCGGGATTGATTTTTGAAATTCATCTCACCTCACCTCACCTCAGGAGTCTTTCATAAAAACCATTCGTTTTTATGAAGATCCGTCGTCGGAATTATGTAAATTTGATCCGAGCGGGTCAACGTGCGGGTCACGTGGGACCCGACTCCAGGACTTTAAAATCAAACTTTTTTTTCGGTTTTCATTTCAAACAATTTTTTTAAAAAAATATTTCTTCTTTCTCTCAAACCCCAAAATATCATACCTTACCCAGTTTTTCAAGAACCCAGTTTTCGGCTACCGAGAACTTCAACCGGTCGCCGGAAACTTCATGATTTTCCAATTTCTGGCTACGGAAACTGGAAAATCCAGAAATTCTTTCTTCTTTTTTTCCTTTTCGAAAACCAGATTTACGACTTCAGATCTTCTTTTCTCGAAGAAACAAATTTGAAGAAAAAATAATAAAATAATAAAATTTGAAAAAGAAAAGTAATTGTTTGCTTTTGTTTTTACTGAAATCCGAAACCCATAAAAATATTTATTTTCAGTGTTGTTCAAACACTCTTTTCAAAACCTCAAGCAACATGAAAATAAAGAAAATATATATTTTTTAAAAATACCTTAAAAAAACGAAAGCTTTAATTGCTAGGATTGCTGATGATTATTGTGTTCCTCCACCTCCTCGAATTTGTACTGAAGGTAGGTTTTTATAGAGATTCAGAGTAGAAAATTAGGGTTTTTCAACTTGGTGGCCAAGAATCGGATCTGCATGCAGATCCGATTTCTTTCCATTTATTTTTTGATCTGATTTTTCCTTTAATTTTTCCATGATTTTCTTTTCCTTTTCTGTAGCAAATCCCCTTTGGCTCCAAGCAAACCAAATCCCACGTTTTCAACATTTTAAAATTTTGCATTTTAATTCCTACCCAGATTCGGCCTTCCTTGTTTTTCTATTTTCTGATTTTTCTATTTTTTGATTTTTTCGTTTTTTTTTTCAGATTTTTTTTATAATTTTCGAAATGAAAAAAGAAAAAGATAATAATAATTTATAATAGTAATAATAATATGTATAATAGTATAGTAAGAATATTAATAATAATGATAATATGTAATAGTAACAATAATAGTTACAAAGCAAATGGGTCGGCCAAATGGACTCCAAGACCCGATGACTTAAACCCGGAAAAAAACTAAAACAGGCCACTCAAATCGAACCAAGGATTTTATTAGACAAAAAAAATAGATCCAAATCTTAAAACTCAGTAATAACCGATTTTATAAAAGTCAAATTAAATCTCGGATTAATAAATTCGGATAAAATAGAGTGTTTATAAAGACAATAAAAATTTAGATAAAAAGTATTAAGTACACGTGTTTTGTATTTTTTTTTTCATCTTATAAAATACTCTCTTTTTTAAAAGAAAAAGTGATTATCAATATTTAAAATTAAAATGTTTTAAATAAAAATTCAACAAATATTTATGTGTAATTATAAAAAAAGAACTAGTTTGTGAAAAAATCATGATAACATTTTTGGGCTATTTTATTCAAATATTGTTTTTTTTTTTTTTTATCCATCATTCGGTTTGATTTATTTAGTTTTAGATATAGTTTGGAAATTGCCATCGTTGATGGCGGTTTTCAAACACAAAGAAATATCTCTTTAAAAAAACACATGGAAAAGCTTGGAAGCGGCTTTTAAATATAAATTTTGTAATTTTTTTTTTTATCATGAGAAGAAACCGCCCTCATGGAGGATAGCTTTCCTTCATGAAGGGGAAGCCGTCTTTTTTTTTTTTTTTTTTTTTTTTTAAATTTTAAATAACAAAATTAAAAATTATATAATTTATAATTTTAAAAAATTAAAAAATAAATAAAATTTAAATAACAAAATTTTAAAAATAACAATTTACAAAAATTTTAAAAATTATATAATTTGAATTATATAATTTTTTTATACAAAATTTGTTTATACAATTTTTTTATTTTTTAAACTGTATGTATACAATTTATATATATTTTTTTAACTATATGTATACAATAAGTGTATGTATAACGATATCATTATTGATATAAACTTTTCTCTGATGTACCAGATTGATAAGGACATTTTCAACAACTATGACCTTTATTCCCCCATAATCCACAACGCTTTGATTGACCTTTCTCCCGGAAGTCCATTTCATTACGAATACGAGTTAATTTTGACCGACCATGTGGATCTCTTCACATTCCTGGATTGAGACACACTTCTGGACCATTATATTGAGGCCAATAAGTTTCATTTCCAATTGGCTCAAACTTATGTCGATAAACATTGAATATAGTGTCCAGCCTATAGACATTGTCCACATATTGCATACAATCAACATGGACTAAACATCACGAAAACCCCAAACACGCAGAACCCCAACTATAACTTGCTGCATGCTCTAAATCATGAAGTAATGGAAGATATATTAAATGTATCCGATTACTCGATTTGTCTGGCATTAGCATTCCTCTAATCAAACGTAAAATATATGCTCTAACAACATATTTTACCTCTTTTTCACTTTGTCCGGGCCCTTAAACAAGGTAAGTTCTTCCTCCAACTTCCCGGAATGCGAAGAATCTCCCCTCATTCCATAGATGAGTCTCCAAGACTTTGATTCGGAGGTCAAAACGAAAAAGTCAGCTCGAAAAAAATAAAGTCCAAATAAGTCAATCCCAAAAAGTCAACCACTGAAAAAGTCAACTTTCAGTCAAAATCAAGATTCGAAGGTGAATTGAACAATGGTGAATTTTTTTTGATAATCGAAGATCTACAATTGAAGATAGAGAGGTTGAAAGACAAATTGCAAAATTTAATGTAGGAGAAGAGTAGGGAATTTCCAAATTTGGGAAAAGTACGTAAATGATCAAATTGAAACCTCAAATGGAAAGATGATCAATAAAAAAGGACATCTCAAGGTCCAATTTTACCAAGAGGAATCAATCGGAAGAAGAAGTGGACAAAATTGAAAATTGCGTTTTTGGAAAAATGGGAAACTTTGCAAATTTGGGAAAAAGTGCGTAAGCGATCAAATTGGATAAAATTGAAGGTTCAAAATGGAATAAGATCAATAAATATGGACATTGGAAGGTTTAATTTTGAACCGGAGTTGAAATAAAAATCGATTTGAAGAGAAAAAAGAAAATAAATATTTAATGAATAAATGGAAAATTCACGAATTTGGGGAAAACTACAGATTTGGTCCGATTCGGTGAAATTGATATCCCAGTTGATGAATAATAAATAAACACGGGTACCCCAGGTCTCAATTTGAAGTGGATCCAAAGGAAAAGCCGATTGGGGGAGAAATGGAAAAATCGAGAAAATTTCCAATTTTGAGGAAAAAGAGAAAAACTAAATCGGAGAGGAATTCGGAGTAAAAATTGAGAAAAATCGATCCAACTCCAATTCAATATATGAAAAAGGCAATGAAAAAAGAAAATTCGGAAATTTGGCCCGTTTCGAGTAAAACCGAGGTTTCAAGGGCTAAAGGGCAATTTTGAAAAATCCGAGAAAAATAGGATTCGAGCTCAGAAAATTGCGAAACTTTCCATAACTGAGCTTTAAGATGGAAAGAAAGAAATGAGAAGAAGAAAACCCGAAATTGGGGCTGAAACGCAAATATGCTAAATTCGGGAGACTAATCCGTAATATTAAAGAAAAATTCGGGAAAAATAGAAAACGAGCTCGGAAAATTATGAAAACTTCAGAACTGAGTTTTATATTGGGTAGGATGGATTGGACAAGAAAAATCCAAATTCGGAGCTCAAATGAAAATAGACAAAGTTCGGGGGGCACTAAATCAAAATTTTAGAGAAAAATCCAAGGAAAATGGAAAGCGAGCTCGAAAAATTATGAAAATCTCCAGAACTGAGTTTTATATTGGATAGAATGGATTAAAAAATAAAAATCTGAAATCAGAGCTCAAATGAAAATAGACAAAGTTTGGGGTGCACTAAACCAAAATTTTAGAGAAAAATCTGGAAAAATGCAAAACGAGCTTAAAAAATTATGAAAACACTCCAGAACAGAGTTTTATATTAGATGAGATGGATTAAAAAAGAAAAATCTGAAATTGGGGTCCATTTGCAAATAAATTAAGTTTGGGGGCGAAAATACAATTTTACCAAAAAACCGAAAAAGACCATCTTGCAAATAAAAAAAAAAAGAGGATTGGCTTGGAAAATTCCAGGCCAATTTCGGCTAGCTCATGGAAAAGGTAGAGAGGTTTTATCATCTTAAATCAAATGGCCAAGATTGAGTAGCAAGATGACATTTTTAAGAAAGGACAAGATTCTCCACTACTTGCCTACATGACATTTTTTGCCAATGGGAGGCCTCCAAATTGCAAAGCCATGTGAAGGCCATGTGAAGAGCATGGGAAGGCTATGTGATGATGCCAAATGGATTAAAAATGCCACCTAAGAAGATATTTTGATAGTAAGCCATATGATCATGACAAGTGGCTTAGATATTTTGTAGAGATAAGAGACAAGAATAATCTAGGTGGTATTATTGTCCAATGAGAGGTTATAAAACCATTAATTTAAGGGAAGCATCATGTAAAAAGGAGACAAGAGCCCTTAATTTAAGGAAAGCATCATGCAAATAGGGGACAAAGAATTATTAGCCATGTGGCAAAGATGTTGGGAGAGCATGCAAAGCATGACTAAGACTAAAAAAGATGAGCACTCTCGTATACATTAGAGGGGGATTCGGCCAGCCAAATGGGGAAGGGGGATTCATTTTTTTCAAAGGTTATTCACTACACTCTTGAGGTAGGGAGGAAGAAAAAGAAAAAAAACCTCTCAAGGAGAAAAAGAAAAAGAGAGAAAGAGGGAGAAAGAAGGAGAAGTTTGAGAGCTTGATTTGGAAAAGCTTTGCTAGGTAGCTATTTCTTCTTTTCTTTTTCAATTATTTTCTTTGATTTCATGTTCTTTTTCTTCTTTTCCATGTGATTGTTAACTTTCTTTGTTGAATAAAATGTTTTCAAAATAAATTTCTAAAAGTTTTTTTTCCTTTCTTTTTTCATTCTTTACAAAATAACAAAAGTTGCAAAAATTTCCTACAACATTTCCACTATGGCCGAAACTTTGGAGGCTTTATTGTGCTTGTCTTTTGCTTGATTTTCTTGCTTGCATGTTGGATGTGGGTTTCACCATTGTGGGTAGGATAGGTTTTCTCCTTTGGTTTTCTTTTTTTAAAAAAAATGAAATAAAAGGTTTGAGAAGCTTGAGGATCTTGATTTTTATCAAGTGGTTTTGGTTTGGTGGGATTATGTCCAAGAAACCAACCATTGAGCCAACCTTCATTTCTTTGTTTGTTTATTTTTTTTAGCTCATGATTGATTCATTTTCATATGTTTGTTTTGTTGGAAAATCATGCATTCATACCATTTTCAACTCGATTGATGCACCAAAAAAAGTGTATTTTTATTAAACCTTGCAATTAGTATGATCAATTATAGTAAAGTAGCATACAAGGGTCGAATCCATAGAGTTTGATTTTTAGTTTATAAATTACTAGTTTAAAAATTAAATTCAAAGACAAGAAAAGAAAAAGGGCTTTAAGATGTTTTAAAACTAAAGCAAATAATAAAAGTAAGAAGCAAGTAAATAAAAGAATATAAAATATGAAAAGTATGGTTAATGTTTCATTCTCCACCACTAGACATCATTGAGAATCAATAATCAAATCTGTCAACATCAATTAGCTATCAAAATTAACAACCGTAGATAACAACCTCCAGTGTTACCCCAATCCTTCCTTAGTTTGTCGTTAAATAGGACGAACGCCACTACTTAATCTTTATCTATCAAATAACCTAAGATGAACATCATTAGATTCAAAGTGAGAGCAGCTTCATGATAAGAAAGATAGGTTGATCTAAGCAACAAAAGCATGAACATGGATTCATTCAAATTAGGTTATGTTCCACTTCATAATTCCTGAAAACCCAACATAATCATGAATTACAAATTGCTTCTATTGAATAAGAAATCAAGACAATTACACAGATCAAGATTCCTAAACTAGCATTAGATAATTATCAAGATCTATCTAGTTTGCAACCTAAACAAATCAAGACAACATCATGAACAATTCTTATAGAAGCTTATAAAAAACTCTGATAGAAAACTAATGATAGATAAAATCTCAAAATCAATTACACAACATGTCTAGGGCTTTGAAATCACCCTTAACCAAAAAGAAGTTTATCCTAGCATAGGCATAGATAATATATACATAAAACTAAAAAGAAAATAAAAGAATGGAAAAAAAGAAGAAGAATAATGATGATCCTTGAGTCTCCTCAAAAGATGTCTAGTTTATGGCTCAAAAGATGGTATTTAGAGTTTTAAAACCCTGAAAACAAGTCCTTGCCGCACAAGTAAGCCTGGAGGCAGAAAAATCACGTTTTTGGGCAATTTTTGTGGTTTTTCCCGAATTATTGGCGCCGCGATGCGGGCTTTCTGTCTCCATTTTTCTGCTGCATCTTCGTTCACTTCGTCGGCTGATTTGGATGCCCATTTCTTGTCCGATTTGGACGTGTAAACTACCGTTGGAAAGGTATTCAAGTCAGATTCAAAAGTCAAGAGGAAGTTTCTTCAAATAAGGATTTTAAGATCATGTTTTCCTTGCAACAAGCTCCGGAGGTCAAATCTGCCTTCTTGCTTTGCAACCAGAAATTGATCTTTTTGACTCCCGAGTCTTCTTCCATCTTGTGATTATGATTTTCTAAGCTCTTTACCATCATTATTGACATCTTTTGACTTCATTCTCTTAAATATACCTATAATTCAAAAATATAATATAAGTAAACAAGATAAAGATCGAAAACATAACAAAAACTAAAAGTAGAAAGGCATAAAATGTATATTTTATGAGCTTATCAAATATCCCCACACTTAGCTTTTTGCTAATCCTCGAGCAAAACAAAATAAAACAAAATTTAAGAAAATCTAATCTAATCCACTTTCGTAGGAAATCACGGTGGCACTTAGCATGTGACACAAGCCTTTAAACCCCTAGGTGTCCCTAGTGGACTAGTTTAGTCTCGTAAGGGTTTACTAGAACGATACCCACAAACATTGAAAAACTAAAATAGAAATAAACTAACATACACTAAAAATAGTTACTCCTAATACTTTCAATATAAATTAGAGACAATCTTTGAACAAGTCTTATAAACTAATTAATAGCTTAAAGAATTTCATAAAAAATTATGCTTGAATGTAAGTAGTTTGAGTTAAGCCAATATTAACATAATATATTTCAATCAAAATAGTGCATTTTCGAACTTAATCTCAACTTCTCACATGGGATATGTCGCAACCTAAAAAAATAACAAGTCTCATCGCAAGACTTTATTATTCGTGAAGCGTGACATTAAAAAACGAGGAAAAGTCGACTCAATTCCTCTTGAAAAATGAAGGTTTTGAAAATGACCTTGAAAAAGACATGGAGTCGCCACCAATCTTTTTTAGCTAGGTCTGATCAGCCACCTATTAAAACCGGTTTTATAAAATATTTTAAAATTAATTAAAACATTTTTAAAACCAATTTCAAGTCTGCGTTTTAAACCAGAGAAATCAAATAAACGGGTTCGGGACTCGGTTACGTGCGGGGAAGGATTAGCACCCCCACAACGCCCGTATAAAACAGTACCTTATTAATCGTGTGTTATCCCAAGTCTCGGTAAAAAATCGGTTTTAAATTTAGTATTTCATGTTAATTCCCAATTTAAAGAAAAATAATTCCATTTTTTAATTGAGAACGATCCGGAATTTATAAATTCAAAATTTTTCCTATATTCCCCAACAAACGTGGCAAAATATAGAAATTTTTATTAGTTTTGGAAAACCTTCCGAATCATTCTCTTTTTAAAAAAGATATTCCGTTATTAATGATAATTGATGATATCCTCCCCAGCAAACCCGATAGAGAACTCATGAATTATTTTAACTCGGGAATATCTTTATTTTATTGAAAATCATTACCTTTTTGAAAATATTTTAAAAGATATGAATATGTATATGCATGACATAGATAAAATGACATAGCAAAATCTAAATAATATAATGCACCCTAAATGATATGATATGATTTAAATGTCTTAGCATATTCTAAATGAAATGAAATATCCTAAGTTATATACATAGTCTAAATGAAATGACCTAGGTAACATAATATATTCTATGTGAAATGTAATATCCTAAGTCATATGATATATTCTAAATGAAATAAAATATCCTAAATGACATAATATATCATAAATGAAATGACCTAGGTAACATAATATATTCTACATGAAATGACCTAGGTAACATAATACATTCTATATGAGATGAAATAATTTAAATGACATGGAAAATATGAATGAAATGGCATATAATTTGAATGACATAAAATATAAAATAATGCTATCATATAATATGCATGAAAATAAAAATGAAAATAATAATGCATGAACATAGTATATGCTAAATAATATGACAAAAAAATAACTAAATAAAAAGCATAGGATATCATGAAATATTCCAAATCATATAATAAACAATATAACATAACTCAAAATCATAACAATATCATAGAAATTACCATAGCAAAAATCACATATTATATGAAATGCATGAATATGGAAAATGCAATGCATGAAAATGTACTTTTTCCTTTAATTAAGGAAATCCGTATATCTAAAAAGATATTCGGCTACCTTAGGAAAATATGTCAAATTAAATATTCTAAAACCAAAATACTTTGTGATTGTTTGAAAATAATTTTGAAAAGCTTAGATTAAAAATAACAACTTAGCTAAACCCTTTTTTAAATGGCTCTAATTTCCTAAGTTTAAAATCCCGGACTTGACCACCCTTAACTCGAGACTTAAAAAATCATTTTCAGAGTTTAAAAAAAAACTTAGAAACTACCCTAAGTCAGTAGCTAAACTTCCTAATCAGCCCGCTCTAGGTAACTGAACCAAAACAGAAAAATGATTTTCCTTCAAATTCAATTATGACTCCACTGTTCAGTTTTAAGCCACGATTTTTTATCCTATTTTTAGAAATTCAAAAAAATCTAAAAAAATACTGGAGAATAAGGACATGTAAAACTACACAGAAAAAAAATCATCTTAATTTTCTGATTAAATATGAATTCCCAGAAAAATCGGGAAAGTACAAGTACTGGGTGAAAAAAAACTGTTTTGCCAAAACACATTTTTGCCTTTGATAAAATCATTTAAAAATCAAAGTAAAAATATTTAAGACTCACAAAATGACTCAAAAACAATAGCTAGGACTTTTTAAAAGTTATACAAAAATTGGCTAAGTAAAAAAAATCACAAAGGTAGAATAATTAATTTGACAAACCTTAATTTTCCACAAGTATACTCAAGAGAGCATGACTTTGAACCATTAATTGGCCTAAGTCATTAGTCAAGTGGCATGGAAATGAAATGCATGAAAAAATACAGCAAATATGATGCATGGAATGCATGGTTTTAATCCTGAATGTCATGAAAAAATGCATGGCATCAATATAGTGACCTAGACCTAAATGAACTTGCATGGCATTTAATGCAACCTAAGTCTAAAATGCATGAACATGCATGGCAAGATTAACCTAACCTAACATCTAAAATATGCATGGCAATAACACAAGCACAAGGCATGCTTAAACCAAAAACTCAACCAAATATCATGCAAATGCCAACCTATCAACTAACATAGCAAAAATGCAACACACAATGCAAAATAACATGGTAGCCGAATGGCCTAAGGTTCCAAACAAGCATGACATTTTCACAAACACTTGATATACTTAAACTAAATACTCAATCAAATTAAAACATGCTTCAAGTATGTGAAGTAGAAAAACACTTAAAGCATCAAGACTAAAGAAAATAACATAAATAACATGACAAATCAAAGCCAAAACAACAACAATAATTAAAAATATAGGCCATTCGGCCATAGTAAGAAAAATAAGGAAAAAAAATTGTAAAAATTATTTAAGAAAGAGATGAAGAAAGAACTTAAGAAGAACATAAAAAAAAAAAAAACACTTATTAAAAAGAAAACTCACCAAATAATAATCAAAAACAGCAAAAACAAGAATGAAAAATCAAGAAAGTGCAAGAGTTGGTGCTAAAAGCAACCTCAAGAAGCTATCTTTCAAGCTTTATATCTTCAAACTTTCCTTTCTTTTCTGAACTTTTTCCTTTTTCTTTCAACCAAGGAGAGAAAAACTAAGCAAAACCAAGAAGAAATCTGAAAAATGAAGTCTGAAAAGAAAAATCTGGACCCCCTACAAGGCTGGCAGAATTTTACCTCTCTCCTCTCTAGGATGTTGTCATTTTTACTCCAACCAATTTCCATCCAAGGGCTAGTGATTCAAGGTGAAAAATCATGAAATTATCAACCATAGATTAGGCCATCAGCTGTCCATAACTACAGCTGTTCAAAAAAATCACTAACTAACTCTTAATTCTTGGCCTTTTGATTGAAAAATCAGAAGGTTCTTCCCTCTTTTGGGCCTTGGCTGGCCAGCACTCCCTTTTCCAGCCCAAGTCTAATTTTTTTGAAAGACAAGAAAAGCCATTTTCGGTTGCTTGGGTAAAATGACCGTTTTGCCTCCCCGGATGCAAATAAATGGAAAACGGACTTCAAAATTTCTTTTTTTAATACTTTAAAAATAATAAAATATTGAATTCTGAAAGTTTTCAAAATTTTTCGAGTCCGTTTGCTATTTATTTGGATTTTTTCTTCCAAAAATGCCCTTTTATGCCCCCACATTTTACCATTTTTTAAACGAGCTCCAAATCAAGATTTTTCTTCACTAATCTCTTCCAAATAATTTAAAAGTGTAATCTGGAAGTTTTCATAATTTTTGGAACTCATTTGGTATTTTTTCGGGATTTATCTGCTTGAATTACTATATAGGAGGCCCGGGATTTGGCCATTTTGCAAAAGAACTCCGAATTAGGATTTTCTTTCGCCAATATCTTCCAAATAATTTAAAAAT
Source organism: Fremontodendron californicum (assembly GCA_030761205.1). Lineage (NCBI taxonomy): Eukaryota > Viridiplantae > Streptophyta > Magnoliopsida > Malvales > Malvaceae > Fremontodendron > Fremontodendron californicum. The sequence goes on along the minus strand of JAULJL010000039.1, from coordinate 10,543,346 downwards.
GAGATTTACAAATTTTCAGAATTTTTGGAGTCTATTTGCTATTTTTTTCGAGATTTATCTCTTGAATTATTGCATAGGAGACCCGAGATTTGGCCATTTTGCAAACAAACTCCGAATCAAGATTTTATTTTTCCAATCTCTTTAAAATAATTTAAAAATGAGATTTACAAATTTTCAAAATATTTAGAGTTCATTTGCTATTTTTCCGGGATTTATCTTCTTAAATATCTGCATAAGAGACTCGGGATTTGGCCATTTTGCAAACGAACTCCGAATCAAGGTTTTCTTTCTCCAATATTTTCCAAATGATTTAAGAATGAGATTTGAAAATTTTCATAATTTTTGGAGTCCATTTGCTATTTTTCCCAAATTTTCCAATTTTGCCTTTTTGCCTCCGAAACCCGGTTTTGCTCAAAACAAGTCCGTTTTTCAGATTTTCTTCAAACTGAGCCTTGGGCTATCCCTTTTTAATCACTCCTCATCCATTGGAGGCTTTAATCTTACCAAGTCGGGCCATTTCTGTAATCCTTCCCGATTTCATCGAAACCCACAAAAACCCTAATTCTCGGTTTTCTCCTGGATTGACTTTTCTTTTAGTTTTTCTTTCAAGTGGCTTCTCCATTACCCGTAGTCAGTGCTTATCTTTCATTTGGAACCTTCAATTTTGACCAATTCGATCATTTAAGCACTTTTCCCCAAATTTTTCGGATTAGGATTTCCTTTCTACTGAATCTGCATAACCCAACTTTCGAACTCCATATCTTTCAATGTATACCTCGGATTATCAAAATTCTTTCGCCATTTTTCAATTGAACTTCAAATCTTGATTTTGAAAGTGGGTTGACGTTTTCAGCAGTTGACTTTTTTAGAGTTGACCTTTCGGGGTTTACTTTTTTCAAGTTTGACTTTTTATGCTCGCCCTCTTAAACTAAGTTTCGAGGTACCACCTGCAGGATAAAAAATGTCTTTTTACATTCTAAAAAATCAATTTAGGAAGAAAACATACCTGTTTTAGTGGTCCGGACAAAATTAGGTGTCTACAGCTGCCCCTCTTTTGCTATTGCTGAGAATCAGGAACCAGACAAAGATAAACCAACACTAATTTTGTACGGTTAGTGAAATCACATGTGAAGGAAAGGGAAATGGATTTTCTTTTTTTTTTTTTTTTTGAAAAAGCTGTAAATTGAAGATTTTGTCCTTAAATTGAATTCCCTGACTAATCAAGGCTCGACCCGTTTTAAGGAAACGGGTTCGATTTGTAAGAGAAGAAAAGACCTCAACGACGGTCTCGGGGTTTTATCTTGTCTTGTCGGCATGGGTGAACCGAAAATTGAAAAAGATCTGGATGAAACTAAAAATTGAAAGTATGGGTGAAACCAAAAAAATTGAACATGATCTGGATGAAACCAGAAATTGAAAGGCATGGGTGAAACCAAAAATTGAAAACGATCTGGATGGAACCAGAGATTAAAGGTTTCGATGAAACCAAAAATTTGAAAATGATCAGGATGGAACCAGAAATTGAAATGCATGGGTGAAACCAGAAATTTGAAAAAGATCTGGATGACACCAGAGGTTAAAGTCATGGGTGAAACCATAAAATTGCAAGATACCTGGATGAAACCAGGGAATTTGAAGGCATGGGTGAAACCATGAAATTGAAAGAGACTTGGATGAAACCAGGGAATTGAAGGCATAGGTGAAACCATAAAATTGAAAGAGATCTAGATGAAACCAAGGAATTTGAAGGTATGGGTGAAACCATAAAATTGAAAGAGATCTGGATGAAACCAGGGAATAAAGTCATGGGTGAAACCATAAAAATGAAGGAGACCTGGATGAAACCAGGGAATTGAAGGCATGGGTGAAACCATAAAATTGAAAGAGATCTGGATGAAACCAAGGAATTTGAAGGCATGGGTGAAACCATGAAATTGAAAGAGACCTGGATGAAACCAGGGAATTGAAGGCATGGGTGAAACCATAAAATTGAAAGAGATCTGGATGAAACCAAGGAATTTGAAGGCATGGGTGAAACCATAAAATTGAAAGAGACCTGGATGAAACCAAGGAATTTGAAGGCATGGGTGAAACCATGAAATTGAAAGAGACCTGGATGAAACCAGGGAATTGAAGGCATGGATGAAATCATAAAATTGAAAGAGATCTGGATGAAACCAAGGAATTTGAAGGCATGGGTGAAACCATAAAAATGAAAGAGACCTGGATGAAACCAGGGAATTAAAAGGCATGGGTGAAACCATAAAATTGAAAGAGATCTGGATGAAACTAAAGTTTTTGAAGGCACAGGTGAAACCATGAAATTGAAAGAACCTGGATGAAATTAGGGAATAAAGTCATGGGTGAAACCATAAAATTGAAAGAGACCTGGATGAAACTAGGGAATTGAAGGCATGGTGAAATCATAAAATTGAAAGAGATCTGGATGAAACCTAGGAATTTGTAGGCATGGGTGAAACCATGAAATTGAAAGAGACTTGGATGAAACCAGGGAATTGAAGGCATGGGTGAACCCATAAAATTGAAAGAGATCTGGATGAAACCAAGGAATTTGAAGGCATGGGTGAAACCATAAAATTGAAAGAGATCTGGATGAAACCAAGGTATTTGAAGGCATGGGTGAAACCATAAAATTGAAAGAGATCTGGATGAAACCAAGGAATTTGAAGGCATGGGTGAAACCATAAAATTGAAAGAGATCTGGATGAAACCAAGGAATAAAGTCATGGGTGAAACCATAAAATTGAAAGAGATCTGTATGAAACCAGGGAATTGAAGGCATGGGTGAAACCATAAAATTGAAAGAGAGCTGGATGAAACCAAGGAAATTGAAGGCATGGGTGAAACCATAAATTTGAGAAAGATCTGGATGAAACCAGAGGTTAAAGGCATGGGTGAAACCATAAAATTGAAAGAGATCTGGATGAAACCAAGGAAATTGAAGGCATGGGTGAAATCATAAAATTGAAAGAGATCTGGATGAAACCGAGGAAATTGAAGGCATGGGTGAAACCATAAAATTGAAAGAGATCTAGATGAAACCAGGGAATTGAAATGCATGGGTGAAATCATAAAATTGAAAGAGGTCTGGATGAAACTAGGGAATTGAAGGCATGGATGAAACCATAGAATTGAAAGAGATCTGGATGAAACCGAGGAAATTGAAGGCATGGGTGAAACCATAAAATTGAAAGAGATCTGGATGAAACCGAGGAAATTGAAGGCATGGGTGAAATCATAAAATTGAAAGAGATCTGGATGAAACCAAGGAAATTGAAATGCATGGGTGAAACCATAAAATTGAAAGAGATCTGGATGAAACCAAGGAAATTGAAAGAGGATGCGAATGCTTCATGGTGTAAATGCAAATATCTTGGATTGATGCAAATGCTTCTAAATGGAGATGCAAATGTCCCTACGAATCATATTCATGTGAGTGGTTCATGAATGGTGTAATTGCAGCTACAATGAAGCTGCAATGATCCTAGAAATGATGCACTTACTTGAGATGATGCGAATGCAAATGCTCATGGAATAGTGCAAATACGAATACTCATGAATTATGCAAATGCTTGTTGACACGGTGCCGATGCGAAGTTTAATAAATAGATGAATGCTCATGAGTGATGCAAATGCCCCTGATCACTTTTTTAGATTTTGATTCAGCCTTTCCAATTCATTTTTCCTCTTCAAGTAAGAGTATATCTTCAATTCATTTTTCAAACTTTGGCTATTCTCTTTGCCCCAACAATTTTCAAACTCTTATTGACAGTAGTCTGCTTGCTGAGTTTTATTTATTCTTCTCATATTTGGAAGTCAAGGTTAACCTTAATAGTTCCACACCTTTGAGTTAGAAAAAACCTTATCTCATGTTAACATCAAAAATGGGTATATCAAAAATATTTTTTATTTTCCTTTTTTTGAAAAACAATTTTGCTTTTTCAATGAAAACTTCTGAGTCAAAAATTCTAACCCCACAGTATGTAATGTACAAATCTTTTGAAGATTGATGATCATGGTTAGAAATTTTCCTAAGTGTCAATTTGGGTTTTTCAAATTGAATTGACAAGGCTTGGTACAACATGATTTTGGTTTTTTTCAGGAAAGCTTCACAACAAAAAATGTATGTCCTTTCTAGGCTCACAAATGGAACAGATTTTATAAATCATGAATTCAATGAGAACCAAACAAATTCAACTTTCTTTTAGTTTCCGTATCAAGGTATTTTGACAAGCATCAAGATTGACTGGGATGTTTAAACTGGAAAGTTTAATCTTGGAAGGAAAAAGTTTTAGTTTTTGAAATCAATCATCCAAATGAGAGTTGACAATTTGGGGGGGCTCAGGAATTCCTAGATGTTCCTCGATGACCACTTTTTTAAGATGATCTTTTCTTTTGTGGTATCGGCACTATCATAGATGGCATCGAAAATTCCCATTTTACCCTAGACCGCCCATTTTTTGGTTTTCGCCATAGAGTCCCATTCTCTCCAATTTGTTCTTTTTTCTTCTTTTTCATTGTTTTCCCATTCATTTGAGAATTCTAAATTCTTCCTTAGTGAAATGATAATTCGATGAGATGGGATAAAATCTGAGGAAAAACCCTTCAAGTTAAATATTCATGCTCGATCATAATGGTCTTTTAAAGCACGTAATGTAGGCCACGGCTCAGGGTTCAAAAAGAAAGGATAAATAGGCCCAAAATATGTGTTTGAGGGTAATCAGATCAAAGGATCATTTCTTGAGGAGAATTCTTTTTGAAGCGTTTGTCCCTTCTTGGACATTTCTTTCTTTTTTACTTTTGCTCTTTTTCTTCTTTGCTTTTGGCTTTCATTTGCCATACTTTTTCACACACATTTTTTTTGTTCTTGGCTTCCATTTCGCCATCTTTTCCTTTTTTTTGACAGAGTGAGCCCGTATTCATTCGGCGCTCTATTTGCTTTGTATCTGTCTTTGAGGTAGGACTCATTTCTCAATGATCTTTAAAAAGATCTTTCCTCGTATTTGCCCCCCAGTGTAGAGGGTGATCCTTGATCAGGGTTTTAAAGAAAAAAAAATTCTTTTGGCTCAAAAGGGGTGACTATGGATAATTTCTTTTTGTGCGAAAGGGATATGAAAGATGGCCATTTCTCATGTCAATCACGAATATTCACATTGAAAAGCAATTCCCAAGGGAAATAGATATTCAGAATTTCATTTTGCACTTTGGAATCATCCAAATTCTCATATGCATGATATCACAAAAAAAAATTCATTTTTCATTTTTCATCGGATGCCCCAATGATTCATGCGTTAGTCTATCCTTATTCACCATGTATCCATCATTTCCACATATGATGCCCTAATTTGATTAACCATGAGAATTTGTATCAACGAGGAACATAGCAAGTCTAGGTCTGTACTGAAAAGACTAAATTTCAAATCTGAGTTCTTTGAAGAGACAAGGAAAATATGACCCAAAAACGGGTTTTCTCTGGGACAAGGGATAATCTAGTTTAATCATTGTGCCCCAGGGTGTCAATCATGAAGTGATGTTTGGGCAATTAGTGTTTTGTGGTTTGTTGAAAATGACATGAATGGTTTTGGCACAACCTTGACACAGACCAAATTACCATGATCTAAATTCTTGAAAGAAAGTCTCATTTGATTGAATTTCAAGGAGTTCGAATTTTTTTTAAAAAGTTCGCTCCTTTATTCATAACCTAGACTAGGATCTACATCTTTGCTTATTCTATGATGACAATGGTTTTACGAACTTCAATCATTCATATTCCTTGAAGCATTAGGTCTTTCAAGTGTTCTTGGTTTAAGAGATTTAGGCTTAGGAAAACCTAAAAGAGAGGGGAGAAGGTATTGGATCATTTGTAACAATGATCATCAATCTTCTTGAGACTATCCATTACTAAAACTTCCTTAATGCTCTTTTTTTTTTCCAATTATTGTTAAAACACAACAAACACAAAGCATTTAAAAATCAAAATTCGTTTAATTCTTATGAATGTCAACATGAGACAAGTGTTTTCATCATAAGGTCTGAAACTAAATGCATAAAAACTTCCCCTTGACATGTTCTCCCTAATTCAAACTGACTATTGCTCGGTACTCTTTTTGACCTTTCCATCTTCTTCCCCTATTATGACATCCATAATGGTCTCATCATTCCCATTCAGCAGATTCTCCACGTTGTCGGTCCTTTGTTTCTTCTCCACACCTAACTGTCCTTTATTGACGAGCGCTTGAACCTTCCGCTTTAGACATAAGCAATTTTCTGTGGAATGTCCCGGAATCCCAGAATGATACTCACAATATGCATTCTCGTCATACCAGCTTGGATATAGGGGTTGGATAGGCTCCACTGGAACTTTAGTGAGGAGCTGCTCTTTAACCAGCTGGGGTAATAGTTCAGAGTAAGACATGGGGAGTGACTCAAACTGATCTCTTTTTCGGATATTCTTTGATTTTCTTTGACTGACAAAAGGTTGAAAATTTACTGGATTCTGAAAGGCCATTGGGTATAAGTATGAACCCTGGGGTACATAATTCATAGGAGGACAGGGTGGAGGGTATGAAGTAGCCAGAATATACGGGGCACAGTCTCCCATGGCTTGGACATTTTTCTCTTTCTTTTTGGGCGACCTGTTTCTCTCTGCATTAAATATTTTACCTCATTCGAGTTTCCCGGCCTTGATTGCATTTTCAATCATTTCCCCGAAGATTACCATATCCGAAAAATTCTTCGTGGTGTTGCCAACAAGTCTATCATAGTATGGGGCCTGTAGTGTATTCACAAAAAGGACAGTGGTTTCCTTCTGAGTTAAAGGCGGTTGTACTTGGGTGGCCATGTTCCTCCACTTTTGAGCATACTCTTTGAAGCTTTCAGTAACCTTTTTCTCCATATTTTGCAAGGTGAGACGGTCAGGTGTCATGTCGGTCACATGCTTGTACTGGTTTAGAAAAGCCCTAGCCAAATGATTCCAAGAGCAAATCCGATCCTTGCTCAACTGACTATACCACCTAATTGCGGACCCGCTGAGGCTATCCTGAAAGTATTGGATCAGAAGCTTATCACTATCTATATAACTTTTCATCTTTCGGTAGAACATAGTGATATGGGCTGACGGATCAGTCGTCCCGTCATATTTCTCAAAGTCAGGGACCTTGAATTTAGAAAGGATGACTAAATCGAAGACCAAGCATCGTTCTTTCGCCTGCACACTCCCGAATATGTTTGTATTTTCTACTGCCCGGAGCCTTTCATCTAGCAACTGATATTTCCCTTGGGAATCTGCCAACTCTACCTTATTAACCATTTTTAACTTTGCCTGTTCAGTTGGATCATCTGAATTTAAGACATTGACGGGGTTAACTGTGTTCTGGGCATCCATCATTACGACCTCATTCTGACCCTTTCGTGCCTCAAACCCTTCTCTGGCTGCAAAGTTTTCAGTGTGTCCCTTGATTACGGTGGATATTAGCTCCATCAATTTAGTTATCTGATCTTTAGATTCTGCTTGAGACTTTGCCAGCTGTTTTCGCAAATCTTCCTGTACCTTTTCCATTCTTTTCATTTGGGCAACTTGTTCATTATCCATAGCACTAGCCTGTATTAAAAGGATACTCAGTACTTCTTATACCTCTGATTTGAAATGAAAATTCTTTCAAAGACTCTTAAAGCCAAGCTAATTTCTATTTTATTCCCTCAAAGTGCGTGTCATGATGAAGGAGCCATGAATGCAATTTGATGCACGGGAAGCCTAATCAATATGATGTGTGGACATATACAGTGGAAACATGCTGACCATGTATGTAATAAATGCAATCACAATGCCAACATGTTGCAAGCAAAGAATAAACAAATCAACACATGGATATATGCAATGACTGATCAAGTACATCTTAGCGTATTTCCCAATGAATAATCATATACTGTATGAATGCAAAATGATGTCATTTATGATGCATGTAAACAATGAATGATTGATACAGAGTATATACAAAGAAAATCATGCTGACCATGTGTGTCATGAATGCATCCTGATGTTAATATGACAGATTAATGCATAAGCATATACGGAGAAATCATGCTGACTATGTTTGTCATGAATGCAACCCAAAGTCAACATGATGCATGTAAAGAATAAACAAATTAATACATGGATATATACAGAAAAATCATGCTGATTATGAATGCATGAATGCAACCTGATGCTAACATGATACATGTATGAATGTATGGTATGGAAAATAATTGATCGGATGCAAAGGGGAAGATATCACGGAGGAAATAAGAATCGGAGGAACAATCATCAACATCTCATAAATTTGAAACATAACCAATTCATTCCCACATCAACGTTCACAATGGTATAAACCATGTTTTACAAAATTTGAACAGTAGTTAAAACTGTCTTTTACAAGCACTTTATTCTTCCTAGCATCCTAAGGCTATAAGAGCCGGCTACTGAATAAGTGAAATCCTATTATATCATATAAGACCGAAGTCTTTCCACCTCAAATGCCATAAATCTCCCAATCCTAATGACGCTTTCCCAGCCCTCTATCAATCAGTATCGTTGGATCCAACCACTTGGCATTTATAAGAGACTGCACTTTCTTTTTGAATGCTATACAGTCTTCAATGCTATGGCCAACAATTTCACAGTGATAATCACATCTTGCATTTGGATTATACCACTTTGGATATGGTGGTAACAGGGGTTTCAATGGGACACATGCAACCATGTGATTTTGGATCAATAGGGAGAAGCTCTCGGTAGCTGATTGGAAAGGGATCAAAATGCATTCGGGTCTTATCCTGGGGTCGTTTCTTAGTCACACATGGCCTAAGAGTTGGGGCACTTGGTGGTGGCACTAAAGTCCGAACCAGAGTGTTTACATGGAGATGTGGCGGAACAGCATGGTAAGGGTATGGATTTGACACGCGGCCTTTGGAGGTTGTGCATAGCTCGAGGTTCCTATCCCAGATACTAGATAAGGTGATTGATGAGGGAAGCAATATGAACTAGAGGTTGGTGGTGATAGAGTGGGATTCAGGAATCCCGTAGTGGTCATCCCAATGGACGATTGGACCATAGTAGGGTGGGGATATTGGCTTGGACCTAGAACAGTTTATAGGTATGGTACAGAATCCGGGGTTTCTATCTTTGGTATTAGGCTCGGGCTTAATCATTTTCATGATTTTGTCCATAATTTTATCTGGGTTGCACCATTTGTAACACTGGCAAGCGCAAGATCTAGCAAGGGTTGTATGTTCTGGACCTGAAGGTTTTGGTTGATCCGAAGGCGATGCAGAGCCCTGAGAAAGTTCCCCCTTATCCTCAAACATTTTCAGCAATTTGGCGAGTTGTTCTTTCATTTCCCGGATTTCATGTCTAAACTCCTCTTGATTGAGTTCCAAAGCATCCAGTCGTTCCTCCGATTCATTCCTCATATCTCAAACCCCTTTCGTGCAAATGAAAATGTCATGAGATTAAAAATACAATTATGAATGTACATGCTCTATTCCTATGTGCATGAATATACTGATGATTAATGCATGTTATGGATGCAATCTAATGCCAATATGATGCATTTAAAAAAATGAATAAATTGATGCACAGGTATATAAAATAATGACTATGCATGTTATAAACGTATTCTATAATGAATGACCATGCATGCTATGATGTCAAAATGATACATGCTAAAACTAAATGAATTAATACAAAGGTAGGTACAAAGAATGACCATGTATATCACAAATGTATTCTACAATGAATAACCATGCATGTTAGGACTGTGACATGATGTCAACATGATACAAATAAATTAACCAATGATTACACGAAATTGGTGGGACCTAAATCTTGATTATTAAAAAATCTCATTATGCAAGATTTGCCTCCAAATTTATGATTTGTTTGAAACATGTTTTTTCTATGAAAAACCAATCATATTATTTTCAAAAGAATTTCGGGGTAGTGGATCCTACTATGGTACAATATCCAAATGTTCATGTGACACTACCGGTTTTATGAAATCATCAAATGAAATTATTATCACTATCCATTTATTGCAAAAACGAGATCAATAATAAAATAAAAAATGTACATGCTCTATCCACACATGCATGAAATATGAAAAAAATGCAAAAATGTTTGAAAAAGAATGTTTGTATTTTGAATTTCAAAAGGTTAGTGACTTGCCCCAACAATATCTACTTATATAGGCATCACGGTGCCTTTGGGGCTGAGTATCACACTTATTATGGGCGATGTACGTACATCGTTGCCTGATCTACAAAACTTCTTCAGAGTGTAAAATAGGTAACAAAAGGTTTAGAAATATCCCCCCATGTGTTCCTATTTTCGGTATATCTAACGGAAATCTGTCATGGCTTCGCCTAGGTTTACTATATGAAGGTGAATCGGTTCTAAGGCCCCGAATTGTTCCTCACTGTTGCTGGTGAAGGCTAGTAAGGCACCCCGATAAAATCGGGTTCAATTCGTTAGAGTATATTTTCCTATGCCCATACGGAGGATTATCACGAAGGCATTAGGTACTTTATACTTCGAAAGTGTTTCACGACCCATACGGAGGATCATCACGAAGGCGTAGTTACTTTACTCCCACTTAAAAGGATAGAACCCGGGTAGAAGATTCATGTTATGCAAATGCAAATACAGTGTGTGCGGAGGAGCAAAACAAACCTGTCACCACCTATTCTACACCCCTTATTCTAAATACCCCACTAAAATCAAACAATGTAAAGCATCAGTCAAGCAAACATATAAATATACGCAACAAAATAACCAGAGAGCAAATAATAATATGAATGCACATGACAATGGACATATTTAAAACATTTTTTTATTTTCAAAATTCTCTTTTATTTTAAAATATGAGAATTAAAATTAAATACCAATTAAACCAACAAAATCGAGACTTTGATAACACACAACTAATTCTAGGCCTGACTCTCTAATAGTTCCCAGTGGAGTCGCCAAGCTGTCGCAACCTAAAAAAATAACAACTCTCATCGCAAGACTTTATTATTCGTTAAGCGTTGCATTAAAAAACGAGAAAAAGTCGACTTAATTCCTCTTGAAAAATGAAGGTTTTGAAAATGACCTTGAAAAAGACATGGAGTCGCCACCAATCTTTTTTAGCTAGGTGTGATCGACCACCTATTAAAACCGATTTTATAAAATATTTTAAAATTAATTAAAACATTTTTAAAACCAATTTCAAGTCTGCGTTTTAAACCAGAAAAATCAAAGAAATGGGTTCGGGACTCGGTTACGTGCGAGGAAGGATTAACACCCCTACAACGTATAAAACGGTACCTTATTAATCGTGTGTTATCCCAAGTCTCGGTAAAAAATCAGTTTTAAATTTAGTATTTCAAGCTAATTCCCAATTTAAAGAAAAATAATTTCATTTTTTTAATTGAGAATGATCCGGAATTTATAAATTAAAAATTTTTCCTATATTCCCCAACAAACGTGGCAAAATATAGAAATTTTTATTAGTTTTGGAAAACCTTCCGAATCATTCTCTTTTTAAAGAAGATATTCCGTCATTAATGATAATTGATGATATCCTCCCCAGCAAACCCGGCAGAGAACCCATGAATTATTTTAACTCAGGAAGATCTTTATTTTATTGAAAATCATTACCATTTTGAAAACATTTTAAAAGATATGAATATGTATATGCATGACATAGATAAAATGACATAGCAAAATCTAAATAATATAATGCACCCTAAATGATATGATTTAAATGTCTTAGCATATTCTAAATGAAATGAAATATCCTAAGTTATATGACATATTCTAAATGAAATGACCTAGGTAACATAATATATTCTATGTGAAATGTAATATCCTAAGTCATATGATATATTCTAAATGAAATAAAATATCCTAAATGAAATGACCTAGGTAACATAATACGTTCTATATGAGATGAAATAATTTAAATGACATGGCAAATATGAATGATATGACATATAATTTAAATGACATAAAATATAAAATAATGCTATCATATAATATGCATGAAAATGAAAATGAAAATAATAATGCATGAACATAGTATATGCTAAATAATATGACAAAAAAAAATAACTAAATAAAAAGCATAGGATATAATAAATATTCCAAATCATATAATAAACAATATAAAATAACTCAAAATCATAATAATATCATAGAAATTATCATAGCAAAAATCACATATTATATGAAATGCATGAATATGGAAAATGCAATGCATGAAAATGTATTTTTTTCCTTTAATTAAGGAAATCCGTATATCTAAAAAGATATCCGGCTACCTTAGGAAAACATGTCAAATTAAATATTCTAAAACCAAAATACTTTGTCATTGTTTGAAAACAAATTTGAAAAGCTTAGATTAAAAATAACAACTTAGCTAAACCATTTTTTTAAATGGCTCTAATTTCCTAAGTTTGAAATCCCGGAGTTGACCACCCTTAACCCGAGACTTAAAAAATCATTTTTAGAGTTTAAAAAGGCTTAGAAACTACCCTAAGTCAGTAGCTAAACTTCCTAATCAGCCCCCTCTAGGTAACTTAACCAAAACAGAAAAATGATTTTCCTTCAAATTCAATTCTGACTCCACTGTCCAGTTTTAAGCCACGATTTTTTATCCTATTTTTAAAAATTCAAAAAAATATAAAAAAATACTGGAGAATCAGGACATGTAAAAATACACTGGAAAAATCAGCTTAATTTTTTGATTAAAGATGAATGCCCAAAAAAATCGGGAAAGTAGGAGTACTGGGTGAAAAAAACTGTTTTGCCAAAACACATTTTTGCCTTTGATAAAATCATTTAAAAATCAAAGTAAAAATATTTAAGACGCAAAAAATGACTCACAAACAGTAGCTAGGACTTTTTAAAAGTTAGACAAAAATTGGCTAAGTAAAAAAAAAATCACAAAGGTAGAATAATTAATTTGACAAACCTTAATTTTCCACAAGTATACTCAAGAGAGCATGACTTTGAACCATTAATTGGCCTAAGTCATTAGTCAAGTGGCATGGACATGAAATGCATGAAAAAATACAGCAAATATGATGCATGGAATGCATGGTTTTAATCCTGAATGTCATGAAAAAATGCATGGCATCAATATAGTGACCTAGACCTAAATGAACTTGCATGGCATTTAATGCAACCTAAGTCTAAAATGCATGAACATGCATGGCAAGATTAACCTAACCTAACATCTAAAATATGCATGGCAATAACACAAGCACAAGGCATGCTTAAACCAAAAACTCAACCAAATATCATGCAAATGCCAACCTATCAACTAACATAGCAAAAATGCAACACACAATGCAAAATAACATGGTAGCCTAATGGCCTAAGGTTCCAAACAAGCATGGAATTTTCACAAACACTTGATATAAATATTAATATAAAAATGATTTTTTTTTATTTTAATATAAATATTAAGATAATATAAAAATATTAATATAAAAAAAAAATCGGATTGCAACCCTGCTCGACCCATGAGCATGCAGGTCTACCGATAATACAACAGGCAAAATTTGCTAAAAGTCACCGCCAATAGTCTTACCTCTAAAAGGTTTTTTTAGAGTTAATAATATTGAACATGACAAGAAAAAAATAATTAAAACATAATACAAAACACGACATGACAAAAAAAAAAACGTACCCAACACAAATACACAAAATTTCAAAATTTATAAACACAAATTATTAACGTATCAAAATTTATATAAATATATAACACCTTAAACACTATATTTATAACACGAAAAAAATATACGAACACGACACAGATACATGAATTGTCAGATCTAAGTGTTCCCCAACACCATGTAGATCAGATTGCATAACATCACAAAAAATTATTTGGAAAGCCTCAAAGCAATGCCTATGAATAATTGGTGCTTCATCCCAAGCAATCAAACTGCAATTTAAATCAATTTCTTTGGACATGTTAGTAGCTTCCTACACATTATAACGTAGAGTCCACAATCTCCTCTTTTGTGTTGAATTTTTCAACTAGAATAATTTGTATTTATCAACCTATTCATATTGTGCATTGATTTTACCAAATCCATTTTTTTTCTTTTTTGTAATATAAATCATATGATATAATGTCTGTTACATTCTAAAAGAAATTTCTATACGACATGTTTGATCAAACCTTGACTTTGATGAAAGACTTCTCAATGAGAAGGTTATATTCGTTTATCAATACAATTGTGAGGAACTCAATAAATTTTATATATCAACTTCTATGTACTATTTTAAATCTTCTATATAGTTTCAATTCAATGTAATTGTCTTGGTATGCCATAAATGATGATTTGAAGGTTTATTAGGGCGCAAAATTATATTATTTGAAGTTGAACTTGACTTTATGCTAAATTTTTAAGTTTGATTGGGATATTTTTGTTATTGTTTTAGGATAGTTTAGAAACATACGTAGCAATGCACGAATATTTACCTAGTAATAAATTAGGTAATTTAATAATATATATTTATAAATATAATAAATAATAATACTTTGAATAATAAATAAAATTCTTGGATTCTTTAGCCAAGTTCGCATAAAAAGACTAGCACATAAGGATCTGTAAATTCATTCAAGTCGGCTATTAGATTTCCACCTCATCTGAAGAGTGAAGACTTAATAAATAGCAAAGTTTTACAAAGGCAATATAGCAAACCTGTTCCTTCTAGGGAACTTACTTCGGAAGTTTGAGTCTCCAGTTTCCCTAAGAACCAACAAAATTATAAAGTATACGAGAATTGTGGTTAAAAACTTCCAACTCTCAAGCCTGAAGTCATGGAGAATTCTACAGAGAAGATTGGCAACAACCAAGATATTTTAACACTAATCCTCCTCAGATTACCCACCAAATCACTCCTCAAATTCAAGTGGGTCTCAAAACAATGGCTCTGTATCATTTTCGACCCTCAGTTTTGTCTCTCCCACACTCCCCTGATGCAGGACAATTCCCTTGGTAGTTAAGTTTGTTAGAAAGTCAGGGTAATGGCTAGTTTGGCATCATCAAAGGGCTCAGTACTCGTCTCAGCCCATCAGTTTCCAAAGTCCAGTAACAATGTCAATTGTTACCGTTGCTTGTTTATTGTTACTTTTCCCTTTTACATTTTTTGTTTTCCTTTTTAATTTCTGTTACATGTTTGTTGAGGTAATCATTGTGAACGAGCCGATATTCTAGGATCGAGGTGCATATATGGAATAGAGGAATGAAGAAAATGCATGAATGTTTTCCCTAAGAAAATTCTCTTCTCTCTCATATTCTTTTTTGTATTCTCTATTTCTCTTCTTTGTATTGCAGGTTCTATTTCCCTGCTCTGGCATTTTTGTCCTTTAGATCAATAAACCAGGAAGGTCACGCACCAAAGGTATCAGAGCCTTTCGTCTTGGCACCATGGCAGAAGGAATGATCACTCGTTTGCAGAATGAAATCAACCAAATCCACCATGAACTTTCGAAGACTCAGGCGGATGTTCAGCAGCTGGACAAGAAATTCAATGAGAAGTTTGATGGGTTGAAGTTGGAGCTCCATAAATTTTTAGAGCTCTTAACTACCAAATGATTTCAGGGAGAGACTTTTTCTCTCTCGGGGTTGAAAGGATCGGATTCGGGGAAGAGCCAACAGGAAGACGTAGGTCAGGTTGTGGCTTAGGCTCGCCCAGCGTATCATGAATAGGGCTGTCACCGATCTTTCAAATGGGAATGCCCCAAGTTCCATGGGAAAGATTTCAAAGGGTGGCTGTTGAAGCTCGAATAGTACTTTACAGCTGAAGCAATTCCAGATGGAAACAAGGTCAGAGTGGTGATGCTCAATGATAACTCGTATAATTATATAGTTTTTAGTTATGTTTTATTATTGTTTTGTGTCAAATACGAGTTATTATTGTTTAGTCTAATTGTGTTTATGATCTTTTATATTTTTATGTAATTTGGTGTTTTTCACAAGTTTCTTTGAGTGATTTCAGATTACTAGAATTAAGGGCAAATCCAGTTCAGTTCCAGTTCCGACACCGTTTACCATATCAGCTATATCTCGAGTTTCACTGAAGCAATAAGGCTGAAATTTGTAGCCGTGCAAAGCTAAGAGGCATATCTATCTTTTTCATGTTTTACACTTCTTGAAACGGAGTCGTTTTCCCTAGTGAAATCGACCATCAAGTTGGCTGATGTGCAATGACGTCTGTGCTGACCTGTTTTCGTATTTTGCCCATATCTTCTTATCCACATCAGCAAATGAGCTGATTCCAACGGCTATGGATCCGTAACTGATAGGGGTATATTTTTCTAGAAGACAATTTTATCAGATCGAGCCTCCAACATTGACAAAATCGACCATCAAGCTGGCTGATCAGAATTGTCATACAATATGACGAAAATTGTTAGAAAAATGCACCCACCTATTATACCTACCTTTGAAATTTGTAAAGCTTGTCTCTTGTCATTTAGCCCTCCAAAATGTGTATAAATAGAGGGCCTTGGATGAGTATTGGGATACATTGATACATTGGTAGGATATTAGCCATTGTAATAAAATTCTCTAAGTTTTCTTCTTCTTTCCTTTCTCTAGTTCTCTTTTTCTTTATTTACTTATGTTTCTTACATTTCTTTTCATTTTATTCATATCTAGTATGTGTTGCTAATCATATTGTTGAGGTGATGAGGTGAAGCTCTTGGTAAATGCTAAGGTTAGTCTCTTAAACATGAGCTAAAATGAATCATCATTTATAAACACTAGTATAGATAATATTTTCTTTTGGTTTAAAATCATACTTGCAAAGTAGAGATCTTGATTCATTATTGACAATGAAAATGGCACAGTAAATGCTTGGTTTCATAACCTTGATTTGTTGTAGACATATACCTTGGCATAAGGAATGCTTGGACTCTTTTTATGAGTTTTGAGGACACCAAATGAACATAATATCATATGCTATGGACGTTGGACTGAATTGCTAAACCTTCCGATTGGAACCTCCCTTATGTGTGGATTTCAATTGTGTAATAAAACAAGATTAATCTTAGCATAACACCAAGAGTGGATTCTCTAACCTCAACATCCTTTCTTATTGTTTTTTATATTTTGTTTAATTTCTTTTATGTTATTTTATTTATTTTGTTCTCTAATATCTTGTTTATTTTGTTTTGTTGTTGATTCCCTAATATCTTGTTTACTTTCTTTTTCTTATATATTTATAAACTTATACTTACTAATACGCTTCCCTGTGGTTCGACCTCGGACACCCGAGAATTTATTACTTGAACATAACCTGCACTTGGGTTTACAACTCTTAATTGAGTTTCCATCAAGTTTTTGGCGCCGTTGCCGGGGAAGCAATACTAAGTATATAAGTTTATAAGTATATTTATTTTTTTTGGCTGGTTATACCGCCTAATTTGTTTATATTTATTTTTATTGGCTGGTTATACCGCCTATATTTATTTTTATTGGCTGGTTATACCGCCTAATTTTCTATATATTTATATTTATATTGTATATTAACTTTGTTTATTTTTATTGGCTGGTTATACCGCCTAATCTGTATATTAACTTTGTTTTATGCTTGTTTGGCGACGTGATTTTAGATCTCGTCGTTTAGTTAGATTTTATTGTGAAACTTTTTCAGGTAATCTTTCTAATACAACTCCGACCATGGCTGACAATGAAAGTGTTCATGCTGAAGATGAGAACAGACAAGTACGCACCATGCGTGACTACTTGCAACCAACTCGAAGCTCATCACCCTCTTGTTTTATTTTTCCTCTCAATGCAAACAACTTTCGTTTTAAACCAGGTATGATAGCTTTGCTTCCAAATTTCCATGGGTTAGAATCGGAAAGTGCTTACTCGTTTCTAAAAGACTTCGAAGATGTATGTGTCACCTTTAATGACCAACAATGTACAAATGAAATTGTCAAGCTAAAATTATTTCCTTTCTCTTTAAAAGATAAAGCAAAAATTTGGCTTCATAATTTAAAACCAAGGTCAATTGGCACATGGCAAGAATTACAAACTGAGTTTCTAAAGAAATTTTTCCCAGCACATAAAACTACTGCTTTGAAAAGACAGATTCAAAACTTCAATCAAAATCAAAATGAAGCATTTTTTCAGTGCTGGGAACGTTTTAAAGATTTGTTAAGTTCTTGTCCACATCATGGTTTTGAAAAATGGCGTCTTATTAGTTTCTTTTATGAAAGTTTAACTCCCGAAACTAAACAATTTGTTGAAACAATGTGTAACGGTGAGTTTCTAGAAAAAGAACCTGAAGAAGCCTTTGACTACCTAGACCATTTGGCAGATAACTCTCAAGCCTGGCACACAGATAATTCCTCTGAAAGTTCCAATAGATCTAATGTTGTTTCTAACAGAGGTAAATATCATTTTAGTCAAGAAGATGAGATAAAAGCTAAAGTAGCTAATTTGGCTAGAAAGATTGAAGCCATGGAACTTAGAGAAGTAAAAGAAGTCAAAACGGTTAAAAATGAAGAAAGTTGTGGAATTTGTGAAATCATGGGACATCCCACTTCTGAATGTCCAAACATTCCCATTCTTAAAGAAGCGTTGCATGATCAAGTAAATTCCATAAATACATTTAAAAAGCCTTTTCCTTCTCCTTACTCTGAAACGTATAACCCTGAATGGAGAAATCATCCCAACTTCAGTTGGCGGAATAATAATCATGTTCAGGTACCACAATCTCAAAAGCCGGGCAACACTTTTTCCTATCAACCTTCACGTGTAGAAACCTTGGAAGAGACATTGCAAGCATTCATGCAAACACAAGCAAATGTGAATAACCAAACTTCACAGGACATCAATGAGATCAAAAACACCTTGTCCACATTGACAGCTTCATTACGCACTCAAGAAAAAGGTAAGTTTCCTGCTCAACCTCAGCCTAACCCTTCTACTCAATGTCTTGTTTCTTGCTCCAATGAAACTCAACAGGAAAATGCCAGTTCTATCACAACTCTTCGAAGTGGAAAGGCAATTGACAAAAACATTCCATCAAAAGACCAAGATCCTCTTTCCCCTCCGAAAAGTAATGGTAAGGATGATGGTAAGTCTGAACTTCTTGAAAATTTGGAAAAAGAAAAAGGTATGCATCCTGCTCCTTTTCCTCAAAGGTTGCAAACAATAAAGAATTTGAATCAAAATGCAGAAATTTATGAACTTTTCAAACAAGTTAAGATTAACATTCCTTTATTGGATGCAATCAAACAAGTTCCGTCTTATGCTAAATTTTTGAAGGACATGTGCACAGTTAAAAGGAAACATAATGTACAAAAGAAAGCATTTCTGACGGAAAGTGTGAGCTCAATCATTCAGCACCTTACTCCACCAAAATTCAAAGATCCTGGATGTCCAACAATCTCATGCATCATTGGAAACACTAGAATAGAACGTGCATTGCTTGATCTTGGTGCTAGTGTTAATCTTTTGCCTTTTTCTGTTTATCAACAGTTAGGTTTAGGTGAACTCAAGGAAACACCTGTTACACTTCAACTAGCTGATCGTTCTGTAAAAATTCCTCGAGGGATAGTTGAAGATGTTTTGGTTCAAATTGAAAATTTTTACTTCCCTGTTGATTTTATTGTTTTGTACACACATCCTGTTTCAAATCCAAATGTTCAAATTCCTGTTATATTAGGCCGTCCATTTCTTGCAACTTCTAATGCTCTGATAAATTGCAGGAATGGTATTTTGAACATTTCTTTTGGAAATATGACTTTAGAATTAAATGTGTTCAACATTTGCAAGCAACCTGGTGATGATTCAGAAGTACATGAAGTGGATTTCATTGAAAAACTTGTTCATGAACATCTCACCACTACCACATTCCATGATCCTTTAGAAGCTTATTTAATTGAATGTGAGTTTGATAATGCTTCAGAAATTTCACACACTGATTCTTTGTTAAATTCTTTTCAGGTTAAGCATTGTTGGAAACAAAAGTTTGAGGAACTCAAAAATGATGCATATGAGAATTCTAAAATTCATAAAGAAAGAACTAAAGCCTTTCATGACAAGTTAATTTCAAGAAAAACATTTGATGTTGGGCAAAAAGTTCTACTTTATAATTCTAGACTTCACATATTTCCTGGTAAGTTGAGATCAAGATGGACTGGCCCATTTGTGGTTAAGCATGTGTATCATTATGGAGTAGTTGACATTGAGAATCCTCAAAATGGTAACGTATTCAAGGTAAATGGACAAAGACTCAAACTCTTTTTGGAAAATCATGTTACTCAAGAAGAGGTTGTTTTTCTTTCTGATCCTTGTTTTGAAAATAACTAGATGTAAATATAATTTTTACTAATCTTCAAAAAAAAAAAAACATTTTTTTCCCGGTTAAATGGCGGATAACGGTACTCCGTGATTATTTAAGTCGGTTCCATCAGCTACCCACAAAACTGATATTGTATATAAATTTCTCTTTCAATTTCTTTTTCATTTTTTTTTTCAAGATGGATGATATTCTCACAAGATTGCAGAAACGATTTCCTCCTTTTCCTCGAAATATTTTACTGAAGCTTTACCAAGTTCGATTTGAAAGATTAAGAATGCTTATGCACAAAGGGATTCCTGAAGACATACGTTGGATAATTGAAGCCAAGGTACGTGAAGATGAATATCTTCCTGTTTTGCATTTACCAGGTACAGGTAGAAGCACTTATGCAAAGAAGCGACGAGCAAAGCGCATGAGTTCAAATTGCCACAAGTGTGCACGATGGACGTGTAACGGTAAATGTCGTTCTATTGGGATTCCGTCCTCTAATCGAGATGATAAAATTGAATTCATTAAGGATGGACTGAGTAAGGAGAATTTGGGTAATATCCAACTTTCTCTTGAGACGCATCCTAGTGGAGACGTACAAAGAGAAATTCTTGATTTATGGCCGCAATTCCAAAGGGAATGGCAACATCTTGGGAATCTGATGATAAAAGACCCTGTTTGCCAGCTTGTAAGAAAACTGGATGGGAAGCATATCCTCGACTCATAGAAGGCGTTTAAGCCGTTTCTGGACGTAAAACCAGAGGAAGATGCCAAATACACTTTCGGCGACATTATTACTTTTGACTTTTACGGTTGATTTTTCTTCTCTTTTTGATTTTCTTCCTGAAATCACGCAAAAATCTTTTGTTAGGTTAACATTTTCTTCTGACAGGTCAGATACACTTTCGGCGACATTATTACTCTTGTCTGATTCACTACTCAGTCCTCTATATATTACACCATGTACTCATTCTCTTTCAGGCACTCGAAAAAAAAAATGGAAAGCACTTCGTCCCAGCGCATTAAAAAAATTTGTGTCTTTGGAGGTGCTTATCCAGGGAAAAATAACATATTCGCTGATGAAGCCATAAGAGTTGGAGTAATACTTGCCCAACAAAAGATCCAGTTGATTTATGGAGGCGGTAGTACGGATTTAATGGGAGCAGTCGCTACAGCAGCACACGCCGGAGGAAGTCCAGTTCTAGGAATCGTGCCAAAACTATTCACAGATTTTTGTGGACCTACCGTGGGTAAGGAAATACAAGTCTGGAGTATCCCTGAACGGATGACAATCATGTACCATTCTGCCGATGCATTCATTGCTTTACCAGGAGGTCTGGGTGCATTGGAAGAAATAGCTTGCGTGGCTTCTTGGTCATCTTTGGTCACAAATAAGAAACCCATTGGTTTGCTTAATATTAATGGTTATTTTAGTAATTTGCTTTCATATTTAGATAATGCTGTGGATAATGGATTCATGTTTTCAGAGGCAAGGAGAACCATAATTTCTGCTACAACCATTGAAGATTTACTCAAAAAGCTACAAGCTTATGAGTGTTTATCTGCTACGGTTGTTTCGCAAACGCTCGGAAAAAGAAAAAGAGATATGGACGAGCAAGGAGTGGATTGCACTTTGTCTTTGTGACATTATCTAACATTTTGTTTGTTGTGTCTCAGTTATAATAAGTGGTTAGCAACCTCTGCAGGTAATATCTCCTAAATTCTACCTTTAGTAGGGGGTAAGGAACATATTTTGCTAATTTAAAAAAAAAAAAAAAAATTTGATGTGTTTTAAGCCATTTAGAAGTATTCATTCTGAACAAGGTCTGAGTAAGGGAGACTTGAGACATACCTTGTCAGTTTGATTTTAATCTTTTTATGTTTACTTGTTAATTTTTTTTAGTATTTTAGGATTATTTAGGTTGCATGAGTTTGTTTTGTTTTGAGTCTTAGTTATTCCTATTCTTATGTTATTAGTTCTTTTCTCTTACACATGATTCTTTCATTTGGGTTAATAGACTTACATTGAGGACAATGTAAGAATTAAGTGTGGGGGAAAGATTTAGGATTTCTTTTATTTTTGTCTACTATTTTTTTTTATGAGTCTTTATTATTATTATTATTATTTTAATGTGTTCTAGTTCCTTTTTAATACAATGATGAGATATGAATTGCATAAGTCTAAAACAGATTTATTAGTGAGAAGATTTTCATGAGAATTGAGCTTGATGTCAACCTTTTTATGAGCCAATGTTAATATGATATGTTAATTGAGAAAGAAGCATGTTTAGACTTAATCTGAGTTGTATAATCATCCTTGTGAGTTTTTGAGCCTATAATGATTGATGCATTATACAAATCAATCTAATTTCTTTCTTGAGTGCTCTTATGATTACATGATTCTCTAGAACTTGCTTTAAACCGTTTGAGACTATATTGATACATGTGACAACATGAATATGATAGAGGCATTAGGATTATAACCAGAGCCAAACAGCCATCCATTATTAATGTTCTAAGAGAACATCCCCACTAGTGAGCCAATTTGAGCCTACATTAAATATGCTATTTTATTGGTAACCAGAACTTACACCTAGCCTAAATATACTTATATCCTTACCCTTGTTCTAAAGATGGATTATATATTTTGAGACATATTGCAAAAACAAGGGATACTTTTTGAAAATTTGGGTTAGAACGAAAGATAAGTGTGGGGGAGGAGAGAGGAAAAAATCAAGAGAAAAAGAAAGGGATCATTGTCAAATACATTCCCATATTAAAAAAAAAAAAAATCTTCTCTTGAACTTCTAGTTAAAGTAAAGAAAAAGATGTTACAAAGTTGGTTAGAATGAAGCAAAGGCTCAACATGAATATTTAGCCTATGTTATTATGTTCTTTATAAGAGTTTTGAGAAGTTTTATTTGTATGATCTTATTATGTCTCTAAACTCTATGAACTCTTTGGAACCTTTGTGATATCTTTATCCTTTTGTTCTTTAACTACATTATAACCCTTTGGCCCCATTACAACCTTGAAAAAGACCTCTTGATTTATGAAGTTGTATGATCTAAATAGTGGAGAATAGATGGACAAGCAAGCATATGGTAGAACTGTTTTCATGAGATTGATTGAGTGTAAACACTTTACCACTACTTTAAAGAGTGAAAATCATGAGAGTATAGTGAGAAGTTGAGATTAAGTTGAATATGCACTATTTTGATTGAAATATGTTATGTTAATATTGGCTTAACTCATTTATTTACATTCAAGCATGAATTTTTGTGAAATTCTTTGAGCTATTGATTAGTTTATAAGACTTGTTCAAAGATTGTCTCTAATTTATATTGAAAGGATTAGGAGTAAATATTTTTAGTGTATGTAGTTTACTTATATTTTAGTTTTTCAATGTTTGTGGGTATCGTTCTAGCAAACCCTCACGAGACGAAACTCGTCCACTAGGGACACCTAGGGGTTTAAAGGCTTGTGTCACATGCTAAGTGCCACCGTGCTTTCCAACGAAAATGGATTAGATTAGATTTTCTTATTTTATTTTTATTGAGTCGTTGCTAGGGACTAGCAACAATCTAAGTGTGGGGGTGTGATAACTCGTATAATTATATAGTTTTTAGTTATGTTTTATTATTGTTTTGTGTCAAATACGAGTTATTATTGTTTAGTCTAATTGTGTTTATGATCTTTTATATTTTTATGTAATTTGGTGTTTTTCACAAGTTTCTTTGAGTGATTTCAGATTACTAGAATTAAGGGCAAATCCAGTTCAGTTCCAGTTCCGACACCGTTTACCATATCAGCTATATCTCGAGTTTCACTGAAGCAATAAGGCTGAAATTTGTAGCCGTGCAAAGCTAAGAGGCATATCTATCTTTTTCATGTTTTACACTTCTTGAAACGGAGTCGTTTTCCCTAGTGAAATCGACCATCAAGTTGGCTGATGTGCAATGACGTCTGTGCTGACCTGTTTTCGTATTTTGCCCATATCTTCTTATCCACATCAGCAAATGAGCTGATTCCAACGGCTATGGATCCGTAACTGATAGGGGTATATTTTTCTAGAAGACAATTTTATCAGATCGAGCCTCCAACATTGACAAAATCGACCATCAAGCTGGCTGATCAGAATTGTCATACAATATGACGAAAATTGTTAGAAAAATGCACCCACCTATTATACCTACCTTTGAAATTTGTAAAGCTTGTCTCTTGTCATTTAGCCCTCCAAAATGTGTATAAATAGAGGGCCTTGGATGAGTATTGGGATACATTGATACATTGGTAGGATATTAGCCATTGTAATAAAATTCTCTAAGTTTTCTTCTTCTTTCCTTTCTCTAGTTCTCTTTTTCTTTATTTACTTATGTTTCTTACATTTCTTTTCATTTTATTCATATCTAGTATGTGTTGCTAATCATATTGTTGAGGTGATGAGGTGAAGCTCTTGGTAAATGCTAAGGTTAGTCTCTTAAACATGAGCTAAAATGAATCATCATTTATAAACACTAGTATAGATAATATTTTCTTTTGGTTTAAAATCATACTTGCAAAGTAGAGATCTTGATTCATTATTGACAATGAAAATGGCACAGTAAATGCTTGGTTTCATAACCTTGATTTGTTGTAGACATATACCTTGGCATAAGGAATGCTTGGACTCTTTTTATGAGTTTTGAGGACACCAAATGAACATAATATCATATGCTATGGACGTTGGACTGAATTGCTAAACCTTCCGATTGGAACCTCCCTTATGTGTGGATTTCAATTGTGTAATAAAACAAGATTAATCTTAGCATAACACCAAGAGTGGATTCTCTAACCTCAACATCCTTTCTTATTGTTTTTTATATTTTGTTTAATTTCTTTTATGTTATTTTATTTATTTTGTTCTCTAATATCTTGTTTATTTTGTTTTGTTGTTGATTCCCTAATATCTTGTTTACTTTCTTTTTCTTATATATTTATAAACTTATACTTACTAATACGCTTCCCTGTGGTTCGACCTCGGACACCCGAGAATTTATTACTTGAACATAACCTGCACTTGGGTTTACAACTCTTAATTGAGTTTCCATCACTCAATTTGGAGGGTATGGAGTTAGAATGGCATCAATACTATGCCAAGGCCTAGGGTGGCTTTGAAAACCTTGTTTGGGCAGGTTATCTGGAAGAAATGAAGGCTCGCTTTGCTCCTGGTGAGTATGACGATCCTATGGCTGAGTTAGTTAATCTGAAACATTCAAGCACTGTAGATCACTATTATGATGAATTCTTAAGCATTCTTAATCTACTGCAACTGTCTGACCCTTATGCTTTAAGCGTTTTTACTAGTAACCTTAAACCAGAAATATCACTACCCCTTAAGTTGTTTCGTCCTAAATCCATGAATGAGGCTCTGCATCTTGCTAAACAGATCGAATCCATCTTTTATCCTACTATGAAGAGGCCTATAAATCCCACTCCTTATAGATCCATACCATTTTCCAACACAAATCCACAGACGATCCTTAAACCATCCAACTTACCACCCTTACTACCTACCCCAAAGATACCCCCTAACCAAAACCTTCTTCGCTCTACATTGCCAAGACCTTACCCAAACACTCATAACAGAACCTCATTCCCACCAATTGCTAGATCAGCCTCAAAAACTCTTACTAGTGCTGAAATGGAAGAAAGGAGGAAAAAGGGCCTATGCTATTGGTGTGGGTCGAAATATACTTATGGCCACAAGTGTATGAAGTCTCAGCTCTTTCAATTACTGACTGAATCTATTGAAGAGGAAACTGAGCCTGAGGTTTTCTTGGATTGCATGGATAACCCTGAGATATTAACAGCTGAAAATGAAGAGTTGGAGCAATCAGTCTTGTCCTTACAGGCTATGCTGGGTACAAATGGTTTTCAGACCATGAGGGTGCAGGAGCAATTGGCAAGAGTACTCTCAGTATCCTAGTCGATTCGGGCAGTACTCATAATTTCATAGACGAGTTTGTCATTCGAATATTGGGGTTGTTGGTAAGGCAGAATCGTCAGTTGACTGTCACGATTGCTGATGGTGGAAGTTTATACACTTATGGGGTCTGCAAAGGGGTACAGTGGTAACATATTTGATGGTTTTGTCACTCACAGGTTGTGAGATGGTATGAGGAGTATAGTGGCTAGCCACTATAGGCCCTATCCTATGGGATTTCAACACTTTATCAATGCAATTCCAGGTGGATTCAGTTTGGTGCAAACTCAATGGGGTACGACCTACCTCTGCTCATATGTTGTCCTAAAAGTCTGCTACTAAGTTGCGGTTGTTCTTGCTGGTTGGGCAGCAAATCAACCGTGTGCCTATTTGTTAACTTCGGGTCCTCAATCTTCTATGTCAGAAATTGCTAAGGATGATGTACAGGACACTCCAAAATCAAGGGCAATGGATCCATTGCTCCAAGAATTTGCCACCTTGTTTGCTTCACCTTTGGGGCTTCCTCCTTACAGAATTCAGGATCATAAAATTCCACTAAAGGATGAATCTCAAGCCGTTCGTATTAGGCCCTATAGGCATCCTGCTGCCCAAAAGAACGAGATTGAGAAAATGATCAGTGAGATGTTAGAGTTAGGCATCATAAGGGATAGTGTAGACACCGGATTTTATCCGGATTAAATTTCTCTTTTTTTTAAAAAAATAAAAGAAAATGCAAAAAAAAGAAAGAAAATCAGAAAAAAAGAAGATAATTTTGAAAATCAGAAAAAAATGGAAAAAACAAGTTTGGGTTGAAACAAATCTCTTCTTTGGATTGAAATGTGACTCTAAAAAATGTGATTGAAACAACATACACCTCTTGATCAGATTGAAATTCCTAACTATAGTAGAACTTAATCTCTTCTCTATTTAAAGAACCTAAGCATCACAATCAAAACACACAACACACATCAGAGATCTGGAGGTTTTCATAATTTTTCGAGCTCATTTCCTACTTTTCCCGGACTTTCCAAGATTGCCCTTTAACCCCCGAAACCTCGGTTTTACTCAAAACACGTCTGATTTTCAGATTTTCTTTTTCCATTGCCTTTGTTATATATTGAATTAGAGTTGGTCCAAAAACGCCCAATTTTTTCGATCAAATTCCCCTTCGATTTGATTTTTCCTTTTTCCAATATTGAGAATTTCCTTGTTTCTCCATTTTTCCACCAACCGGTTCTTTTCTCGAAATTACTTCAAACTAAGTCTTGGGCTATCTTTGTTTACCTACTCTTTGTCAATTAGAGGCTTTAATTTTACCGAATCGAGGCATTTCTGTAGTTTTCTCCAATTTTGCCAAAATTCACCAAAAACCCTAGTTTTTGGTTTCCTTCCAAATTGACCCTTCCTTGGTTTTGCTTCCAAATGGCCTTTCCAATACCCGTAATCATTGATTACATTCCATTTGGAACCTCCAATTTGGAATAATTTGATCGTTTAAGCACTTTTCTCCAAATTTATCGAATTAGGGTTTTCTTTCCATTGAATCTCCATAATCCATCTTTTGAACTCCATATCTCTCGTTGTAGACCTCGGATTATCAAAATTCTTTCACCATTGTTCAATTAAACTTTGAATCTTGATTTTGAATGGGGGTTGACTTTTTTAGTGGTTGACTTTTCGGGATTGACTTTTTCGGGGTTGATTTTTTTTGGATTGACTTTTCGTGCTTGACCTCTTAAACAAAGTCTTGGAGTACCTCCTGTAGGATGAGAAGAGACTTTCTGCGTCATCAGGAAGAAAATTACCTGATTTAGGGGTCCGAACAAAATTAGATGTCTACAGCTGCCCCTCTCTAGCTATTGCTAAGAATAAGGAATCAGGCAAAGATAAATAAATACTAATTTTGTCCTGTTAGTGAAATCACATGTGAACAAAAGGAAAGAGTGTTTTCAATTTTTCATCAATTTTTCTTTATTTTTTTCTTTTTCCTTTTTCATTCATTTTTTCTTTGTTGAAAAAGCTGTAAATAGAAGATTTTGTCCTTAAATTGAATTCCCTAACTAATCAAGGCTCAACCCGTCTTAAGGAAACGAGTTCGATTTGCAAGAGAAGAAAATACCTCGACGGTAGTCTCGGGGCCTTATCCTGTCTTGTGCTCAGCTGTGTTTAAAAATTCTGGGTATCTCCTCCAGAAGCTTCGGCTATCACCACCAAAGACTTGCTCCTTTTTAAAACTGTAAAATCTTGGTTATCTCTACCAGAGACTTCAGCTATCACCACCAAAGACTTGCTCATTTTTAAAACTATAAAATCCTGGATATCTCTACCAGAGGCTTCGGCTATCACCATAAAAAACTTGCTCATTTTTAAAACTGTAAAACTCTGGATATCTCCACCAGAGGCTTCGTCTATCACCACCAATACTTGCTCTTTTTTAAAATTGTAAAACTCTGGATATCTCCACCAGAGGCTTCAACTATCACCAACGAAGACTTGTTCATTGTTAAAATTTGTAAAATTCTGGATATCTCCTCCAGAAACTTCAGTTATCACCACCGAAGGCTTGCTCACAGTTAAAATTTGTAAAATTCTGGATATCTCCTCCAGAAGCTTCAGCTATCATCACTGAAGACTTGTTCATTTTTAAAAACGTGTTAAAAATTATACCCGAAAGCTTTGAGAGAGGATGCAAATGTTGAATAAGATGCAGATGCCTCATGGTGCAAATGCAAATGGCTTAGATTAATGCAAATGCTTCTTGATGCAGATGTTGAATAAGATGCAGATGCCTCATGGTGCAAATGCAAATTGCTTAGATTGATGCAAATGTTTCTTGATATAGATGCAGATGTTGAATAAGATGCAAATGCTTCATGGTGCAAATTCCAATGGCTTAGATTGATGTAAATGCTTCTTGGTGCAGATGCAGATGTTAAATAAGATTCAGATGCTTCATGGTGCAAATGAAAATGGCTTAGGTTGATGCAAATGCTTCTTGGTGCAGATGCCGAGATTGAATAAGATGCAAATGCAAATGTCTTGGATTAATGCAAATGCTTCTCGGGTGCAAATGTAGAGATGAGACGCAAATGCTTCATGGTGCCAATGCAAATGACTTGGATTGATGCAAATTCTTCTTGGTGCAGATGCAAATGTTGAATAAGTGCAAATGCTTCATAGTGCAAATATGAATGACTTGGATTAATTCAAATGCTTCTTGGTGCAGATGTAGATGTTAAATAAGATGTAGATGCTTTATGGTGCAAATGCAAATGACTTGAATTGATGCAAATGCTTCTTGGTGCAGATGCAGATGTTGAGTAAGATGCAAATGCTTCATGATGCAAATGCAAATGACTTGAATTGATGCAAATGCTTCTTGGTGCAGATGCAGATGTTGAAGAAGATGCAAATGCTTCATGATGCAAATGCAAATGTTGAATAAGATGCAGATGCTTCATGGTGCAAATGCAAATGGCTTAGGTTGAGGCAAATGTTTCTTGATGTAGATGCAGATGTAAGGATTGACAATGTGCAAAATGCTTCTAAATGATACGAATGGAAGGATTGACAATATGCAAAATGCTTCTAAATGATGCAAATGCAAAGATCAATAATGATGCAAATGCTTTATGAAAAGATGCAAATGCCCCTATGAATCGTGTTCATGTAAGTGGTCTTTGTATGGTGTAACTGCAGTTATCACACAATAATGAAAATGCAATGATTCTAGAAATGATGCAATTGCTTGCCGACACTGTGCAGATGCAAAGCTCAATAAAGAGATGAGTGCTCATGAGTGATGCAAATGCCCCAAATTGTTGTTTTTTTTTTTCAAAACTTTGGCTTAGCCTTTCCAATTCATTTTTCCTCTTCAAATCAGAGTATATCTTGAACACTCGTGCCCCATAAGAGACATTACCTTTCTGGTCTTTGGCTATCTATATGCCCCAACAGTTTTCAAACTCTTATCAAGAGAAGTCTGAACTGGGTTCTATTTCTTCTTCTCATATCTAGAATTCAAGATCTACCCTAGTAGTTCCATACCTTTGGGTTAGAAAAACCCTTGTCTCATGCCAACATCAAAAATGGTTATTTCAAAAATATTTTTATTTGTTTTCCCATTCTAGAAAGAATTTAATGAAAACTTATGAGTCAAAAATATTAACCCTTTAGTGTCTGATGTACGAATCTCTTGAAGACTGATGATCACTGTTAGAAATTTTCTAAATGTCAATTTGGTTTCTTCACTTGAATTGAAAGGCTTGATATAACAAGATTTTGGTTGATCAAAGAAAACTTCACAACAAAAATGTATGTCCCTTCTAGGCTCACAAATGGAACAGGTTTTTATAAATCATGAATTCATTGAGAGCCAAACAAATTCAACATTCTTTTAGTTTCCATATCAAGGCATTTTGACAAGCGTCAAGATTGGCCGGAATGTTTAAACTGGAAAGTTTAATCTTGGAGGGAAAAAAGTTTCAGTTTTTGAAATCAATTCTCCAAATGAGAGTTAACAGTTTAGGAGGTTCAGGAATTCCTAGATGTTCTTTAATTTCTTCAAGACGATCTCCTCTTTTGTGGCATCGACACTAACATAGGTGGCATCAAAATTTTCCATTTTAATCTAGACCGCCCATTTTTGGGTTTTCGCACTAAAGTCCCATTCTTTCCATTTCCATTTCCATTTCCATTTCTTCTTCTTCTTCTTCTTCTTTTTTATTGTTTTACCATGCACTTGAGAATTCTGAATTCTTACATAATGAAATGATAATTTGATGAGATAGGATAATATCTGAGGGAAAATCCTTCAAGTTAAATATTCATGCTTGATCAAAATGGACTTTTAAGGCACGTAATGTAGGCCATGGTTCGGGGTTTAGAAAGAAAGGATAAATAGGCCCAAAATATGTGTTTGAGGGTAATCAGATCAAGGATATTTCTTGAGAAAGATTCCTGTTTGAAGCATTTGTCCCTTTTTGGACTTTTCTGACTTTTTTTGACTTTGCTCCTTTTCTTCTTTGTTCTTGGCTTTCATTTGCCATACTTTTTCACACTTTTTCTTTTTGTGTTTTTTTCTTTCTTCATTTTTTTTATTTTGTTCTTGGTTTTCATTTAGCCATTCTTATTTTCCTTTTTCTTCACTTCGATAGGGTGAGCCCATATTTATTTTGGCGCCCAATTTGCTTTGTATCTGCCTTTGAATTAGGACTCATTTCTCCATGATCTTTGAGAAGATCTCTCCTCGCAATTGTCCCCTAGTGTAAAGGGTGATCCTTGATCAAAGTTTAAAGAAGAAAGAATTCTTTCAGTCCAAAAGGGGTGATTATGGATAATTTCTTTTTGTGAGAGGGATAGGAAAGATGACCATTTCTCATATCAAGCACAAATATTCTCATTGAAAAGCAATCCCTAGGGGGAATAGATAATCAGAATTTCATTTTGCACTTGGAATCATCCAAATTCTCACATGCATGATATCACAATTTTTTCTTTCTTTTTGTCGCATGCCCCTAATGATCCACGCATTAGTTTCATCCTTATTCACCATGTATCCATCATTTCCACATATGATGCCCCAATTTGATTAGCCATGAGAATTTGTATCATTACGAGGAACAACTCAAGTCTAGGTCTGTACTGAAAAGGATGAGTTTCAATTTTGGGTTTGTTTGAAGTGACAAGGAAAATATGACCCAAAAACAGGTTTTCTCTTGGACATGGGATAATCTAGTTTGGTCATAGGGCCCCGAGGTGTCAGTCATGAAGTGATGTTTGGGCAATTGGTGTTTTGTGGTCATCGAAAAGCTGTGAATGATTTTGGCACCTCTTTGACACACACCTAATTACCATGATTTAGATTCTTGAAAGAATGTCTCATTTATCCGAGTTTCCAAGGAGCTCGAAAAATTTTCAAAAATTTCGTTCCTTTGCTCATAGCCTAGACTAGGATTTACATCAATTTGACAAGCTGTTTTTTCACCTCCCGGATTTCATGTCCAAATTTCTCTTAATTGCATTCCAAAGCACCCAATCGTTCCTCCGATTCATTCCTCATATCTCGATCCCCTTTCATGCAAATGAAAATGACATTATTATCATGAGATCAAGAATAAAATTATGAATGTACATGCTCTATTCTTATATGCATGAATATAATGATGATTAATGCAAGAAATGTACAAGATGCGAAGATGTTGGAAAAGATGAATTTTCATCTTTACAGCTGCTTAAATAATACGCATGTTTATGCAAAAATGCAAATGAAAGAATCAAAGAAAAGAAGATCCAAATATCACTCTTTATTTTATTTATTTTCTTTTTTCAAAGAAGAAAACTTTTCATGGAATAAAACTCTCTTTTTTTTTTTTTGAAATATCTAAAAAGGTACATGTAGACATCTAATTTTGTTCGGGATAATTAGACTTCTTGGATTAAATTGAAATGAAATGTGATAGTCATTTTTATTTTAGACATGTTTTAATCAAATTTATTTTTAGCCTATTTTAGTTGGGCTCATTTTATTGAAAATATTATTGGACCATAGATTTAAATTTTGATCAAATGAGAGAGTAAGCCCATGAGAATTGATTTTATTTTCAATTTTATTTTTCTTTCTTTGTTTCCATATAATAATAAATTAAAAAAAAAACTAAAAAAAAATAGTTGTGTCGACTGCCATGGCTAAGCCATGGCAATCAACTTTTATTTTCTTCCTAATTGTTATTCCATTTTCCGCTTTGTATTTTTTCTTTTCAGTTAGCATCATTTGGTGCAAACTCATACTCCCAAAGTCAACACTCAATGCTGCCATCCTGTAACTAAAATCCAAACTCCTCAATTATCATTTTCAGACTCATTGGAGGATAAACACAGGGGGATTCTGATTTTGGAAGAGAAAAAGAAGCTAAGATATAAGTGTGGGGGCATGAAGAAGCTAGGGGGACACGGTTTAAAAAAAAAGGGGGGGGGGGAGAGCTCTAGAGGGGGGTCGGATAGAGGATGGAGGGGGCCAACAGCTTGTTAGAAAGAGACGAGGAAGGGGAAAGCTTTGAAGAAAAAAAAAAGGCTGGTTGCTAAAGGAAAATGGGGAGAAGGTAGATATGGCCAGAGGATGATATTCTTATTTTTTTTCTTTTGGGGGGTTTGGCCAACTAGGCCGCTAGAAAGAGAGTTTTTTTAATAAAAAAAAAATTTAAAAAGAAAGGAAGAATAAAAGTTTGGTGGAAGCTACAGAGGTGGGAGTTTTGGGTTTTAATTCTTAGAAGTTTTAAAGGATTTTTTTTTTTTTTTAAGTTTTGTCATAAGAATTTTTGGAAGGGAGCACGAAAACAAAATGCATTGTTCTAAAAAGGAGCAGTTCAGAGTCTCGGGAGGTAGTTTTTCTTTTATTTTTTTATATATCTAATGTGATTTGTCTTAGATGTGGTATATTGTGATGCATATTTAGTGTTTGATGAATTTTTTTAATATGTATAATGTTATTTGCTTTAGATATAGCATATTATGTAGTATATTTGGTGTTTGATGATTTTTCTCTCATATGCCTAATGTTGCTTGCCTTGGCTAGGATTTATTGTGGTGTATGCTTGATATTTATGTTATGTTATGTTATTTCATTTCTATTTCTATTTTTATTTACGTTTCATGTTAGTTCATAATTTTACTTTTTTTTTTTTATCTATTTACCTTACTTGTTATAATAGTTATTATTATTATTTTTTGTTATTATCTTATCTTATCTTACCTTATTTTATTTTATTAAATGCATTATTAATCTTTTAAAGAAATAAAAAATGCCATTTTGGTGCATACATAATAAAAGCGGATGTAAATCACCGACGACGGAATTCGAAGGATGTCATAGTGATGATTCCCAAGATATCCTGAGGTGAAAGAACTTCGTTAAATATCACCACGAGTGGTGGGAATATTTAGCGATGTGCTCAATAAAAAATTTCGTTTTCATTCCAAAATGAAAATAATAAAAAATAAATAAATAATGAATGTTTACATGCTTGATATTTTGCCATGCTCGTGTTTTTTTTTTTAAATGTTATGCTTCGTATGTTTAATTGTGTAATTATGTATTTAATCGCATGTCTTACATGTTTAATTGTGCGCATCCCGTGTTTAAACATTCGCACCATACGCATTCAAAAAATTGGATGTAAATTACCGACGACAGAATTCGAAGGATGTCACAGTAATGATTCCTAAGATATCTTGAGGTGAGAGGATCTCGTTAAATACCACCAAGAGTGTTGGGAATATTTAATGAGCATTCTCGATAATAGATTTACATTCACTTTCATTTTCAAAAAATAATAGCAATTTTTTAAAAAAAAAATCAAAAAGTAAACATATTTTCTAAAATAAAATAAAATAAAAAGAGAAATAATTTTAAATGCCGATGTCAAGTCCATTAAATCGAGATTTAAGATAACACGTGATTAAATGGGACCGTTTTCTAAACGGGCGTCGCGGGGGTGCTAATCCTTTCCCGTACGTAACCGACTCCCGAACTTGATTTTGTTTTCTCTCTGGTTTAAAACGCAGAGTTTGAAATTGGTTTTAAAATATTTTAATTAATTTTAAAATATTTCACTAAAACCGGTTTTAATAGGTGACCAATCACACCTAAACAAAAAGATTGGTGGCGACTCTATTTTGTTTTTAAAATCGTCTTAGCGGTCGAAAAACAGTTATAACAGTACATATAAAGGAGAGTTTTCAAACAAATAAGTTTCGGTATTATCACAAATGATGTTTGAAAAAAAAAAAAAAAAAACAAAGCAAGTAAAAAAGGTAAAATCATCTATGCAAAGTGAGAAAATTAATGAACATATGCCCCAATAGTATCTACTTATTTAGGCATCACGGTGCCTTTGGGGCGGATTATCATACTTATTACGGACGATGAACGTACATCATTGCCCGATCTACAATACTTATTCAGAATATAAAATAGGTAACAAAAGGTTAGAAATGTCCCTCCATGTGTTCCTAACTTCGGTATATCTATCAAAAATTTGGTAGGGCTTCGCCTATGTTGGCTCTATGGTTCACTATATGTGGGTGAACAAAGTTCTAAAAGGCCCCGAATTGTTCCTCACTGTCGCTGGTGAAGGCTAATAAGGCATCCCGATAAAAACGGGTTCAGTTCGTTAGAGTATATTTCCCTAGCCCATGAGGAAGATCATCACGAGAGCTTAGGTAATTTATACTCCTAAAGTGTTTCACTAGCCCATGCGGAGGATCATCACGAAGGCTTAGTTACTTTGCTTCCACTTAAAAGGACAGAACCCGGGTATAGGACTCATGATATGCAAGTGTAGTGTGGGAGGAGAAACAACAAACCTTTCACCACCTATTTTACAATCCTTATTCTAAATGCCCCAGCAATTTATTAAAAGAATATTCAAGAATAGTGTAACGCATTAACCAACAAGCAACTATAATATACAACATTAAATAACTAGAGAACAATAATAAAATGCATGCACATGAGTATGGACATATTTAAAAACATTTTATTATTTTCAAAATTCTCCTTATTATTGAAAAATGTGGGAATTAAAAATTAAATACAAAATAAAAACCAAAAAAACCTAGATTTTGATAACACACGACTAATTCTAGACCTAACGCTCTAAATGTTCCCAGCGAAATCGTCAAGCTGTCGCAACCTAAAAAATAAGAAAGCTCATCATCAGGATCACCCACTTGATTTGATTCTCCAGGGAATTCTCGAGCTTTGATAACAGAGCTCAAGTTATCAGGCAAGCAAGCAACACCGTCCAAATAAGATAGCACGCTAGACATGCTAGGCCTAGCTGCAGCCACCGGGTGCGAGCAAAGCAAGCCAAGCTTCAATACCAACTCTCTCTGCTTCTTGTACCACAAATCTATTTTCCAACCTCCTACTATCAACACTCTAAAATCCCAGCAATCCGTTATCCAGTCAGCCAGAAACCTGTCATCTGGTGGCGCTCGTGGTTCAATCGGCCTTCTACCACAAGCAACTTCAAGCATAAATGCTCCAAAAGCATACATATCTTTCCCAGTTCTTGCAAGCTCAGGAGCCATGTACCCAAAAGTGCCTACTACATGGGAGGTTTGAGGATCATTTCCAAGGTCACATAAAACTTTGCAAGGCCAAAATCCCCCAATCTGGCGTTCATATCACTGTCTATTAGCACATTGGCAGGCAGGCTTGATATCTCTGTGAATGATATAACTTGTATCCATTGCTGGTGCAGATAGAACAGCGAAGATGCCACGTCTTTGATGATCTTGAACCTCTCTGTGTCCAATTAAGATTGCGCAATTAGGTTGGTGATAAAGAAATTTGTCAAGGCTTCCGTTAGGCATATAGTCATCATAAACCAAAAGCAATTCATTCTTGCGCCTGAAATAACCAAGGAGTCTAACCAAATTCGGATGCCTGAGGCGTCCAATGGTTGCAATCTCAGCAACAAATTCTCTCATCCCTTGTCTTGAAACAGCAATTTGTATATTGGATGATGGTAACACACCCTTATATACCCTACCAAATCCACCTGTCCCTAGAACTTCCTTTTCTTTAAAGCCCTTTGTGGCTTTGAATAGATCTTTTTGGCTTTGGTATATTGATGGGATACAATTTATATAACATTGAGTTGTTTCTCAACCCCGTTGTATTCTACCCAAATCTGCATTCGATCTCCGCTTCTAAGGGTGAGATCTGTGAACTTACCCTTCATCAGTGAAATACCCTGCAGAAGCAGAGATGCCGTTGAGTTTAGGCCATTGATATCATCGATGCCAACATGGTTGTCGTCTATGTCATTGAATTCAAGGTTCTTTAATGTATCCAGCTCAACCGCAACAATATGATTTGAGCTGTCGCCGTTGTTTGTTTCATTGAAAAGAAAGACCAAGATAGTGTCTGGGAAGATCTCCGGAAATTTCATTGTTAGGCGAGATTACAAAGGCTAATCCATGCATAGCCACAAAGGGCTGGGTATTCCGGTACTATTGCAAAAATGAATGTAGTGGAAAAGGAGAAAACACTGTCATTTGTGGAGTTCTTGTAGAAGATGTGACCTCTTTGTTGCCTTGTAGAATTAATCAGTTTAAACACCCCACCTGAATCGAGCGCTGCAACTCCGTCAACCATCAAGTAACCATTATCAAAACTGAATTCAGCCTGGTAATTGATATCTGAAGATGCAAGATTAATCAGGAAGAAAAGCAACAGAAGCATGATCAAACAAGACATGATTACAGCTTTTTTCGCAGAGTAAAAGGGCTCTGTTCAATTTTGTGTTAATTCTGCACCCTTAGGAGTCCAATACCAGATATATAGAAGGAAATTAAAAAACCATTATCTTAATCGACATTCGTTCAAGCCTCAAGGAAATGCCCGGAGTTTTCCCGGTCAGTACAGGGAATTTTCTTTTGCTTGCCTTTTTCGTGATAAGAAGAAATAACTTCGTTCTCTGAATTTTATCTCCGAACTTGTTAACTAGCATGATTTTGTTGACCATTCTCCTCTAATGTACACACACACACACATATATATATATATATATATATATATATATATATATATATGATGAGGTTGGATTCTGCGCGAAGAGGCAATTGAAACGTGGGAATTGAAAAAAATGTTAGGTCTTTCTGCGAGTTGTGATGATGAGGTTGTTGTGGAAAAATTGATGGAATTGGAGAGTAGGGTCCGGTGAAAGACTCAGATTGCTCAAGTTGGTTTATTTTAAGCTCATTTTCTGATATTCTATTTTGATGTTTTTAGTTGTGTTTTACTGGAGTGATTGCGGAATTTTGATGAAATTAGAGAATTGTGATTGACGTAAGACCAATTTGCTCACTTTGTTGTGTTCCGATGGAGTGAATTGTTTTTTTTTTTTTTTTTTTTTTCAAATAAGGATTCTTTCTTGGATTTTTATAGGAATGGGTTAAAGGAAGAATTATGAAGTGTTTAGTGTCTTCAAATATGGTGATGATCTTTCTATTGGAAGAAACAAAGTTTGAATATTTTGGACTTTTAATCTAAATTTGTAGATGTGTGCTCTTTTGTTTATCTAGGGTGATTATCATTGGTTTTGATTTTGGTGTCTCTCGTTTCCTTTATCTTGTTCTTATGGAGTGACGAGAGTTTTAACTGGATTTTTCTTTGTTGCTTAGTGAAAAAATTTATGGAATTGGTGGACCAGGATATAAGAATATCATGAGAGATGATGCTAAATCTTTGAATCCAAGTTGAAGGTTTTCCTTCTTCAGAATTTATAGAGGGATTGGATTGTTTATTGAAATTTTAAATTTTAAGTGGAATTTTGGTGGTACTGATATGCTTTTCATTAATCAAACTCAAACTCAAATCAATATATATATATATATATATGGAAAAGTACACTAACTTTTTGAGATTTGCTAAAAAATACACTTACTCCTTTAGAATTTGAAAACTACCCACTTACCCCTTGAAGTTTGATGAAAAACACACTAACCCCCTAAGCCTTAAACCCTATTTAAATTTTAAATAAAAAAACAATTATACCCTTATTAATTATTAATCATATTTTTTTATTCATTTTATTCATTTTGCTCATTTTTAATTACAAAATAATGAGAATTTAATTAATTTTAAAATTATCTTTAATTACTATAAAATTATATTCTAACTCAAGTAAATATTAAATATTTTAAACTTATTTTAATTCAATTATATATTTATTTTGAGATGAATTCATTAAATTATTTTCATTTAAAATAAATAAATTATCATTGTTTAAAAAAAATTAATGGTAAAGAAATTGATTAAAATAAAAAGAGAGAAATAAAGGAGAAGAAAAAAATGAAAATATAACTATCAGTATCATTCATGAGATTTTATTGAAGTTAAACTTATCTCTATTATTTTGAAAACCACATTTTATCTCTCTAGAAAATAATTAATGTTAGGATTTCATTAATCAAACTAAAATTTATTCAAATTTTACTTTAAATATTAAAAATACCCTCATTTTATTTATTTTTATTTTTATATTTTGTTTTAATTAATTTTTTTAAAATAATTTTAATTAATTTATTTAAAATAAAAATAATTTAATGAATTCATCTCAAAATTAATGTATAATTGAATTAAAGATAAGTTTAAAATATTTAACATGCACTTGCATAAAAATTGATTAAAAAAATAATATAATTATCATCCATGAGATTTTATTAAAAATAAACTTACATATATTAATTTGAAAATTACATTTTATCTCTCTAAAAAAGTAACTAATGTTAGAATTTCATTAATCAAATTTATATTTGTTTAAATTTGACTTTAAATATTAAGATCCTAATTTTATTTATTTTTCTTATTTTCGTCCCTTTTTCATTTTTTTTTTGTTTTAATCAATTTCTTTATCACTAAACTTTTTAAAATTATTTTATTAATTTATTTCAAATAAAAAAAAAGTAATACATTCATCTCAAAGTTAATATATTGAATTAAAGATAAAATATTTTTTCTATCGAATTAAAGACAATTTTAAAATTAATTAAATTATCATTATTTTGTAATTAAAAAATGAGTAAAATGAATAAAATAAATATATGATTAATAATTAAGAAATGGTATAATTATTTTTTTATTTAAAATTTACTTAGGATTTAGGGCTAAGGGGTTAGTATGTTTTTCATCAAAATTCAAGGGGTAAGTGGGTAGTTTCAAATTATAAAGAGATAAGTGTATTTTCTCATGGGGGTTAATGTACTTTTTCATATATATATATATATATATATATATATATATATATATATATATATATATATATATATATATGGGTTCGTTTTTGGTACATTTGTAGTGTAAATTTTTTAACTCCACAAGCGGGTTAAGAGGTTGTCACATGTTTCACTTCTTTTTTTAATTAGTTTTTATTTATTTATTTTTTTACTATAGCCTACCACTATGTGTCACCCTTTTAACCCTGCTTGTGAAGTCTAA
The DNA here is from genome assembly GCA_030761205.1 of Fremontodendron californicum. Classification (NCBI taxonomy): domain Eukaryota; kingdom Viridiplantae; phylum Streptophyta; class Magnoliopsida; order Malvales; family Malvaceae; genus Fremontodendron; species Fremontodendron californicum. Next base: position 10,503,005 of record JAULJL010000039.1, on the reverse strand, counting down.
ATACTTTACTGACAGTGTACCATATAATATATATATATATATATAATTAAAGTTGCCATCAAGTGAGCTTCAAGGAAATTCTTGGAGCTTTCCTACTCAGTTAAAGGAAACTGCATGCATGCCTTTTTGGTGATAAGAAAAAATAACTTCGAAAAGGTGACATATGAGTATGAACTGAAGGCTCTGAATTTCATCTACGAATTTGTCAACTACCATGATTTTGTTGACGATTCGATTCTCCTCTAATGTACATATATATTTTATAAAAAATTGCTTCATTAATCAAACTCAAATCAATATATATATATATATGGCTGTAAATAAATTGGGTTTAAATGAACAGATTTCTGTTCGTGTTCATTTATTTATTTTTGAGTTTGTTTGTCTTTGGTTAGTGTTTTTTAAGGATTTTAAAATTGTATTCGAGCCCTATACGTTTAAAATTTAGTATGTTCATGTTCATTCATTTAAATTAAATAAAATTGTTCGCGAATATTACATGAACATGTTCGTAAACATATAATCGAACATGTTTACGAACAATTAAAATTATGTTCATGAACAATAAACAAACAAATTTAACAAACAAACAAATAAAAAATAAGTCAATTTTTAAGTTATTATTAAATATAAAATAATAAAATACAAATGTAATTGAAATTAAGTTATTATTAAATATAAATATTAAAACACAAATATTATTAAATTATTAAATTAAAGTTATTATTAAATATAAAATAAAATAAAAATAATATTAATTATATTATAAGTAAATAAAATAAAATAAAATATAAATAATTATATTATAATCGAATAATAAACGAGTTTTGTTGCAACCTAAAAAAAATAACAAGCCTCATCGCAAGACTTTATTATTTGTTAAACGTGACATTAAAAACAAATAGAGGAAAAGTTAACTTAATTCCTCTTGAAAAATGAAGGTTTTGAAAATGACCTCGAAAAAGATATGGAGTCGCCACCAATCTTTTTTAGTTAGGTGTGATCGGCCACCTATTAAAACCGATTTTATAAAATATTTTAAAATTAATTAAAACATTTTTAAAATCAATTTCAAGTCTACGTTTTAAACCAGAGAAATCAAAGAAGCGAGTTCGGGACTCGGTTACTTGCGGAGAAGGATTAGCACCCCCACAACGCCCGTATAAAATGGTACCTTATTAATCATGTGTTATCTCAAGTCTCGGTAAAAAATAGGTTTTAAATTTAGTATTTCAAGTTAATTCCCAATTTAAAGAAAAATAATTTCATTTTTAATTGAAAATGATCCGGAATTTGTAAATTCAAAATTTTCCTATATTCCCCAACAAACGTGGCAAAATATAAAAAAATTTATTAGTCTGGAAAACTTTCCGAATTATTCTCATTTTAAAGAAGATATTCCGTTATTAATGATAATTGATGATATCCTCCCCAGCAAACCCGGCAGAGAATTCATGAATTATTTTAACTCGGAAATATCTTTATTTTATTGAAAATATTACCTTTTTGAAAACATTTTTAAAAAATATGAATATGAATATGTATGACATAAATAAAATGACATAGCAAAGTCTAAATAATATAATGCAACTTAAATGATATGATATAATTTAAATGTCTTAGTATATTCTAAATGAAATAAAATACTCTAAGTTATATGATATATTCTAAATGAAATGAAATGACCTAGGTAACCTGATATATTCTATATGAAATGTAATATCCTAAATCATATGATACATTCTAAATGAAATAAAATATCATAAGTGACATAATATATTCTAAATGAAATGAAATGGCCTAGGTAACATAATATATTCTACATGAAATGAAATGACCTAGGTAACATAATATATTCTATATGAAATGAACTAATTTAAATGACATGGAAAATATAAATGATATGGCATATAATCTAAATGACATGAAAATAAAACAATGCTATCATATAATATGCATGAAAATAAAAATAAAAATAATAATGCATGCACATAGCATATGCTAAATAATATGACAAAAATAACTAAATAAAAAGCATAGGATATCATGAAATATTCAAAACCATATAATAAACAATATAATATCAAAAATATAAATCAAAATAATAACAATACCATAGAAATTATCATAGCAAAAATCACATATTATATAAAATGCATGAATATGGAAAATGCAATGCATGAGAATGTACTTTTTCCTTTAATTAAGAAAATCCGTATATCTAAAAAGATATCCGGCTACCTTAGGAAAATATATCAAATTAAATATTCTAAAATCAAAATACTTTGTGATTGTTTGAAAACAATTTTTTTTTTTGAAAAGCTTAGATTAAAAATAAAAACTTGGTTAAACCCTTTTTAAATTGCTCTAATTTCCTAAGTTTAAAATCCCGGACTTGACCACCCTTAACCCGAGACTTAAAAAATTATTTTTAGAGTTTAAAAAGGCTTAGAAACTACCCTAAGTCAGTAGCTAAACTTCCTAATCAGCCCCCTCTAAGTAACTTAACTAAAACAGAAAAATGATTTTCCTTCAAATTCAATTCTGACTCCACTGTCCAGTTTTAAAGAACGATTTTTTACCCTACTTTTAAAAATTCAAAAAAATCTAAAAGAAATACTGGAGACTCAAAACATGTAAATCTAGAAGGGAAAAAATCTGATTAATTTTTTGATTAAAGATGACTACCCAGAAAAATCGAGAAAGTACGAGTACTGGGTAAAAAACTGTTTTGTCAAAACACATTTTTTTGCCCTTGATAAAATCATTTAAAAATCAAAGTAAAAATATTAGAGACTCTCTAAATGACTCACAAATAGTAGCTAACAATTTTGAAAAGATATACAAAAATTGGCTAAGTAAAAAAAATCACAAAGGTAGAATAATCAATTCGACAACTTTTTAATTTTCCACAAGTATGCTTAAGAGAGCATGACTTTGAGCCATTGATTGGCCTAAGTCATAAGTCAAGTGGCATGGATATGAAATGCATGAAAAATATAGCAAATATGATGCATGAAATGCATGATTTAAAACCTAAATGACATGAAAAATGCATGGTATCAATAAAATGACTTAGACCTAAATGAACTTGCATGGCATTTAATGTAACCTATGTCTAAAATGCATGAATATGCATGGCAAAACAAACCAATCCTATATCTAAAATATGCATGGCAATAACACAAACACAAGGCATGCTTAAATAAAATACTCAACCAAATGTCATGAAAATGCAAACCTATCAACTAACATAACAAAAATGCACACACAAAGCAAATAAAATGAGATGGCCGAATGGCCTCATGTTCAAAATGAGCATGGCATTTTCACAAACACTTGATATACTAACATACTTAACTAAAGAATAACACTTAAATCATGCAAATATAAAGTAGAGGCATGAAAACCAACAAGCATTTTCACAAACACATGGATTACAAATATAAAACATAACAAACTTAAACATTTTGAAAACAGAAAATCAAAAATGCAAGAATAGTAAAATAAACATGATAATAAACTCAAAAAAATGGAAATAAACAAGTAACCAAATTAAAACAAGCTTCAAGTCTATGTATTAGAAGAAGATTTAAAGCATCAAAACTTATTAAATATAAAAAAAAACATGAAATAACAAAGCAAACAGCAACTCTAAAAAAAAACTAGGCCATCGGCCATATCCAAAAACAAAGAGAAATTTTTTTTCAAGAGCTTTTTATAAGAAAGGATGAAGAAGGAACTTAAAGAAGAACATTAAAAACACTTATTTAAAAAGAAAAATCAAAAGAAACTCACCAAAATAATAATCAAAACAGCAAATCAAGAATGGAAAATCAAAGAAAGTGCAAGAGTATGGTGCTAAAAGCAACCTCTAGAAGCTATCTTTCAAGCTTTTTCTCTTCTAACTTTCTTTTCTTTTCTAAACTTTTCTTTTTGATTTTCAACAATGAAGAGAAAATCAGCCAAAAGCAAGAGAGATTAGAGAGTGAGTGTAGCTGAAAATGAAAGAGAGAATGCTCCTTGTAGTGTGGCCGGAACCCCCTCTCTAGGCTAGGATGTTGTCATTTTTCCATCAACCAATTTTCATCCAAGGGCTACTGATCCAAGATGTTTAAAACATGAAATTATCACCCTTAGATTAGGCCATCAGCTATCCACAATTACAGCTGTTCAAGAATCTTAAGCCATTATGTTGACACTCTCCCTCTTCATGCATTGGTCCATGTGGCTTATTTTGCAAAGGCTTGATCAAAAAATAACTAACTAACTCTTCATTGTTGGCCTTCTGATTAAAAAATCAGAAACTATCTAACTACTTTTGGGCCTTGGCCGGCTAGGCCCTTTCCTTCCAGCCCATATTTCATATTTTTAAAAGGCAAGAAGAGCCCTTTTCGGTTTCTTGGGTAAAATGACCTTTTTGCCCCCCGAATGTAAATAAATGGCAAACGGACTCCAAATTCAAATTTTATTTTTTCAATACTTTCAAAATATTGAATTCTGGAAGTTTTCAAAATTTTCCGAGTCCATTTGCTATTTATTTGGATTTTTTCTTCCCAAATTGCCCTTTTATGCCCCTAAACTTTACCATTTTTTAAACAAACTCCAAATCCAGATTTTTCTTCATCAATCTCTTCTAAATAATTTAAAAGTGTGATCTGGAAGTTTTCATAATTTTTGGAACTCATTTGGTATTTTTTTTCGGGATTTATCTGCTTGAATTACTACATAGAGGGCCCGGGATTTGGCCATTTTGCAAACGAATTTCGAATCAAGATTTTCTTTTGCCAATCTCTTCCAAATAATTTAAAAATGAGATTTGCAAATTTTCAGAATTTGTGGAGTTCATTTGCTATTTTTTCGGGATTTATCTTCTTGAATTTCTGCATAAGAGACTCGAGATTTGGCCATTTTGCAAACGAACTCCGAATCAAGATTTTGTTTTGCCAATCTCTTCCAAATGATTTAAGAATGAGATTTGCAATTTTTCAAAATTTTTGGAGTTCATTTGCTATTTTTCACAAATTTTCCAATTTTGCCCTTTTACTTTCGAAACCCGGTTTTGCTCAAAACAAGTCCGATTTTCTGATTTTCTTCAAACTGAGCCTTGGGCTATCATTTTTAAATCACTCCTCATCCATTAAGGGCTTTAGTCCTACTGAGTCAGGCCATTTCTGTATTTCTTTCCAATTTCACCGAAATCCACCAAAAACCCTAATTCTCGATTTTCTCTCGGATTGACTTTTCTTTCAGTTTTTCTTTCAAGTGGCTTCTCCATTACCCGTAGTCAGTGCTTATATTTCATTTGAAACCTTCAATTTCGACCAATTCGATCGTTTAAGCACTTTTCCCCAAATTTTCCGAATTAGTGTTTCTTTTCTACTGAATCTCCATAACTCAAATTTTGAACTCCATATCTTTCAATGTAGACCTCGGATTATCAAAATTCTTTCGCCATTTTTCAATTGAACTTCAAATATTGATTTTGAAAGTGGGTTGACTTTTTCAGTAGTTGACTTTTTGGGGTTGACTTTTCTGGGTTGACTTTTTTCAAGTTTGACTTTTTATGCTCGCCCTCTTCAAATAAGTCTCGGAGTACCACCTGCAGGATGAAAAAAAGTTTTTTTACATTCTGAAACATCAATTTAGGAAGAAAACATACATGTTTTAGTGGTCCGGACAAAATTAGGTGTCTACAGCTGTCCCTCTTTGGCTATTGCTGAGAATCAGGAATCAGGAATCAGGCAAAGATAAACAAATACTAATTTTGTCCGGTTAGTGAAATCACATGTGAAGAGAAGGGGTTTCTTTTTTCTTTTTTCATTTTCATTTTTTTTTTCATTTTTTTTTACAAAAAAAAACTGTAAATAAAAGATATTGTCCTTAAATTGAATTCCCTGACTAATCAAGGCTCGACCCGTCTTAAGGAAACGAGTTTGATTTGCAAGAGAATAAAAGACCTCGACGATGGTCTCGAGGGTTTAACCTGTCTTGTGCTAAGCTGTGTTTAAAATTCTGGGTATCTCCTCCAGAAGCTTTGGCTATCACCACCAAAGACTTACTCAAGCAAATGTAAAACTCTGGATATCTCCACCAGAGGCTTTGGCTATCACCACCAAAGACTTGTTCAAGCAAATGTAAAACTCTAGATATCTCTACCAGAGGCTTTAGTTATCACCACCAAAGACTTGTTCAAGCAAATGTAAAAAATCTAGAAACTTATGCCTGGAGGTCTTAAAAATAGTGTCTGGAGGTCTTAAAAATGGTGCTTGGAGGTTTTAAAAATAGTGCCGAAGGCCTTACCCGTGATTTGAAAAAAATGCGCTATATGCGACTTTGAAAATAATGCTCGGAGGTCTTAAGAATAGTGCCCGGAATCCTTACCCGTGATTTGAAAATACCTTGACGACGGTCTCAAGGCTCGACTCATTTGATAAAATAGAATGAATTCGATTTAAAACAAAAGGGAATACCTCGACGGTGGTCTCAAGGCTCGACTCATTTGATATAACAGAATGAATTCGATTTAAAACAAAAGGAAATACCTCGACGGTGGTCTCAAGACTCGACTTATTTGATAAAACAAAAGGAAATACCTCGATGGTAGTCTCAAGGCTCGACTCATTTGATAAAACAGAATGAATTCGATTTAAAAAAAATATATACTAAGAATGATTCTGGGTTTGGTTCATTTGGAAAAAATAAATTTAACTTGAAAATGAAAAAAATATACCTCGACGGCAGTCTCGGGGCTCGACTTATTTGAGAAGTAAAATGAGTTCGATTTGGAAAGGAAACGTACCTCGACGGTGATCTCGGGGCTCGACTCGTTGGATAAAACAGAACGAGTTCACTTTGGGGAAGTCCAAGTTTTCCTGATTTCTGCAATGTTAGCTAAATGCAATTATGAGAATGACATGCTTTGCAAATGCTTGTATGTTTCCTAAGAATAAATACAATCAAATGATTGTGTCATGACTTCTAATCCATGGTTCCTTTGAGGTTCACAGATTATCCGACTTCATGACGGAGTCTTCAATTGTTCACTGATGCCCCACTTAAGGAAACCTTCACTCAAGATAACTTGTCAAACAGTCTCAGTTTTTGGCTTTCGCTGAAGTTCACAAATTTTCTGACTTCGTGATGGAGTCTCCATCCCGTTCACTGTTTTCTTTTACTTGGTGAACTTTCCAAACCTTTCCCAAGATTTAAATCTATTCCTTAGTAATACTTTGAAATCCTTTTATTTGAAGATTTTTTATTACTAATCATCATTCAATTTAATAACAATCATAATGCATCTCAAAAATGTATGAAAGAAAATATGAATCATGCAAAAATTGTCATGGAAAGAATAATAAGAATTTATTGCAAGAAATGTTTTTTTTTTTTAATTGTAAAAGTGAATATCAAGGATATAAGAAACAAATGTAATGTTATCGGTTGTAGATGCCCCGGATGCGAAATATCTTGGACCCCTCCTTTTTCAAACCATCTGAAATTTCCCTTGAACGAGCAATTTACTTGGGTAACCTCTCGGCTTCCGTAGTTACGTCAGACTGAGTTGTTACCCTTTCCTCTGATTTTCAGATACTTTCTCCCCTTTTACATTCTTTTTTCATTTCCATTTTTTTGTATTCTACCATGCATCTCAAAATTCTAAATGTTTCCAAGGTAAAAATGTCAATTCAAAAGATGGGATGAATTCTAAGAATAACCTTTCAAATTAATTATTCATGCTTGATCAAAATAGGCTTTTAAAGCACGTAATGTAGGCCAAGGTTTAGGTTTAGAAAGAAAGGATAAAATAGGCTCAAAGTGTGTTTAAGGGTGATTGGATCAAGGATCATTTCCTGAGGAGAACTCATTCTTGAAACATTTGTCCCTTTTTTCTTTTTTTGCTTTGTTGGCTTCATTTGCCATATTTTTTGATGGCTCTCTTTTTGCCACGATTTTGATTATTTTTCCTCGCATTTGCCCTCCAGTGTAGAGAGTGATCCTTGATCAAGGTTTAAAGAAAGAAATAATTCCTACGACTCAAAGGGGTGACTAAGGATAATTTATTCTTAGTGAAAGGAATATGAAAGATGGTCATTCATCATATCAAGCATGAATATTCTCATTAAAAAGCAATCCACAGGGGAGATAGATATATAGAATTTCCATTTTTACACTTGGAATCATTCGAATTTTCATGTGCACAGCATCACACTTTTTTTTAAGCATAATACTTCTTCAGTTCATCAGCATTCACGGGATTTCTGAAATCCTCCCCGTCCATTCTAGTTAAAATCAATGCTCCTCCAGAAAAAGCTCTTTTTACCACATAGGTCCTTCCCAATTCGAAGCCCACTTTCTTTGCGGGTCCTTCACTATAGGGAGAATTTTCCTTAGTACCAACTCCCCCTCTCGGAACTATCTAGGACGAACTTTCTTTTTGTGGACTGTTTAAAAAATGGAAGTTTTCAAAATTTTTCGAGTCCATTTGCTATTTATTTGGATTTTTTCTTTCAAAATTGCCCTTTTATGCCCCAAACTTTACCCTTTTTTAAATGAGCTCCAAATCCAGATTTTTCTTCACCAATCTCTTCCAAATAATTTAAAAGTGTGATCTAGAAGTTTTCATAATTTTTGGAACTCATTTGGTATTTTTTCGGGATTTATCTGCTTGAATTACTCCATATGGGGCTCAGGATTTGGCCATTTTGCAAATGAATTCTGAATCAAGATTTTCTTCCGCCAATCTCTTCAAAATAATTTAAAAATGAGATTTGCAAATTTTCAGAATTTTTGGAGTTCATTTGCTATTTTTTCGGGATTTATCTTCTTAAATTTCTGCATAGGAGACCCGGGATTTGGTCATTTTGCAAACGAACTCCGAATCAAGATTTTCTTTCGCAAATATCTTCCAAATGATTTAAGAATAAGATTTGCAATTTTTCAAAATTTTTGGTGTTCATTTGCTATTTTTCCAAAATTTTCCAATTTTGCCTTTTTACCTGTGAATCCTGGTTTTGCTCAAAACAAGTCCGATTTTCAGATTTTCTTCAAACTGAGCCTTGGGCTATCCTTTTTAAATCACTCCTCATCCATTAGGGGCTTTAGTCCTACCGAGTCGGGCCGTTTCTGTAATTCTTTCTAATTTCACCGAAATCTACCAAAAACCCTAATTCTCGGTTTTCTCCCGGATTGACTTTTCTTTCAGTTTTTCTTTCAAGTGGCTTCTCCATTACCCATAGTCAGTGCTTATCTTTTATTTGGAACTTTCAATTTCGACCAATTCGATCATTTAAGCACTTTTTCCCAAATTTCCCGGATTAGGGTTTTCTTTCTACTGAATCTCCATAACCCGACTTTCGAACTCCATATATTTCGATGTAAATCTCATATTATCAAAATTCTTTCGCCATTTTTCAATTGAACTTCAGAACTTGATTTTGAAAGTGGGTTGACTTTTTTCAATAGAGACTTTTCGGGGTTTCGAGGTTGACTTTTTTCAAGTTTGACTTTTTATGCTTGAACTCTTAAACTAAGTCTTGGAGTATCACCTGCAGGATGAAAAAAGTGTTTTTACATTTTAAAACATCAATTTAGGAAGAAAACATACCTGTTTTAGTAGTCCGGACAAAATTAGGTGTCTACAAGTTTTAAATAATTTATTAAACGAGTTTGTTCGTGAACATAAATGAACTGAACATACTTTGTTCGTGTTCAGTTCATTTAATAAACAAACCTTAAAATTATGTTCATAATCGTTTATTTAGCTTCATAAACGAATATAAACGAATAAAAATCAAACTGTTCACAAACCGTTCGTCAAACATTCTTTTTATTCACACCCATATATATATTTATATACATATATATATATATAATTAATTAATTAAAGTTGCCATCAAGTCTTGGAGTTTTCCTACTCAGTTAAAGGAAACTGCATGCATACCTTTTTGGTGATAAGAAAAAATAACTTCGAAAAGATGACATGTGACAATGAAGGCTCTAAATTTTATCTTTGAATTTGTCGGTAACAACTTGAGTGAGAACTTTATCAATGCAAACACATGCGAACAGCATTAAATAGAATAAAAAATTATCAGTTTAACAAAATTACATAAAAGAGTGATAAAAAATATTGATTTATATCATAATTTTTTTTATATAATTATCATATTTTGAAATATGAATTATGATAAAAATATTAAAAAGCAGCTTGAAATATTAAATAATTATTATATTTGTGATTAGACTTATTAATGAGTTAGATTAGTTGTTAGGTGTAATTAGAATTAAATTTTTAAATATAAAATATTAATATTAAAATATTTTAAACATATAACTTTTAAAGATGGCTAGATTTTAAAAGTATTAATCGAGTCTAGTGCGATTCGATTCATAGATATCTCTAGATTATTGATGTCTAAATCAAAATGTTTTTTTCTTTTTTATGTTTGTTAAGAGTTAATACTGGATATATTGTTCACCATATTTTTGTTCCTCTTTATATGCCCGATAGCACATTTAAACTCTAAGTTCATTACTTACTTTAAGGGCTTACTTTAATCATATTTTTTCTTTTACTATTTATTTATTTAAAAAATCTAATGAATTCTATTTTTTTTTTGCTATTTATTTATTTAAAAAACCAAAAAAGAAAATAAAAATATAAAAATTTTATTGTTTATTTGCTTTCTAATTATTATGTATATATTTTCATACTATAATTATTTAGTCAATTTAGTAAACAATAATTAAAAAATTAATGAAAATATATAATTTTACATATTTAATTTTTATAATTAATATAAAATTATTATATTAATAAGATAAATGTCATCCAATTAGAATTTAATTGTTTTTTTTTTGTTATTTGACTTGATTTTTTTTTTAAAAAGGAAATAAAAATATAATTATTTTATTTGTTTATTTACTTTCTAATTATTATGTATATATTTTTATTTCTATAATTATTTAATCAATTTAGTAAACAAATAATTTAAAAAATTAATGAAAATAAATAATTCTTACATATTTAATTTTTTTAATTAACATAAAATTATTATATTAATATTACTGATATTTAATACTAAATTATAATATATTTTTTATTTATATTTTTGAAAATTAAGAATTCTAAATGTATTTATATTATATAATTTTTACATATTTAATTTTTATAATTAACATAAAATTATTATATTAATATTTTGGATACTTAATATTAAATTATAATATCTTTTTATTTTTATTCTTTTTCTCTCTTTTTCTTTTAAGATTGGATCATATACTTTTAATTACTTAATTGAAGTGGATATATTATTTTATAAAAACAATCCCCAAAAGAATCTCATCCTAATATTTATTTATATCATTAAAGTAGTCAGTTCAAGGAAATTGCATGTCTTTTTGGTGATAAGAAAAAATAATTTGAAAAGGTGACATCTGAAGGCTCTGAATTTTATCTCCTAATTAATTGGACCAACATGACTTTTAGAACTGTAAATAAATCGAATTTGAATAAATAGATCTCTATATATATTTGTTTATTTTTTGAGTTTGTTTGTGTTCGGTTCGTGTTCATTTAGGATTTTAAAATTGTATTCGAGCTCTGTTCGTTTAAAATTAAATGTGTTTGTGTTCATGTTCTTTTATTTAAATTAAATGAACTTGTTCGCGAACATTAAATGAACATATTCATGAACATATAATCGAACATGTTTGAGAACAATTAAAATATATTCATGAACAATAAACAAACAAATCTAAACAATTTTAAAAAACAAACAAATAAAAAATAAGTCAATTTTAAATTATTATTAAATATAAAATAATAAAATAATTTAAATTATTATTAATATATAAACAATAAAACACAAATATTATTAAATTATTAAATAATATTTATTATATATTATAAGTAAATAAAATAAATAATCTATTAAACGAATTTTAAATGATCCATAAACGAATTTATTCGTGAATATAAATGAACTGAACAGACCTTATTCGTGTTTGGTTCATTTAATAAACAAACATTAAAATCATGTTTATAATCATTTATTTAACTTGATAAACAAATATAAATTGAATTGTTCATGAATCATTCGTCAACATCATGTTCATTTACACCCCTATCCACAAATGAAACTAGGATCATAATATTATAGGTGGTACTTTATTGAAAGTTATTAATATCCTTAAACTCCTCGGAAAAAAAAAAAGAAAAAAAAAAAACTGGTTGGATCTAGGAAATCTGCTGTTACTACGTGCAACTGATGCACATGATGTTTACAAACAGCCAAATAGTTTTTTTTTTTTTTTTTTTTTATCACATTCGACTAAATGCTGAATGTTTTACTGATTAAATAAATAAACCGAAACAAAGAGAATAATTACATAATTCCTACAGCCCGTAATTGTTTTTTAATATAAAGGAGGCTGTAACTTGAATATAAAGAAAGGGGTTAAAGTTATTAAGATTTGAATTTCAAATTTATTAATTGTCATTTTTAAAAAGTGATTGTAAGAATCAACTGAATTAAACTTTCATGAAAATTAAAAATGAAATTTTGCATCTGAATCTTAGAAAAGTAGGGCACAAAATCTCTGCACCTTAATTTATATATTTCTTTTAGGTTGCGTTTGAAAACTTGAATTTCAAAAGATGGATTTGGATTTCAAAAATAGTGTAAATTTTGTAATAAAACACATGTAAATGTAACATTGATGATTATTTTTCAAATCTATGGATTTGTTGTATACCTATTTAGTAGTGAATTTGAAATACCTATAGCTATTGTGAATTTGAAATTCATGTTTTAATATCTTTCAAATATTTAATCATTTTGAACCTTAACTAATTTATACATAATGTATGCATCTCATTCTCATAATTTATATAGCAAATGAAATTCAAATTTTCAAATTCATGTTTTCAAACATAATATTACTTAATTTTTTTTTTTCCGTTAACAATTACCCCAAGATTCAACTTAGACCTGTTCACTGGCTAGGCAACCTGCCCGGCCCAACCCGTACTGGGCCAGGCTTGGGTAGGAATATTTGTGATTCGGGCCGGCTCGGCCCAAATCACTGTGCACATATTTTTAAAAAATTTAAAATTTAATTATAAAAATATATAATAAAAAAATTTATTAAGGGATGAACAGTAATTCAAACCGACGGGCTGGCCTGAGCCCGCCCAAGGCCAGGCCTGGGCAAGGAAAATATAAATGTTCCGAGCCACGGCCTGGCCATGAGCACCTCTAATTCAATCCCATGAACTTCTGATTTCTTTTACTAATTGCCGTACTTAGTTCAAATTTGTTTAAAGAAAAATTCTAGCAGTTCAATAATTTTGTAATGGCCTCAGGAGAAGTGAATTATTCGGTTGACGACTCCAAAACAGGCAATTGATCAAAATCGGAGCAAAGTTTCATTCATTAATATTTATAGGCTTAAATAAAAAATTATCCCTGTATTATAATTCCATCAAATAAATTAGTACTTTTCACTAATATCGTTAAATAAATGGTGATGTGACAAATAGTATCCAATGAAGTAGTGACACGTGACAAAAATGTTACGACATTGTCATCTCTATGATAGCACGTCATTATTAAAATAAAAAAAAATTCATAAAAAATCTAAAAAATTAGAAAATTCAAAAACTGAAAAATTCAAAAAGAAATAAAATTTTCAAAAAAAATCTCTCTTTTTTAATTATATTTTTCAATTTTTTAGAAAAATTCAAAAAAGTTAAAAAATATGTAAATTTTTAATTCTATAAAAAAATATTTTTTAATTCAAAAAATTTAAATAAAATTAAAAAATAAAATTTTCAAAATATTGAATTTAAAATACTTTTGAAATTTTCGGGTTTCTTTTTTTAAAATTTTTATTTTTTTGATTATATATATTTAAAATTTCCAGATTTTATAAATAAATGAATTTAAAAAATTAATTTTATTATTTTTAATTTCTAAAAAAATTTACAAAAATTTTGAATTTTCTATTTTTTTAATTATTTATAATATTTTTGAATTTTTAAAATTTTTTCTTTTAATGATGATGTGACATCATAGAGCTATCATTCGATGCGAATTTTTTTGTCATGTGTCATGATCTCATTAGATGTTAATGCCACATCATCCTTTTACTTAACGGCATTAGTGCAAAGTACCAACTGAGTTTTCTTCCATGCTTCAATCACTGCCCGCACCTTTCCAGAATATCCGTCTTCTCCATAAGTGAACTTTGATGATCTTAGATTATGAGTCACGGGTGTGAATTGCCGAGACTCAACCTGTCTTTACACCAACAAAGGCTCATAACTCACAGACCCCCAAATTTCGAGTAGTGGAACTCCCGAGTTGTCCCCACATTTGTACATAATCGGCATAGGAACCATCCATGGAGCTCTCCAAGTCACCATCTCCCTTTTTAGATTCCGGAACATGTTGACCCATTTCTCTTCATCCCCGTATTCAGGTCAATCATTTTGAAGGAATTCCCTAATCGGAACTAAAGACTTCATGTACGGTTTGAAGGAAACCTTTTATATCTTCCAAAAGTGACTTTAAATCCAAATATAAAGGAGTTGTACACACCCTTTGATTCTCCCTTGTCCTGCCTTTTTACAAAAAATCAAAGATCGGATAGTTTCAGCTATGATGGCCGGAGATGGGTTGATCTTATGTTCCAACTTTTCACAGAAATCAAACACGGCTATATCCACATGACCCAATATCTTCAGGAATATGATTAATCCGTAGATTGCTAGAGCGAAGATGTCCCTGGCTTTTTCTTTCTCGGAACAACCCAATATCAACTGTCGGAGAGTTTCCCACGGAATGCATCCATTTTTCTTCTTTGTATCCACATGACTCTCAACCCATGTAGTATCCGTTCCTATGATCCTAGCCACTTTCCTCTTAAAACTTGAAGGTTTCACTTCTTTCAAATATACCCGATCAGGATTAGGACATTCAATACGTAATAGTGATGAATATTCTTCAATCAGTGGGGTCATATCCTCCTTGTTAAAAGTAAAACATCTATAAGCAGGATTCCAAAACTATACCTGATAACTCGTATAATTATATAGTTTTTAGTTATGTTTTATTATTGTTTTGTGTCAAATACGAGTTATTATTGCTTAGTCTAATTGTGTTTATGATTTTTTATATTTTTATGTAATTTGGTGTTTTTCACGAGTTTCTTTGAGTGATTTCAGATTACTAGGTTAAATCAAGAATTAAGGGCAAATCCAGTTCAGTTCCAGTTCCGACACCTTTTTCCATATCAGCTATATCTGGAGTTTCACTGAAGCAATAAGGCTGAAATTTTAACAGTGCAAAGTTAAGAGGCATATCTATCGTTTTCATGCTTTACACTTCTTGAAACGGAGTCGTTTTCCCTAGCGAAATCGACCATCAAGTTGGCTGATGTGCAATGACATCTGTGCTGACAAGTTTTGGCATTTTGACCATATCGTTTGATCCACATCAGCAAATGAGCTGATTCCAACGGCTATGGATCACCGACTGATAGGGGAACATTTTTCTAGAAGACCATTTGATCAGATCAAGCCTCCAATATTGACAAAATCGACCATCAAGCTGGCTGATCAGAATTGTCATACAATATGACGAAAATTGTTAGAAAAATGCACCCACCTATTATACCTACCTTTGAAATTTATAAAGCTTGTCTCTTGTCATTTAGCTCTCCAAAATGTGTATAAATAGAGGGCCTTGGATGATTGTAAGAGACATGGTAGATTGGTAGGAAATTAGCCATTGTAATAAAATTCTCTAAGTTTTCTTCTTCTTTCTTTTCTCTAGTTTTCTTTTTCTTTAGAAAGAGCAAGAGGCTGGATAATTAATATTCTTCTTCTTCTTCTTTCTTTCTTTTATTTTCTTCTTAGATTCTATTTAATTTTATGTTTATAATGCCTATGCTAGGTTAAACTTTTATTTGGTTAAGGGTGATTTCAAAGCCCTAGACATGTTTTGTAATTGATTTTCAGATTCTATCTATCATTAATTTTCTATCAAAGTTGCTTATGTTCTTCTACAAGAACTGTTTATGATGTTGTCTTGATTTATTTAGGTGTACAACTAGATAGATCTTGATAATTATCTATTGCTAGTTTAGGAGTCTTGATCCGTGTAATTGTCTTGATTTCCTATTCATAAGTGGCAATTTGTGATTAATGATTATGGTCAAGTTTTCGATAATTGCAAAGTGGAACATAACCTAAGTTGAACAATCCGAGCTTATGTGTTTGTTGCTTAGATCAACCTATCTTTCTCATCATAAAGCTGCCATTAAATTGAATTTAGAGAGCTTATTCTAGGTTGTTTGATGGTTAGAGATTAAATAGAAAGCTTGTTCTATTTAACGACAAACTAAGGAAAGATTGGGATAACAGAGCTTGTTGTTATCTACGGTTGTTAACTTTGATAGTTGGTTGATATTGATAGATCTGAAATTGATTCTTAATGATGTCTAGTGGTGGAGAATGAAACCTTAACCATATTTCTCTCATATTTGATTTCTTATTTCTTACTTGCATCTTACTTTTATTGTTTGCTTATTTTTAAAATTATTTCAAAATCCCCTTTTCTTTTGTTTTCCTTGAATTTAAGTTTTAAACTATCAACTTATAAACTAAAACCCAATCCCTGAGGACTCGACCCTTGCTAATCATTATACTCTACAATTGATTCTTTTTAGTGCAAGGTTAAATAAGATACACTCTTTTGGGTGCATCAAATTTTTGGCGCCGTTGCCGGAGATTGTTTTCTTTAGTTTATTTGTTACTTGGTTTTTTCTTATTTTCAGTTCTAATTAGTATTATTTTCTTGTACATACATGTTTTTCTTTTCAAATTTTGAAAAAAAAAAAAAGATGGAATTAAGCAATCTAACACTTGAAGAGTTGGTGGCATACATGAACATGGAGAATCAACAAGCCAATCTCACTTCCTCAGTTCAACAATTGGCCATGGGAGGATATCAAGGCCATCAATGGTTCCAAGACCAACCGCATGATCATTACTCCAATACTTACCATGAGGGATGGTGGGATCATACTAATTATGGCTACTCGAAAAATTACCAAGAAGTAGATCCTTATGCCAATTACACTCATCCATCTAGCTTCAATCAATCATGGTCTCAAGAACCATATCTTTTTCAACCACCACATATGACTCAAAACTCAGGTACTTCTTTAGAAGATCTTGTATATTCTCTTGTTACTGATACTTTGCAATTTCAACAGGAAACAAGGGCAAGCATCCAGAGTTTGGAAAGGCAAATGAGCCTATTGGCTAGTAGTATGGTGGAATTAGTAGCAGAAAGATCTCTAGCACTCCCTTCCCAAACGGTGATTAACCCAAAGGAGAATGCTACTATTGTGACCTTGAGAAATGAGGAACAAGATGAGGATGAGACAAAACCAAAGATGGATTCACTTCTTGAGGATAATGAAGCCACCATTCAAATTGAGAGTACTTTGACACCTCAGGTAGCTTTTAAGGTTCTTATTTCTACTAATGTTCCTTCTCCACTTTTTCCTAGCAGATTTGCAAAGTCCAAAAAGGAGGAACATGAACAACAATTTTTGGAAACCTTAAACAGCTTGCTTGTGGATGCCATTAGACAAGTACCAAGATATGCACAATTCCTCAAAGAGCTATACCCCACCAAGAATGATGAAATAATACGTGTGGGGAGAAGGCATTGGCTGTTTTGCAAAGAAAACTTCCTCCAAAACGCAAAAATCCGAGAAGTTTCATGTCTAAGCCAAAAGATCCTAAAAAGCCAAGAAGGGGAATTGGCTAGGCTGAAAACAATCAATCAAGTGCTAATTGGGGGAGGCAGCCTAATTAGTGAAAGCATTGCCAAACTGCCATCCTCAGATTTGCTCTCTTTTTCTTTATCTTTTTCTTATGTTTCTTTGCTAATTGTGTTTAGTGTTTCTAAGTTCATTTAGGCTGCATAAGTTTATTTTGTTTATTAGTTCTTTTCCCTTACACATGATTCTTTCATTTGGGATTAATAGCATTACATTAATGACAATGTAAGAATTATGTGTGGGGGGAAGAATTTAGGATTTTATTTAGAGTGTTTTGTTTTTGAGTCTTTTTATGTTGTTTTTCTTTCTGATCCTTGTTTTGAAAATAACTAGATGTAAATATAATTTTTTTAACCCCGGTTAAATGGCGGATAACGGTACTCCATGATTATTTAAGTCGGTTCCATCAGCTACCCACAAAACTGATATTGTATATAAATTTCTCTTTCATTTTTTTCAAGATGGATGATATTCTCACAAGATTGCAGAAACGATTTCCTCCTTTTCCTCGAAATATTTTACTGAAGCTTTACCAAGTTCGATTTGAAAGATTAAGAATGCTTATGCACAAAGGGATTCCTGAAGACATACGTTGGATAATTGAAGCCAAGGTACGTGAAGATGAATATCTTCCTGTTTTGCATTTACCAGGTACAGGTAGAAGCACTTTTGCAAAGAAGCGACGAGCAAAGCGCATGAGTTCAAATTGGCACAAATGTGCACGATGGACGTGTAACGGTAAATGTCGTTCTATTGGGATTCCGTCCTCTAATCGAGATGATAAAATTGAATTCATTAAGGATGGACTGAGTAAGGAGAATTTGGGTAATATCCAACTTTCTCTTGAGACGCATCCTAGTGGAGACGTACAAAGAGAAATTCTTGATTTATGGCCGCAATTCCAAAGGGAATGGCAACATTTTGGGAATCTGATGTTAAAAGACCCTGTTTGCCAGCTTGTAAGAAAACTTGATGGGAAGCATATCCTCGACTCATAGAAGGCGTTTAAGCCGTTTCTGGACGTAAAACCAGAGGAAGATGTGAGCCACAATCACAACTACAATAAATGACTTCTCAGCTTTTGGTTTGATTTGCAATAACTTCATTTCGGTTTAATTTACGTGTTGTTCGATTTGTGTAATTATTCTCGTTTTTTTGGTTGCATTGGTCTTTTACGGTTGATTTTTCTTCTCTTTTTGATTTTCTTCCTGAAATCACGCAAAAATCTTTTGTTAGGTTAACATTTTCTTCTGACAGGTCAGATACACTTTCGGCGACATTATTACTTTTGTCTGATTCACTACTCAGTCCTCTATATATTACACCATGTACTCATTCTCTTTCAGGCACTCGAAAAAAAAATGGAAAGTACTTCGTCCCAGCGAATTGAAAAAATTTGTGTCTTTGGAGGTGCTTATCCAGGGAAAAATAAAATATTAGCTGATGAAGCCATAAGAGTTGGAGTAATACTTGCCCAACAAAAGATCCAGTTGATTTATGGAGGCGGTAGTACGGGTTTAATGGGAGCAGTCGCTACAGCAGCACACGTCGGAGGAACTCCAGTTCTAGGAATCGTGCCAAAACTATTCACAGGTTTTTGTGGACCTACCGTGGGTAAGGAAATACAAGTCTGGAGTATCCCTGAACGGATGACAATCATGTACCATTGTGCCGATGCATTCATTGCTTTACCAGGAGGTCTGGGTACATTGGAAGAAATAGCTTGCGTGGCTTCTTGGTCATCTTTGGTCACAAAAAAGAAACCCATTGGTTTGCTTAATATTAATGGTTATTTTAGTAATTTGCTTTCATATTTAGATAATGCTGTGGATAATGGATTCATGTTTTCAGAGGCAAGGAGAACCATAATTTCTGCTACAACCATTGAAGATTTACTCAAAAAGCTCCAAGCTTATGAGTATTTACCTGCTACGGTTGTTTCGCAAACGCTCGGAAAAAGAAAAAGAGATATAGACAAGCAAGGAGTGGATTGCACTTTGTCTTTGTGACATTATCTAACATTTTGTTTGTTGTGTCTCAGTTATAATAAGTGGTTAGCAACCTCTACAGGTAATATCTCCTAAATTCTACCTTTAAAATTTGACATTGGGGACAATGTCATATTTTAGTAGGGGGTAAGGGACATATTTTGCTAATTTAAAAAAAAAGTTTGTTGTGTTTTAAGCAATTTAGAAGTATTCATTCTGAACAAGGTCTGAGTAATGGAGACTTGAGACATACCTTATCAGTTTGATTTTAATCTTTTTATGTTTACTTGTTAATTTTTGTTTAGTATTTTAGGATTATTTAGGTTGCATGAGTTTGTTTTGTTTTGAGTCTTAGTTGTTCCTATTCTTATGTTATTAGTTCTTTTCTCTTACACATGATTCTTTCATTTGGGTTAATAGACTTACATTGAGGACAATGTAAGAATTAAGTGTGGGGGGAATGATTTAGGATTTCTTTTATTTTTGTCTACTATTTTTTTTTATGAGTCTTTATTATTTTTAGTGTGTTTTAGTTCCTTTTCAATACTATGATGAGATATGAATTGCATAAGTCTAAAACAGATTTATTAGTGAGAAGATTTTCATGAGAATTGAACTTGATATCAATCGTTTTATGAGCCAATGTTAATATGATATGTTGATTGAGAAAGAAGTATGTTTAGACTTAATCTGACTTGTATAATCATCCTTGTGAGTTTTTGAGCCTATAATGATTGACGCATTATACAAATCAATCTAATTTCTTTCTTGAGTGCTCTTATGATTACATGATTCTCTAGAACTTGCTTTAGACCTTGTTGAGACTATATTGATGCATGTGACAACATGAAATATGATAGAGGCATTAGGATTTTTAGCCAGGGCCAAACAGCCATCCCTTATTGATGTTCTAAGAGAACACAGCCCTAGTGAGCCAATTTGAGCCTACATTGAATAAGCTATTTATTTGGTAACCACAACTTACACCTAGCCTAAATATAACCCTTGTTCTAAAGATGGATTATATATTTTGAGATATATTGCAAAAAAAAACAAGGGATATTTTTAGTTAAAAATTTGGGTTGGAAACAAAAGATAAGCGTGGGGGAAGAAAAGAAAAAAAAAAGTCAAGAGAAAAAGAAAGGGATCATTGTCAAATACATTCCCATATAAAAAAAAAAATCTTCTCTTGAACTTCTAGTTAAAGTAAAGAAAAAGATGTTACAAAGTTGGTTAGAATGATGCAAAGGCTCAACATGAATATTTAGCCTATGTTATTATGTGCTTTATAAGAGTTTTGAGAAGTTTTATTTGTATGATCTTATTATGTCTCTAAACTCTATGAACTCTTTGGAACCTTTGTGATATCTTTATCCTTTTGTTCTTTAACCACATTATAACCCTTTGGCCCCATTACAACCTTGAATAAAGACCTCTTGATTTATGAAGTTGTATGATATAAATAGTGGAGAATAGGTGGACAAGCAAGCATATGGTGGAAGTGTTTTCATGAGATTGATTGAGTGTAAACACTTTACCACTACTTTAAAGAGTGAAAATCAAGAGAGTATCCCATGTGAGAAGTTGAGATTAAGTTTGAATATGCACTATTTTGATTGAAATATGTTATGTTAATATTGGCTTAACTCAAACTATTTACATTCAAGCAAGATTTTTTGTGAATTTCTTTAAGCTATTGATTAGTTTTTAAGACTTGTCCAATGATTATCTCTAATTTATATTGGAAGGATTAGTTATAATTATTATTTTTAGTTTTTCTTATGTCTTCAATGTTTGTGGGTATCGTCCTAGTAAACCCTCACGAGACTAAACTCGTCCACTAGGGACACCTAGGGGTTTAAAGGCTTGTGTCACATGCTAAGTGCCACCGTGATTTCCTACGAAAATGGATTAGATTAGATTTTCTTATTTTATTTTTATTGAGTCGTTGCTAGGGACTAGCAACAATCTAAGTGTGGGGGTGTGATAACTCGTATAATTATATAGTTTTTAGTTATGTTTTATTATTGTTTTGTGTCAAATACGAGTTATTATTGCTTAGTCTAATTGTGTTTATGATTTTTTATATTTTTATGTAATTTGGTGTTTTTCACGAGTTTCTTTGAGTGATTTCAGATTACTAGGTTAAATCAAGAATTAAGGGCAAATCCAGTTCAGTTCCAGTTCTGACACCTTTTTCCATATCAGCTATATCTGGAGTTTCACTGAAGCAATAAGGCTGAAATTTTAACAGTGCAAAGTTAAGAGGCATATCTATCTTTTTCATGCTTTACACTTCTTGAAACGAAGTCGTTTTCCCTAGCGAAATCGACCATCAAGTTGGCTGATGTGCAATGACGTCTGTGCTGACAAGTTTTGGCATTTTGACCATATCTTTTGATCCTCATCAGAAAATGAGCTGATTCCAACGGCTATGGATCACCGACTGATAGGGGAACATTTTTCTAGAAGACCATTTGATCAGATCAAGCCTCCAATATTGACAAAATCGACCATCAAGCTGGCTGATCAGAATTGTCATACAATATGACGAAAATTGTTAGAAAAATGCACCCACCTATTATACCTACCTTTGAAATTTATAAAGCTTGTCTCTTGTCATTTAGCTCTCCAAAATGTGTATAAATAGAGGGCCTTGGATGATTGTAAGAGACATGGTAGATTGGTAGGAAATTAGCCATTGTAATAAAATTCTCTAAGTTTTCTTCTTCTTTCTTTTCTCTAGTTTTCTTTTTCTTTAGAAAGAGCAAGAGGCTGGATAATTAATATTCTTCTTCTTCTTCTTTCTTTCTTTTATTTTCTTCTTAGATTCTATTTAATTTTATGTTTATAATGCCTATGCTAGGTTAAACTTTTATTTGGTTAAGGGTGATTTCAAAGCCCTAGACATGTTTTGTAATTGATTTTCAGATTCTATCTATCATTAATTTTCTATCAAAGTTGCTTATGTTCTTCTACAAGAACTGTTTATGATGTTGTCTTGATTTATTTAGGTGTACAACTAGATAGATCTTGATAATTATCTATTGCTAGTTTAGGAGTCTTGATCCGTGTAATTGTCTTGATTTCCTATTCATAAGTGGCAATTTGTGATTAATGATTATGGTCAAGTTTTCGATAATTGCAAAGTGGAACATAACCTAAGTTGAACAATCCGAGCTTATGTGTTTGTTGCTTAGATCAACCTATCTTTCTCATCATAAAGCTGCCATTAAATTGAATTTAGAGAGCTTATTCTAGGTTGTTTGATGGTTAGAGATTAAATAGAAAGCTTGTTCTATTTAACGACAAACTAAGGAAAGATTGGGATAACAGAGCTTGTTGTTATCTACGGTTGTTAACTTTGATAGTTGGTTGATATTGATAGATCTGAAATTGATTCTTAATGATGTCTAGTGGTGGAGAATGAAACCTTAACCATATTTCTCTCATATTTGATTTCTTATTTCTTACTTGCATCTTACTTTTATTGTTTGCTTATTTTTAAAATTATTTCAAAATCCCCTTTTCTTTTGTTTTCCTTGAATTTAAGTTTTAAACTATCAACTTATAAACTAAAACCCAATCCCTGAGGACTCGACCCTTGCTAATCATTATACTCTACAATTGATTCTTTTTAGTGCAAGGTTAAATAAGATACACTCTTTTGGGTGCATCAATACCATAGCCTGAATCAACCCACTATTGACCCGAATCGGAATTAAGAGTGCTATATCTCCATATTTCTGAGTGAAGGCTTCTTTCTCTAATACATTTCACTGATTCCAAATATCGGCTAACCCTCGAAGATTATTCTGCCCGAAATCCACTTTGACCCTTTCCGGCAACACTGACACATAATCTTTCTTCAGGCAATCACCATCCTCCCTCTGATCTTTTTCTGACCGTGCCTTGACTACTGCATGATCTTCTATCACTGAAATAACCTGACACTCCATGAAAGTCCTTTGGGTTGATGACTATCCCGAGGCCAATAAACTCCAAGTGTATGATGATGTCTATGATGCATGTCAAAGAAAAGAAAACAGAAAAAATAGATTAGTAAAGAAATGAATTCACAAATATAACATAAATAACAACAAGCTTTTAAAAAAATATCCCAAAAATTTTAACAGAGCTTCGACATTATGACGCCTTAGGGAGAAAATAATAAATTTATTATGAGTGATATGATGTTCGTTCATCATCACCCAATTTGTAAAATCTAACATATAGAAAGATGGTAAAAGGTTGGAAATGTTCCTCCATGTGTTCTTAAACTTCGGGTATCTAATAAAAATCCGGCATGGCTTCGCCTAGGTTCACTATATGAAGGTGAACCGATTCTAAGGCCCCGAATTGTTCCTCACTGTCGCCTATGAAGATTAGTAAGGCACCCCGATAAAAGCGGGTTCAATTCATTAGACTATATTTTCCTATGCCCGTACGGAGGATTATCACGAAGGCATTAGGTACTTTATACTCCGAAAGTGTTTCACTAGCCCATACGGAGGATCATCACGAAGGCGTAGTTACTTTACTCCCACTTAGAAGGACGGAACCCAAGTAGAGAGTTCATGTTATACAAATGCAAATATATTGTGTGCGGAGGAACAAAACAAACCTGTCACCACCTATTCTACACCACTTATTCTAAATACCCCACTAAAATAAAACAATGTAAAGCATCAGTCAAGCAATCATATAAATACGCAATAAAATAACCAAAGAACAAATAATAATATGCATGCATATGAAGATGGACAAATTTAAAACATTTTATTATTTTCAGAATTCTCTTTATCATTTTAGAAATATAGGAATTAAAATTAAATACCAATTAAACTAACAAAATCGAGACTTAGATAACACACGACTAATTATAGGCCTGACTCTCTAAAAAAGTCCCTAGTGGAGTCGCCAAGCTGTCGCAACCTAAATAGAATAACAACATAACAATAACAAGTCTCATCGCAAGACTTTATTATTCGAAGGTGTGACATAAAAAAAACAAGAGAAAAAGTCGACTTAATTCCTCTAGAAAAACGAAGGTGTCGATACATGATCCCGATCGCGGAGACCCGTTCGAGTGAGGGGGAAACAGAAGCAGAGGAAAAGACGACTTAATTCCTCTAGATTGAAGTAAAAGGTCGAGGGTATGAAAACGGCCTCGTAAAAAAACATGGAGTCGCCACCAATATTGTTTAGCTAGGTGTGATCGGCCACCTATTAAAACCGGTTTTATAAAACATTTTAAAATTAATTAAAACATTTTAAAACCAATTTCAAGTCTGCGTTATAAACCAGAGAAATCAAAGAAGCGGGTTCGGGAGCCGGTTACGTGCAGGGAAGGATTAGCACCCCCACAACGCCCATATAAACCGGTACCTTATTAATCGTGTGTTATCTCAAGTCTCGGTAAAAAGCTGGTTTTTAATTTAGTATTTCAAGTTAATTCCCAATTTTAAGAAAAATAATTCTATTTTTAATTGAAAATGATCCAGAATTTATTAATTCAAAATTTTCCTACATTCCCCGACAAAATCGACAAAATATAGAAATTTTTATTCATTTGGAAAACTTTCCGAATCATTCTCGTTTTTTGAAAGAAAGATAGTCCTTTATTAAATATAATTGATGATATTCCCTCCAGCAAATCCGGTAGAGAACTCATGAATTATTTTAACTCGAGAATATCTTTATTTTTATTGAAAATCATTATCTTTTTCAAAACATTTAAAAATATGAACATGAACATGTATGACATAAATAAAATGACATGGCAAAGTCTAGATAATATAATGCAACCTAAATGATATGACATAATTTAAATGACATAGTATATTCAAGGTAAAATGAAAAATCCTAAGTATCATGGTATATTCTTAAGACTTCCGCGGAGTGGGAGCATGAGGTCAAAAACCTCAAGAATGAGAATAACTACTGGAAAGAGAGAGCGAAGCATGAGGAAGCCCGAGCCAATCAATTGGAGAAGTAAGCTAAAGAAAGCTTACACAGTGATGCCTCTGCTGACACGTCAAGGGGCCGTGAACAAGTAGGGGTCAGATTGAAGAGCAGGGCAATCAAAAGGAGACTGTGAAAGAAAGTCCAAGATCCGAGGAAGTCACTATACGACTAATTTTGTAATAGCACTTTGAAAGGAGAATTACGGACTTATCTTAGGCAATGATCCTTTTTATTCTATATGTGATGTATTTAGTTCCAGGAAATCAATGAAAGACCATTTGGTTTAAATTATCCCGGGGCCAATACATTCAAATGCATTCGTATTTTATATGTTTTGTTTGTTCATTTGTACATTTACTCATATTTATAATCATTCATTTTTGAAATTCATTTATGTTCATACACTTAACCACTTATTTATTCCTTTTACTTGTTCATTCATTCATATTCATACACTTAAACACTTATTTGTTCATTTCACTTGTTCATTCAGTTATTCTTTCGTATTCATATACGTAGTCATGTACATATCCATTTTATTTGATTCATTCATTCACATTTAGTCATACATTCATTCATTCATTTTTTATAAAACATAAAAAAGATGTGTCAATAATTTCTAATTCATGGTTTTCAAAACTAAAGGTACAATTGGTCGCACTCAGAAAGAATCGCATTTCTAACACCCTTACAATACTCGATCTCAAGCCAAAGCTATGGAAAACGATCAGCTTGCTAGAATTGAAAGAATGGAAAGAACTCAAAGGGAACTGTAGGAACAGTTAGCTAAATCTCAAGAGGAGTCTTGAGAACAGATGACTAAACTCATGGAAATGATGAGTGCCATGATGAAACAAAAAAGGCCAGGAGAGAATTCGGTCACTGGGAAAAGGATGGTAGATGAAGAGGATCAACCTGAAAACATACAGCAAAAGGGCCAAGAGGTGCCAATTGGGGCAGCCTCCTATGTTTATATCCAGCCAGCTGCAGAGACACAGAACTATGTTCCCGGAAAGGGTAATGTGGGAGCTGACCCAAATGATGTTAACGTTCCAGACTTTGAGGAACTAGCTGAAAAGGAAAAAGCAAAGATGGCTGAGCTGAAGAGGGTCGAAATGGTAGAATCACAGAAAAAATATCAATTGCTGGAGGAGAGGCCGAGGGCCGTTGAAGGAGCGGAGTTATTTTGCAGTCTAGATGCCAAAGAGATGAGTTTAGTGCACGATCTAGTAATTCCCCTAAAGTTCAAAGTACCAGACTTTGAAAACTATAATGGGACTACCAACCCATCAGCACATCTGACCATGTACTGCAGAAGGATGACGGGGCACGATGATAATGAAAAACTTCTTATCCATTATTTCCAAGATAGCTTGACAGGGTCTACAACCCAATAGTACAACCAACTAAGTCGTACCAAGATTCGTTCATGGACGGATTTAGCCAGGGCTTTCATGGAATATTATAAGCATGTATCTGATATGGTACCTGGTAGGTTGTCGCTACAGAACATGGAAAAGAGGACCAATGAGAGTTTCAAAGAATACTCGCAAAGGTGGAGGGATCTGGCCACACAAGTGCAATCCCTTTTAACTAGCAAAGAAACTACAATGCTTTTCATCAACACTTTGAAAGCACCATATTATGATAAATTGCTGGGGAGTGCCACCAAGGACTTTGTAGACATAGTAATATCTGGGGAGATGATAGAGTCGGCCATTAAGAATGGAAAAATGGAAAGGAGTGAGCCTTTTATTTTGAAAAAGGTATTCCCTGCCAGGAAGAAAGAGGAGACCCATGCAGTTAGTATCAACCAATACCCATATGTACCTCCCACACCACATACACCACCAAGGCCCTATACTCCTACCACATCTTATGCACCTCTTACACACTATACACCTTACCTGGGGTATAATCCTTATTACCCCAATGTGAACCACCTTACCCAGAATCCCCTCCCTTATACCAATATACCACAACAGCCGTTTCCAACTGGCATATCCCCACAAATAAACCTTCCCCGAAGCACTATCCCAAACACTCAGAGAGCCGGGCGCAATGACCAACGTTCACCAAGGAACGATCAAAAACCCCAATTTGATCTGATTCCTACCACCTATGGTGAGCTATATCCCAAACTATTGCAGGGTCAACTTGTTGCACTCATATACCTCAAACCTCTGACATCGCCATATCCAAGGTGGTACAATGCAAATACTAACTACGCATACCAAGCAGGAATTCAAGGACATTCGACTGAAGATTGCTTGGCCTTTAAAAAGAAAGTCCAAAGCCTGATCAACGCCGGAGTTGTAAAGTTTGGGGTAAAGAATGGGTCGAATATAGCGGGAAAGCCATTGCCAGATCATGCGAAGAATCGGGTAAATACAGTATGGATAGGGGAAGCCAGAAAGGTAAAAAGGGGATGCCAGAGAAGTCAAGACTCCAATATTGACAGTATGGGTCGAGATGGTTAAGGCAGGAATGGTAGGGGATGCAAACAGTTTAAAAATGGTTGCAAAGAGGGTGCAAAATTGGTGCCCGTTCCATAAGTGTGGAGGTCATATCATACAGGACTGCGGGAACTTTCTAGCTAAAGTCCAAAAGATGATGGATGATAGGGAGGCCTAGTTTTACGAGGAGACAGAGGAGAAAGTGGAGGTTATTGAGAATGCAGCTGGCTACGGGATAGGAAGACCCTTGATCATCTATTACGATGAACCAAAGGAGAAAGTTATGCCAGTTGTTGAGGAAAGTGCGCCTAAGTTAATCATTGATTTGCATGTTTCCTTTTCGTACAAGGAAAACAAAGCTACCATGGAAATACGACTGCAGCATGGTTATTTCTGGGTCTTCGAGTCAGCAAGATATCACCGGTGTGGGGCACTTAACACGAAGTGGAAGGTGTTCTGCTCTTGAGGGTGTTGAACAGGGGTTAACAAGAAAATATAGAGGAACGGACAAAGGGAAGAAAGTAACTGAACCAATCCATATTGAGATGGATTTGTCAAAAGAAGTAGAAAGGGGGTCAGCCCCGGTAAACAGAATAAAAGAGCCCGTGAATGAGAAGGAAGCCTGCGAGTTCTTAAAATTCGTAAAGCATAGTGAGTATAGCGTGGTTGAGCAACTGCAATGTCAACCAGCTAGAATTTCAATCTTATTTTTGTTTTTGAACTCAGAGCCATACAGAAATGCCTTGTTGAGAGTGTTGAATCAGGCATATGTGGCTAACAACATATCGGTAGAAAAATTGGACAGACTAGTGGGAAACATCACGGTAGACAACCATATATATTTCAGTTAAGAGAAAATACCACCCAATGGTATTGGGTCAACAAAGGCTCTCCACATAACTACCACTTGTAAGGGGCACATATTACCAAGGGTCCTTTTGGATAATGGTTCTTCATTAAATGTGATGCCCTTGGCAACCTTGTCCAAACTACCAGTGGATATTTCTTATATGCTGCCAAGCTGCACAGTGGTCAGAGCCTTTGATGGTACCAGGAGAGATGTAATGGGAACTATTGAGGTTCCTCTGGAGATACGCCCATGCACCTATACAGTGAACTTTCAGGTCATGGATATTAATCCGTCCTATAATTGCATGTTGGGAAGGCCATAGATACATTCAGTAGGGGCTGTACTTTCATCTCTCCACGAAAAGCTAAAATTTGTGATAGAGGGGCGTTTGGTCACTATATCATGAGAAGAGGACGTAATAGCGTCTGCATCTACTGAATCTCTTTATTTTGAACCCAATAAAGATGCCGTAGAATGTTCCTTTCGATCTTTGGAATTCGTAAATGCAATTTTTGTCGCTGAAAGACGAAAAATTCCAAAACCGAGGCTGCCCAAGAACACAAGGCTAGGAGTAAGAACTACGGTGGGCAAAGGCCGCAGGGCTGGAAAAAGTCTCTGAAAATATCTTCAGGGGATGGCCCGAGCAATGGAAGTAATGGGAAAGAAAAACCGGTTTGGCCTAGGGTATCTTTCGAAGGCCCATGAGAAAAGAAAACAACTTGAAAGGAACCGAAAAAGGAGGATGGCCCGTCTTGTGGGTATGGATATTGAATGGGAGCCTATGACATTCCCACCTATCCTTCACAGCTTTCATTCAGTCGGTTCTCTGTTCGGAGAAAAGAATTCTGATGATGTGCTCGTAATGGTCGAGCAAGCCTTCGAGAGATTCCAGGTGAATAGGGATGAGCAGATGTATGATATGGAGATCTGCACGACTGGGGAAGAAAGAATTGAAAGTGAGAATGCTAATTGGATGGTGCGACCTTGTCCACCAGGATATAGACTAACCAATTGGAACGCAACTGAGCTACCCATAGTTTTTAGGTATATTCCAACGTAATGCTTTTAAACAAATTTTAAATATCTTTGCCCGAAGATATTAAGAATTTCTTTTGTAATGGGCTTTTATCTAAAACTTTTCATCCAATAAATAACAAACATGATGCATTTCCTTCATATTGATGTGTCCATATTCTTTCATTTATGATATTTATTTTGCTTCGATTGTATATATGTTTTCCTATATTGTTTCTTCCCCACCTATTTACAGGTGTACGAATGAGGAATATGAGGACCTTCCTGTCAGTAATTCTGAAATTGATTTTGAGAGGCCCATTTGCACGTGTGATTTTGAGGCCGACGAAGATATTGAGGATTATGGTCTACCTCCGGACTTATTAAAAAAAATAGAACAAGAAGAGAAACAAGTACTTCCTCATGAGGAGCTATTGGAATTGTTAAATTTGGGAAGTGGTGAGGAGATAAAAGAGGTTAAAATCGGGACTACATTGTCATCATCAATAAAGGGTGAATTGATAGCCTTGCTCCGGGAATATGTAGATGTATTTGAATGGCATACCAAGACATGCCAGGTTTGGATCCAAATATTGTGGTTCATAAGCTCCCTTTAAGGCCAGAGTGCAAGCCAATTCAGCAAAAGTTGAGAATAATGAGGTCGGACATGCTATTAAAGGTAAAAGATGAGGTGAAGAGGCAGTTTGATGCTGGATTCTTAGAGGTGGCAAAATATCCGGAATGGGTGGCAAACATTGTTCTAGTGCCAAAGAAGGATGGCAAGGTGCGTATGTGCGTCGATTACCGAGATTTGAACAAAGCCAGTCCCAAATATAATTTTCCTTTGCCTCACATTGATACTTTGGTGGATAATACGGTGAAGAATTCCTTGTTTTCTTTCATGGATAGGTTCTCGGGATATAACCATTTTAAGATGGCATCGGAAGATATGGAGAAAACCACATTTGTTACAATGTGGGGAACATTCTGCTACAAGGTAATGCCGTTTGGGTTGAAGAATGCTGGGGCAACGTATCAGAGAGCCATGGTGACCTTGTTTCATGACATGATGCATAAAGGAATCGAGGTTTATCTTAGGAAACTCTTTGAAAGACTAAGAAAGTTTCAACTCAAGCTAAACCCGACAAAATGCTCTTTTGGAGTCACTTCGGGAAAATTGTTGGGTTTTGTTGTTAGCAAAAGGGGAATTGAGATTGATCCAGATAAAGTGAAGGCCATCCAGAATTTGCCACCTCCACGTACTCAAAAAGAAGTAAGAGGTTTTCTGGGAAGATTGAATTACATTGCTCGGTTTATCTCTCAGTTAACCGATAAATGTGATCCAATATTCAAGTTACTTCGAAAACGTGATCCAGGAAAGTGGGATGAAGGGTGTCAGATTGCTTTTGAAAAGGTTAAGCATTATCTATCAAACCCACCAATATTAATGCCATCGGCTCCTGATAAACCGATGATATTGTATCTATCAGTATTTGAGAGATCTATGGGTTGTGTTTTGGGGCAGCTTGATGAGACTGGAAAGAAAGAACAGGCGATTTACTACCTCAACAAGAAGTTCACAGATTATGAGTTGAAATATTCGTCGGTAGAAAAGTTATGTTGTGCCTTAGCATGGACTACTCGAAGGCTTAGACAGTACATGTTGTACCACACAACGTGGTTGATCGCCAAGCTAGATTTGATCAAGTACATGTTGGAAGCACCTTCTTTGTCAGGGAGGACGGCAAGATGACAGGTTTTGTTATCAGAATACGACATTGTATATGTGAGTCAGAAAGCTATCAAGGGCAGTGCGGTGGGTGAATTTTAGTAAGTCGGGCAGTGAAAGATTATGAGTCGTTGAACTTTGATTTCCCAGATGAAGATTTGATGTATGTTTCGCAAGCAGATGAGGTTCCCTTGAAGAAGAAAATATGGAAGATGTACTTTGATGGGGCATCTAATGCCATGGGGCACGAAATCGGTGCAGTGCTCATATCCCCAGAAGAAGATTATTATCCCTTCACCGGCAGATTGGATTTTGATTGTACAAACAATATGGCTAAGTATGAGGCATGTACTATGGGCCTTCGTGCTGCCGTAGATAGAAAGATCAAGAAACTGGAGGTTTTTGGAGACTTGGCCTTAGTGATATACCAGTTACGGGAGAATGGAAAACCTGGGATACAAAGTTAACCAGATACAGAGAACTCATACTGAGTTTATTGGAGGAGTTTGAAGAAATAAGTTTCAATTACTTCCCCCGAGAAGAAAATCGGATGGCAGATGCTCTGGCTACTTTGTCATCAATGTTTAAAATGAATGAAGGGGCGAAAGTTGTGCCGATCAAGACCAATGTATATGAGTCTCCTGCCTACTGTTTGAGTATCGAAGAAGAAGCAGATGGTCTCTCTTGGTATAACGACATCTTGCAGTACATCAAGAGTCAAGAGTATCCAGAACAGGAAACAGAAAACGATAAGAGAACTCTGAGAATACTAGCAATGGGTTTTGTTCTAGATAGGGAAATTCTCTACAAGAAAGGGAAAGATCAAGTCCTGTTGAGATGTGTCAGGTCTGCCGAAGCTCGAAGAATCATAGAGGAAGTCCATGAACGGATATGTGGCACCCATGCCAATGGTCACATGTTTGCTAAGCAGATTATGAGTGCAGGGT
Source organism: Fremontodendron californicum (assembly GCA_030761205.1). Lineage (NCBI taxonomy): Eukaryota > Viridiplantae > Streptophyta > Magnoliopsida > Malvales > Malvaceae > Fremontodendron > Fremontodendron californicum. Next base: position 10,470,192 of record JAULJL010000039.1, on the reverse strand, counting down.
ATTATTGGCTGACGATGGAAGGAGATTGTATCAGTTATTCTTGGAAGTGTCATAAATGCCAGATATATGCAGATAAGATTCATGTGCTGCCATCGCCATTGCATGTCATGACCGCACCATGGCCGTTTTCAATATGGGGAATGGATATGATTGGGCCTATTACCCCGAAAGCTTCAAATGGACATCGTTTCATCCTGTTGGCCATAGACTATTTCACAAAGTGGGTGGAAGCTGTTTCTTATACGAATGTAATGAAGTCATTGGTGTGCAGATTTGTTAAGAAGGAAATCATATGCTGATAAGGATTGCTAGCAAGAATTATTTCAGATAATGCTCTCAATCTGAATAATAAGATGATGAGAGAGGTATGTACTCAGTTCAAGATCATGTATCACAATTCGGCACCTTATCGTCAGAAGATGAATGGGGCAGTAGAAGCAGCCAACAAAAACATCAAGAATATTTTCGAGAAGATGACTAATGTGTACAAGGATTGGCATGAGATTTGCCTTTTGCTCTTCACGCATATTGCACTTCGGTTCGCACATCTACAGGGGCAACTCCGTTTTCTTTAGTATATGGTATGGAAGCAGTGTTACCCATTGAAGTTGAGATTCCTTCGCTTTGAGTTTTGATAGAGGTTGGCCTGAAGAGGTAGAATGGGTTAGAGCTCGTTATGAAAAGCTGAATCTCATCGAGGAGAAAAGATTGAAGGCAATTTGTCACGAGCAGTTGTATCAGAAAATGATGATTCGAGCCCACAACAAGAAGGTTCGACCTAGACAGTTCCGAGAAGGAGAGTTGGTACTGAGGAAAATTCTCCCCATAGTGAAGGATCCGCAAGGAAAATGGGCTCCAAATTGGGAAGGAACCTATGTGGTAAAAAGAGCTTTTTCTGGAGGAGCATTGATTCTAACTCGGATGGACGGGGATGATTTTAGACATCCCGTGAATGCTAATGAACTAAAGAAGTATTATGCTTAAAAAAAAGTGTGATGCTATGCACATGGGAATTCGAATGATTCCAAGTGTAGAAATAGAAATTCTATATATCTATCTCCCCTGAGAATTGATTTTCAAAGAGAATGTTCATGCTTGATATGATGAATGGCCATCTTTCATATTCCTTTCACTAAAAAGAAATTATCCCTAGTCACCCCTTTGAGCCTTAGGAATTATTTCTTTCGTTGAAAACCTGATCAAGGATCACCCTCTACACTGGAGGGAAAATACGAGGAAAAATAATAAATAAAAAAGAAAGCCATTGGAAAAAAAGAACGGCAAATGAAAGCCAGCAATGAAAAGAAAAAGAAAAAAGTCCAAAAACGGAACAAATGTCTCAAAAATGAATTCTCCTCAGGAAATGATCCTTGATCCAATCACCCTTAAACACATTTTGGGCCTATTTTATCCTTTCCTTCTAAACCCGAACCTTGGCCTACATTACGTACTTTAAAAGTCCATTTTGATCAAGCATGGATATTTAATTTGAAAGGTTTTTCTCAGAATTCATCCCATCTTTTGAATTGACATTTTTACCTTGGAAGCATTCAGAATTCTCAGATGCATGATAAAAAAAAAGGAGAGGTTTAAGCCGAAAACTCGCAAAGGGCGACTTAACACCGAATGGGGGACACTTGAGTTGAAAACTCGTAAAAGGCGGCTCAACTACTGATTAAGGTTTAAGTCAATGCTCCGTGTAAAGGGGGAGAAAGTATTTGAAAATCAGAGAAAATGGGAACAACTCAGTCTGACGTAACTACAAAAGCCGAGGGATTACCCAAGTAAATTGATCGTTCAAGAGAAATTTCAGATGATTTGAAAAAGAAGGGGTCCAAGATATTTCGAATCCGGGGCATCAACAACCTATAACTTTACATTTGTTTCTTATATCCTTGATATCCACTTTTATCATTTTAAAACATTTTGTTGCAATAAATTTTGTTACCCATTTTATGACATTGGCTTGTTTCATACTTTCTTTCATACATTGTTTGAGATTGCATTTTGTTTGTTATTAAATTGAATGATGATTAGTAAACATAATTTTTTTAATAAAATGGAGTTTAAAAGTATTACTAAGGAATGGATCTAAATCTTAGAAAAAGTTTGGAAACCACTAATCTTGATGGAAAATTCACCAAGTAAAGGAAAACAGTGAATGTGTTGGAGACTCCGTCATGAAGTCAGAAATTTGTGAATTTCAGCGAAGTCAGAAACTGGGACTGTTTGACAATTTATCTTGAGTGAAGAGTTCCTTAAGTGGAGCATCAGTGAACAATTGAAGACTCCATCATGAAGTTGGTTAATCTATGAACCTCAAAGAAACCATGGATTAGAAATCATGACAGAATCATTTGATTGCATTATCCTCAGGAAACATACAAGCATTTGCAAAGCATATCATTCTCATCATTGCATTTAGCTAACATTGCAGGAATCAAGAAAACTACGGCTTCCCAAATCAAACTCGTTCTGCTTCTCAAATGAGTCGAGTCTTGAGACCACCGTCGAGGTATTTTCTTTTGTTTCAAATCGAATTCATTATGTTTTATCAAATGAGTCGAGCCTTGAGACCACCGTCGAGGTATTTCCTTTTGTTTTAAATCGAATTCATTCTGTTTTATCAAATGAGTCGAGCCTTGAGACCACCGTCGAGGTATTTCCTTTTGTTTTAAATCGAATTCATTCTGTTTATCAAATGAGTCGAGCCTTGAGACTGTGGTCAAGGTATTTCAATCACGGGTAAGGCCTTCGAGCACCATTTTTAAGACCTTCGGGCACCATTTTTAAGACCTTCAGGCACCATTTTTAAGACCTTCGAGCACCATTTTTAAGACCTTCGGGCATAATTTTTTTCTTTTAAAATCAAACTCGTTTCCTTAAGACGGTCGAGCCTTGATTAGTCAGGGAATTCAATTTAAGGACAAAATCTTCAATTTACAACTTTCTAAAAAAAATGAAAAAAAAAAGACAAAAAAAATAATGATGATTGAAAACCCTTTCCTTTCCTTCACATGTGATTTCAACTAACCGTACAAAATTACTGTTTGTTTATCTTCGCCTGATTCCTGATTCTCAGCAATAGACAAAAAGGGGCAGCTGTAGACACTTAATTTTGTCCGGACCCCTAAATCAGGTACATTTTCTTCGTAAATTGATGTTTCAGAATGCTAAAAAGCTTTTCTCATCCTGCAGGTGGTACTCCGAGACTTAGTCTAAGAAAGCAGACAGAAAAAGTCAAACTCAAAAAAAGTCAACCCTAAAAAAGTCAACCCTAAAAAAGTCAACTACTAAAAAATTCAACCCACTTTCAAAATCAAGATTTGAGGTTCAATTGAAAAACGGTGAAAGAATTTTGATAATCCGAGGTCTACATTGAAAGATATGGAGTTCGGAAGTTGGGTTACGAGATTTAGTAGAAAGGAAAACCTAATTCGAGAAATTTAGGGAAAAGTGCTTAAACGATCAAGTTGGTCAGAATTGAAGGTCTCAAATGAAAGATAAGCACTGACTATGGGTAATGGAGAAGCTACTTGGAAGAAAAACTGATAGAAAAGTCAATTCGAAAGAAAACCGAGAATTAGGCTTTTTTGGTGGATTTTGGTGAAATTTGGAAGAATTACATAAATGGCTTGATTCGGCAGATCTAAAGACCTTAATTCATGAGAAATGATTAAACAAGGATAGCCCAAGGCTCAGTTTGAAGAAAATCTAAAAATCGAACTTGTTTTGAGCAAAACCGGGTTTCGGAGGTAAAAGGGAAAAATTGGAAAATGTAGGAAAAATAGCAAATGAACTCCAAAAATTTTGAAATTTTTTAAATCTCATTCATAAATCATTTTGAAGAGATTGGCGAAAGAAAAACTTGATTCGGAGTTCGTATGCAAAATGACCAAATACTGGGCCCACTATGCAGAAATTCAATAGGATAAATCCTGAAAAAATAGCAAATGAACTCCAAAAATTCTGAAATTTTTAAATCTAATTCTTAAACTATTTGGAAGATATTGACGAAAGAAAATCTTGACTCGAAGTTCGTTTGCAAAATGGCCAAATCCCGGATCCCCTATGTAGTAATTCAAACAGATAAATCCCGAAAAAATAGCAAATGGGCTCCAAAAATTATGAAAACTTCCAGATCACATTTTTAAATTATTTGGAAAATATTGGTGAAGAAAAATCTAGATTCGGAGCTCGTTTAAAAAATGGTAAAGTTCGGGTGCATAAAAGGGGCAATTTCGGAAATAAATTTGAAGTAAATAGCAAATGGACTCGAAAAATTTTGAAAACTTTCAAAATTCAATTTTTTATTATTTCGGAAGTATTGAAAAACAAATTTCAAATTTGGAGTCTGTTTTCTATTTATTTAAGTTCGGGGGAAAAAATGTTATTTCACCGAAGAAACCAAAAAATGACAAATTTGTAATTGAGGAAAATATGAAAGAAGAAGGAATTGCTGGGATTTTTCTTCCCTTGGTCAACCAACATAGAGGATAAGAAGGAAACTTGAACAATTTGATTCCTTAGTCACTATCAAGCCACATGCTACCACTAACACCTTGCAAATGGTCCCCCTTCATCCAATGGCTTAGGTGCCTTGTAGGAAAGTTGAATGCACCATCCAATAGCCAAGTTTAAATGCCAAGATGAAATTTTTATTTGTCATGAAAGAACCCTCATCTAATGGCCAAGAATGGAAGAAAAAAGATGAGCACAATTCATCCAAGGGTGAGCATCCATTCGGTTAAGCAAGGGAGTGCATGGGATTGTCTCTTTTCATCCAATGGCTTAGGCCATCTACAAGGGCTGAGTACACATGTTGAGGGCTGGATTTAATCTACAATATTTCATTTTTATGTTGTCCTCATCCAATGACCAAGAATGGAAGAACACAACTCATCCAAGGGTAGGCACTCAAGGGGACAAGCAAGGGAGTGCATGGGATTGGTACTCTTTTGCATCGAAGGGCTAAGGTTACTACAAGGGCTGAGTACACACCTTAAGGGATGCTATCAATTGGCAAGATGACATTTTTATGTTGTCATCAAAATATCTTAATCTAAAGGCCAAGATTGGAGGAGAAAAAAGGGCAATTCCCATCCAAGGGTTAGAGGGCCATTGGCCAAGCCATTAGAGGGGGGGTTGTTTTCATTTTTTCATATGTTTTTTGGCTGGAAACAGTAGCTAATTTGGCAAAGAAAAAGGTTTTGAAAGAAAGAAAAAAGAGGTTTTCAATAGAGAGCTTGAAGGTAGTTATCTCTACCAAGTTCTAAGCATAGCTTTCTTCTTGTTTTCTATGGTGTTTTCTTGATTTTTTTATCTTGTTTTCCTACTACATTTTTCATAGAAATAAATTTTTTTAATGTTTACTTATGTTTTCATCTCTTCTTCTTCATTAAAATGGTGGATAACAATTTTTTTGCATGGTTTCATGCTATGGCCGAATATGGCTTATTTACTTGCCTTGGTTTTCTTTTTTTTCTTCCTTGCATGTTGTTGTGAAAAATGATTTTTGAAAGGTTTTTTAGAGTATTCTAAGGTTCTGATTTTTTACAAAAGATGAAGCAAAAAGGTTGAAATGGCTACATGATCTTGGCTAGACCAAGTGGCCATGGTTAGGAGAGAGGCTATGCCCATTTTACCTACCATGAAGCTCACTTTAATTTTTTTTGTTTAACATGGTTTATTTTCTGTTTTATTGAGATGGAAAGGCTTCATGATCTTCGCAAGACCAAGTGATTATGGTTAGGTGAGAGGCTATGCCCATTTGATACCAACCATGGAGCTTAACTTTCCTTGTTTTACTTATTATTTGTTTTGCATGTCTATGTTAAATTTTTTTTTTATATGTTCTTTACATTATTTCCTATGCTATATTTACTTATATATTTCTATTCCATGCTTAATGACTTTCCCTTGCATATTCGGCCATTGTGTTCATATACTCATGTTGTGCATTTTTTCATGTATCATGTCTTATATTATAAACATGTTTGCATTTTCTTTATTTTGTTCCAGGACCATTCGGCAACTCCATTTTTGTATGCCTTGCATGTGTATTTTCCTTTTGCTTCTTAACTTGTTTGCATCTCTATGCCATGAACTTGTATATTTTGATTTTAGTATGCCATGTGCTTATGAAAATGCTTTGATAAAATGCCATCATTGTGTTACATGGCCATTCAGCTACTCCATATGGATATGCCTTGCATGTGCATTTTCACCTTGTTTCTTGACTTGTTTGCATCTCCATGCCATGAGCTTGTGCATTTTGATTTTAGTATGTCATATGCTTATGAAAATGTCATGACATTATGCATCTTAACATGATTTGTCATGTACTTGTGTCATTTACTAAATAGGATTGCATTAGAGCATCATATAGCTACATTTGGCTTCTTCATGCATCCCTTGCCTTATCATGCATTTGCATTTTGTTTAGGTAACATGCTTTGCATCATCATGTCTTGAAATTGTGTATTAGTTGCTGTTTGTTCCAGCATTGACATTAGTTTCATTGGTTATTATATGTTCATAGTATTGCTATGCATGTTCATTACATTTTAGGTCTAGGCCATTTTGGTATTGCTATGCATATTGAGTCTTAAATCACATTGGTATTGTCATGCATTACTATGCTATTTAGGTCTTAGGCTACATTAGAATTTTCATGCATATTCATAACATATTAGGTCCAAGTCATATTTGCATTATCAAGCATTGCATGCATATTGAGTTAGGATAGCATTTATTGCCATGCAAATTCATGCTAGGCATTTAGGTTGTCTTGAATTGTCATGCATTTCCTTTACCATTTAGACCTTTAAACCATGCATTTCATCATTTCATTTGCTGTATGTTCATGCATTCCATGTCATGCCACATGATTTATGACTTAGGCCAATCAATGGCTCAAAATCATGCTCTCTTGAGCATACTTGTGGAAAATTAAGGAATTGTCAAATTGATTATTCTACCTTTGTGATTTTTTTTACTTAGCCAATTTTTGCCCAAGGTTTTTAAATGTTTAGCTACTTTCCTTAGGTCTTTAGGATGATCTCCAACAATTTCTAATTTAATTTTTGAATGAATTTATCAAAGGCAAAAAATGTGTTTTGACAAAACAGTTTTTTTCACACAGTACTCGAACTTCTCTGATTTTTCTGGGCAGTCATCTTTAATCAGAAAATTAAGCCAATTTTTTCTCGTGCAATTTTACATGTTCTAAGTCTCCAATATTGTTTTTATATTTTTTTGAATTTTTAAAAATAGGCAAAAAAATCGTGTGACAAAACCGGACAGCAGAGGCAGATTTGAAATCAAAAGAGGAATAATGGTTGAATTTGGCTAAGGCATTTAGAGGGGGTTGGTTAGAAGATTTAGCTACTGTCTTAGGGTAGTTTCTAAGCCTTTTTAAACTCTAAAACTTATTTTATAAATCTTGGGTTAAGGGTGGTCAAGTCCGAGATTTTAAACTTAGGAAATTAGAGCCATTTTAAAAGGGTTTGGTAAGGGTTTTAATTTTTATTCAAGTTTTCCTCAAAATTGTTTTCAATCAATCACAAAGTTTTGTTTGTTTTAGAAAATATAATTTGACATATTTTTCTAAGGTAGCCAGATATCTTTTTAGATATACGGATTTCTTTATTTAGAGGAAAATATATATTTTCATGCATTGCATTTTCTATGGTCATGCATTTTATTTAAATGTGTCATTTTTTGCTACGATATTTTTCTTGGTATTATTATTATTCTAATTCACATTTTATGATCTTATTTTTGTTTGCCATATGATTTTGAATGTTTCATGATATCCTATACTTTTTATTTAGTTATTTTTGTATTGTTTAGCATATACTATGTTCATGCATTATTATTTTTATTTTCATTTTCATGCATATTATATGTTAGCATTTTAATTTCATGTCATTTCTTGTCATTTAGATCATATTCCATGTCATTTAGGTTATTTTATTTATAACATGCCATGTCATTTAAAATATGCCATATCATTTAAAATTGCCATGTCATTTAAATCATTTTATCTTATTTAGAATATACCATGATACTTAGGATTTTTCATTTTACTTAGAATATACTATGTCATTTAAATTATGTAATATCATTTAGGTTGCATTATATTATCTAGACTTTGCCATGTCATTTTATTTATGTCATACATGTTCATGTTCATATTTTTAAATGTTTTGAAGAAGATAATGATTTTCAATAAAAATAAAGATATTCTCGAGTTAAAATAATTCATGAGTTCTGTACCGGGTTTGCTGGAGGGAATATCATCAATTATCATTAATAAAGGAATATCTTTCTTTCAAAAAACGAGAATGATTCGGAAAGTTTTCCAAATGAATACAAATTTCTATATTTTGCCGATTTTGTCGGGGAATGTAGGAAAATTTTGAATTAATAAATTTCGAAACGTTTTCAATTAAAAATGGAATTATTTTTCTTAAAATTGGGAATTAACTTGAAATACTAAATTAAAAACCAACTTTTTACCAAGACTTGAGATAACACATGATTAATAAGGTACCGATTTATATGGACGTTGTGCGAGTGCTAATCCTTCCCCGCACGTAACCGACTCCCGAACCCGCTTGTTTGATTTCTTTGGTTTATAACGCAGACTTGAAATTGGTTTAAAAGTGTTTTCATTAATTTTAAAATTTTTTATAAAACCGGTTTTAATAGGTGGCCGATCACACTTAGCTAAAAAAGATTGGTGGCGACTCCATGTCTTTTTACGAGGCCGTTTTCATACGATCGACCTTTTACTTCAATCTAGAAGAATTAAATCGTCTTTTCCTCTGCTTCTGTTTCCCCCTCACTCAAACGGGTCACCGCGATAGGGATCATGTATCGACACCTTCGTTTTTCTAGAGAAATTAAGTCGATTTTTCCTCTCTTTTTTATGTCACACCTACGAGTAATAAAGTCTTGCGATAAGACTTGTTATTGTTATGTTGTTATTTTATTTAGGTTGCGACAACTATATTTAATACTTATTTAATATTTAATTTATTTTTAATTAAATAATCCAGTTGAACCGGTGATCCGGAGTTCACATTTACCCCGATTTGATTTTTTATTCATATTCTCAATATCTCCAACTCCTCTCTTATCCACAAGTTACAACCTCTTTTATACTAAAAAAAAAAATTATGTCATCCTGAGCAAGTTGTTTCTGATTAAAGAGTACTTTAATATCCTGTTGAATTATATTATTTTCAAAGTTGTCAACAATCCCATAAATTGAATCAAACATAACCTTAATCTCCATGTGACAATTCAATAATGAAAAAAGAATTGTTATCAGTGTCGCAACCTTAAAAAGTGGAATTGCCCCATCGTAGGACATCGCTCGTTAAAGTGTGATATTGAAAAAAAAAAATAGAGGAAAAGATGACTTACTTCCTCTTGAAATGAAGGTTGAGGGTTTGGAAATAACCTCGAAAAAGAAATGGAGTCTCCACCAATCTTTTTTGGCAAGATCTAATAGGCCACCTATTAAAACCTATTTTTATAAAACATTTTAAAATTAATTAAAATATTTTTTAAAACCAATTTTGAAGTCTGAGCTTTGAACCAGAGAAAACAAGTACGGGTTCGGGAGTCGATTACGTGCGGGGAAGGATTAGCACCCCCACAACGCCCATATAAAACGGTACCTTATTAGTCATGTGTTATCTCAAGTCTCGATGAAAGTCGATTTAAATTTGGTGTTTAAAAATAATTCCCTTAAAAAAATCATATTTTATTTGAAAATGATACGGAATTTATTTACATAAAGTTTCCCATGTTTCTAGACAAACTCGGCAAAAATAAAAATTGTTCTTGATTTTGAAATTCTTCGAATCACCTTCGTTTTTAAAAAAATATATATTCCATTGTTAATGATAATTGATGATATTCTCCCCGGTAGACTAAGCAAAAAACTCATGAATTATTTTAACTCGGGAATAATCTTGTTTTATAAAAACAATATTTATTTTTCATGTATTTTGAAATCATAAAAAAAATGATCACGAATATGCAAAAATATTACTAAGACAAAAATTAAACAACATGCATATTTATCCTCACATGGCGTAATCTATATGACATGGCACATGAATGAATGATATGGCATGCTTGACATGGCAAAAATCTGAATGACATGGCATATGAATGAATGACATGACATGACATGACATGCTTGACATGGCAAAATCTAAATGACATGGCACGTGAATGAATGACATGGCAAAGTCTGAATGACATGGCATATGAATGAATGGCATGATATGCTTGACATGGAAAAATCTGAATGACATGGCATATAAATGAATGACATGACATGCTTGACATGGCAAAATCCAAATAACATGGCACATGAATGAATGACACGGCATGCTTGACATGGTAAAATATGAATGACATGACATGCTTGACATGGCAAAGTCTAAATGACATAGCATATGTATGAATGACATGACATGCTTGACATGGAAAAATCTGAATGACATGGCAAGATCTAAATGACATAGCATATGTACAAATGACATGGCATGCTTAACATGACAAAATCGAAGTGACATAGCATATGTATGAATGACATGACATGCTTGACATGGCAAAATCTAAATGACATAGCTATGAATGAATAACATGGCATGCTTGACATGGCAACATCTAAATGACATAGCATATGTATGAATGACATGACATGACATGCTTGACATGGCAAGATCTAAATGACATAGCATATGTATGAATGACATGGCATGGCATGCTTGATATGGAAAAATCTAAATGACATAGCATATGTATGAATGACATGACATGCTTGACATAGCAAAATCGAAATGACTTAGCATATGTATGAATGACATGGCATAGAATTAAAGACATAGCATGCTTGACATGACAAAAATCACAAAATGACATCATCATAAAATATTCATCATCACACTAGCAACATGAATATAAAATGGCATCAACATGGAATATTCATGAACATAGAATTTTCTTAATTAAGATGACAAATGTAGATATCATGGAATATTCATGGTCATGGAATATGCACAAATCATCATTTTGAAATTGGTTTTTCATGTAAGGAATCACATAAATGGCATATGTCGAAAAAACATTACCGTACTCCCCGGCAAAGCTGGGAAAATAATTCTTTCATATGACAATTACATGATTCTGAGCAAAACGAAAACCATACGTTTCGATTCCATAAACACGTACGTTAAATAATTTCCTAACCTCCCTAGAAAACCCGGCAAAGATTGGGAACTAATTCTGGCCGAATGTTTAGGAAACCGAAAAATATGTTTTTATGCCAAACTAAGTAAAAACATTTTTAAATATGCAATGCATGAAGATGTATTTTTCCCTTGAAGTAAGGACATCCGTATACCTAAAAAGGTATCCGATTACCTTTGGAAGAAACTCAAATTGGATTTTCAAAAACGAAAGACTTTGGGCTCGGATTTGAAAAAATTGAAATTTTTGGGATGAAAAAACTCATGGCGAAATACCCCTAAAAAAGGCTCTAGTTTCCCTAATTTTGAAACCCGAGCTGACCACCCTTCACCTGATTTTTATAAAATCAAGTTTTATTCTTGGAATGACAAGGAAATCAACCTAAGAAAGTAATCAATATCCCAAATTAGCACCCTCTTTGTATACTAATAAAAACAGAAAATTTTTAGTCGTAAAAAATAATTCTGACTCCCAAAACTAGTTTTGAAAAAACTATTTTTTTACCCTTCTAAAAAATTTCAAAACATTCTGAAAAAATTATTTTAGACCTAGAACATGTTGATCTCCAAGGGAAAAAATCAGCTTAATTTTTGGACCAAGGATACCTTGACCAAATTTTCACCAAAGTCAGAACAGTGAGTTAAAAACTTCTTTGTCAAAAGCCATTTTTTCAAGCATGACAAAAAAAATCTAAAAATCTTGAAAAAAAATACCATGGGATCCTCTAAATGTCTACTGCATATGGTAAAAAATCATTTTATTTTGACCAAAGATGAGTAGTGAAAAAATCCCAAAGTAAGAATACCCAATCTAAACTATCACTCTTTCAACTAGTATAGGCAAGCGATTTTTGGCTTCAGATCATTAGTTGATATTGGCCAAAAACCTAGTTGAAAATGTCATGAAATGCATGATTTTACAGCCCACGATCATATGACAATGAATCAACCATGAGTTAAAAATATGAACAAACAAACAAGCAAGAACAAGCACAAAAACAACTAGCTAGTTTCGGCCAAAGCAAGAAAAGAGTAGAAAAGATTTTGTCAACTTGGTTATTTGGTAAAGAACAAAGAATAAAGGAAAGGAAACCTTTAACTTTTATTTTTTTAAAAACCTTTTTATTCAACAAAAAGTTAACAAATCATATGAAAAAAAAAAAGAAAAGAAATAATAGATTTTAAAAGAAATAAATGAAGAAGAAGAAGAGGGAATAGCTACCTAGCAATTGCTTTCCAAATCAAGCTCACCAAATTCTCCTCCTCTCTTCTCTTTTTCTTCCTTCTTTTCTCACAAGAGTCTAGTGAAAATGCCTTAAGAAAAAAATTGAAATCCCCCCTCGCTTGTTGCTTGGCCGGCCACCCCTATTTGAGAGTGTGTGTGTGTTTTATTTTTTACCCTTCTCATGTTTTACATGCTCTCCTAACATCCATTGCCACATGGCTAAAAATATCCCCTCCTTGCATGATGCTTTTCTTAAATTAAGGGTGCTTGTCTTCTATTAGCATGATGCTTCCCTTAAATTAAGGGTATTCTAGCCTCTCATAGACCAACAATGCCTCCTAGATTATTCTTGTCTCCTATCTCTTCAAAATATCTAAGCCACTTGTCATGATCATATGGCTTACTATTAAAATATCTTCCTAGGTGGCACTTTTAATCCTACTTGGCATCATCTCATAGCCTTCACATGCTCTTCACGTGGCCTTCACATGGCTTTGCAATTTGGAGACCTCCCATTGGCCTAAAATGCCATGTAGGCAAAGTAGTGGAGAATCTTGTCCTCTTAAAAATGTCATCTTGCTATTCAACCTTGGCCATTTGATTCAAGATGATCACATTCCTCCCTTTAATCAGCAGCTGACCGAAAATGGCCTGGAAATTTCCAAGCCTTTCTTTTTTTTTTATTTGCAAAATAGCCTTTTTCGATTTCTTTGGTAAAATTGCATTTTGGCCCCCAAACTTAATTTATTTGCAAATTGACCCCAATTTTGGTTTTTTATTTTCCATTTCATCCCATCCATTATAAAACACAATTCTGAAGGTTTTTATAATTTTTCGAGCTCGGATTCCACTTTTCTCGGATTTTTTTTCTAAAGTTTCGGTTTAGTGCCTCCCAAACTTTGTCTTTTTTCATTTGAGCTCTGATTTTAGATTTTTCCAAGCTGGAAGTTTTTATAATTTTCTGAGCTCGTTTCCTATTTTTCCCAAAATTTTCTCTTGCAATTTCGGATTAGTGCACCCGAACTTTGCCTTTTTTCAATTGAGCTCCGATTTTTGATTTTTCTTCTCCAATCCCTCCACAAAATATAAAATTCAGATATGGAAGTTTTCATAATTTTTCGAGCTCGTTTCCTATTTTTTCCAAAATTTTCTCTTGAAATTTCAAATTAGTGCACCCGAACTTTGCCTTTTTTCATTTGAGCTATAATTCTAGATTTTTCTTCTCCAATCCCTTTCATCTAATATAAAACTCAATTCTGAAAGTTTTCATAATTTTTCGAGCTCGAATTCTGTTTTCCCAAGATTTTCCAAAATTACCCTTTAACCCCCGAAACCTCGGTTTTACTCCAAACGGGCCCAATTTCCGAATTTTCTTTTTCCACTGCCTTTGTCATATATTGAATTGGAGTTGGTCCAAAAACGCCCAATTTTTACATCCGAATTCCTCTTCGATTTAACTTTCCCCTTTTCTCAATATTGAGAATTTTTTCGTTTTTTCGTTTTTCCTCCAACCGGCTCTTCCTTGGGATCCACTTCAAATTGGGACTTCGGATATTTTTATTTATTTATCCTTTATCAACTAGGGACTTCAATTTCACGAATCGGGCAATTTTTGCAGTTTTCTCCAAATTTGTCAATTTCCTATTTATTCATTAAATTCTTATTTTCTTTTTTCTCTTCAATCCACATCTTCCTTCAACTCCTTTCTAAAATTGGACCTTCCAATATCCATATTTATTGATCTTAATCCATTTGGAACCTCCAATTTCGTACGCACTTTTTCCCAAATTTACGAAATTAGGTATTTTCCCTACACTGAATTTTGCAACGTGTCTTTCAAAATCTCTATCATTCGTTGTAGACCTCTAATTATCAAAATTCTTTCACCATTGTTCAATTCAACTCCGAATCTTGATTTTGACTGAGAGTTGACTTTTTTAGTGATTGACTTTTTAGAGTTGACTTTTTTCGAGTTGACTTTTTCGCTTTGACCTCCGAATCAAAGTCTTGAAAACCCATTAGCAGAATGAGGGAAGATTATTTGCATTCTGGGAAGTTGAAAAGAGGAAACCCACCTTGTTTAGGGGGCCCGGACAAAATTATGTGTCTACAATTGCCCCTCTTTGACTATTGTTGAGAATCAGGAATCAGGCAAAGATAAAATAGACGATAATTTTGTTCGATTAGTGAAATAACATGTGAAGGATAGAAAGGAGAATTTTCTTCATTTTCATTCTTTTTTTTTCATTTTTGTAAACTGTAAAATAAAGGAATTTGTTCTTAAATTGAGTTCCCTAACTAACCAATGCTCGACCCATCTTAAGGAAACGAGTTCGATTTGCAAGAGAAGACAATACCTCGCCGGAAGTCCCAAGGCCTTATCTTATCTTGGTGAAATTTTGTTTAAAACTGGATGTCTTATCCATGTTTTTGATAGTGTGTTGAACATTAACTTGAAGGTTTTGAGAGGATGTAAATGTTTCTTGATGCAGACGCAAAGATTAACAAAGATGCAAATTTTTCTTGATGCAAATGCTAATGTCTTCGATTGATACAAATGCTTCTTGTTACAAATGCACAGATTAACAAAGATGCAAATGCTTCTTGATGCAGATGCAAAGGCTAACAAAGATGCAGATGTTTCTTGATGCAAATGCAGACATTATCAAAGTGCAAATGCTTCTGAACAATGCAAATGCAAATATTTTCAAATGATGCAGCTACTTCATGGAATGATGCAGATGCAAAGATTGACAATGTGCATATGCTTCCAAATGATGCAAATGCAAATGCAAAGTCTTATCTTATCTTCTACCAACTTTACTGGTCTTACATCATCTAATATGCCAATTTCACTGGGCTTAAATCACTTTTATGCCAGCTTACATTGGGCTTAATCTCATCTAACGTGCCAGCTACATCGGGCTTAATCGCATCTAACGTGCCAAATCAACTGGGCTTAAACCATAACTGCCAGCGTACATTGGGCTTAACCAAATTTAAAATGCCAACTTTACTAGGCTTACTTCCTTTTGTGCCAGCTACATTGGGCTTAATCACATCTAACGTGCCAACTTCACTGGGCTTAAACCATAACTTCCAGCTTAAATTGGGCTTAACCAAATTTAACATGCCAATTTCACTGACCTTACTCCCTTTTGTGCCAGCTACATTGGGCTTAACCACATCTAAAATGCCAACTTTACGGGGCTTACTTCCTTTTTTGTCCAGCTACATTGGGCTTAACCACATTTAAAATGCCAACTTTACGGGGCTTACTTCCTTTTGTGCCAGCTACATTGGGCTTAATCACATCTAACATGACAACTTCACTGGGCTTACTCCCTTTTGTGCCAGCTACATTGCGCTTAACCACATCTAAAATGTCAACTTTACTGGGCTTACTTCCTTTTGTGCCAGCTACATTGGGCTTAATCACATCTAACGTGCCAACTTCACTAGGCTTAAACCCTTTTGTGCCAGTTATTTCGGGCTTATCCAAATCTAAGATGCCAACTTTACTAGGCTTACTTCCTTTTGTGCCAGCTATATTGGGCTTAACCACATCTAAAAAGCCAACTTTACTGGGCTTACTTCCTTTTATGCCAGCTACATTGGGCTTAATCACATCTAACATGACAACTTCACTGGGCTTACTCCCTTTTGTGCCAGCTATGTAGGGGCTATCCAAATCTAAGATGCCAACTTTACTGGGCTTACTTTTTTTATGCCAGCTATATTGGGCTTAATCACATCTAACGTGCCAACTTCACTAGGCTTAAACCTTTTTGTGCCAGCTATGTCGGGCTTATCCAAATGTAAGATGTCAACTTTACTGGGCTTACTTTCTTTTGCGCCAGCTATATTGGGCTTAACCACATCTAAAATGCCAACTTTATTGGGCTTACTTTCTTTTGTGCCGGCTATGTCGGGCTTAAAATTCTTTCTTTTGAGAATTTCCTCTGTCGAGGCTTCACAACCTTTTTTAAAGATTAAAAGTTCTTCTCAACAAAGGCTCCACAACTTTAAAAAAATTCTCATCCAAAAAAAAATCATTTTAATTTTTCAAAAATTTCCATCATCTTGAAATTCTTCAACACTTTCTCGATTTCAATGTCTCCAAGAAATTCTCAAGTCTCACATTTTTTTCTTTTCAGATAAGCTCTTGCTTTTCTTTTCTTCAACAGATTTTTTTCTAAATCTAAAGAAGACCCTTCCCTCTCTAGGAAATCTATCTTCTTTTCCTTTTTGTCTTTTCAATGCTTGGCGAATGCAATGATCAATTGCATTGATACAAAAGCCAATGCAACCTATGAAGATGAAGATGAAGATGCAGATGCAAAATGTTCATTATATGATGCATGAATGCTTGTGGAGATGCATGACATCATTTCACATTAAGAAAATGTTAAGAGAGTTGATCATTTCCCTTTTTTCATGTCCTGGCGAGGTTTCTCATTCCTTGCTGTCTTGTCCTGTTGGAGAGAATAATCCCTGCCCCACATCCGCATTTTCCAATTCATCTTGTTGAAAGAAATCGCATGGTTTCGTATTCCTAATTTGTCCTTGCCCTAGCAGATTCTTTTTTTTCGGTTATCTGGTCAAAACCAAAACACAGTCAGACTTCATTCAAATATAAACTAAAAATTTCATGCCCCTGAACAATATGAACTTTTTGCTAGAGCATGTCCACATCTCAATTTCAATTTGTTCTTCCTAAGTCATGTCAATTTCATTTCTTCCTAAACATGTGAAATTGAAGTCTTTCAAAAATTGGTGATCACCATTAGAGACATTTCTAAACGAGATGGGAAATCAGCCTCATTTTTTCGAGTGATTCGAACGGTTTAATGTAACAAGGTCAATGAGCTGATGCAATAAGGTCCGGATTTGTCTAGGAAAACTTTTCATCTTGACAAAGAGCAAAAGGCGAATATCCATTTGTCTCAACTCGTGAGTAAGTTTTCTTAAAACATGAATTCTTTAAAACCAAAATTTTTTTTCGAAAAAAGTTTTAAAGTACAATTAAATCTCAACAATCCTCCGGTCCCTAAATTTGGCATTTTGATAAATGTTAACCTTAGCCATGATAGGTTCAATGTTGGAAGGTCAATTTGGAAGGGAAAATGTTTAGCTTTCAAAATCAATTCCAAAGAAAAGGCTGTCCTTTTGGTATGTCTAGGAGCTCTTTGATGCTCTTTGTATTCCTCAAACTGATAGCTTTGGCAATACCATGTGTGGCATCAGAATTTCTTCTTGTTCTGCACTAGACTGCCCGTTTTTGGGTTTTCACCCTAGAGCTTCTTTTTTTTTTTGGTTCCACCATGCATTTGAGAATTCTAAATTCTTCCATAATAAAATGATAATTTGATGAGATGTGATAAAATCTAAGGAAAAACTCTTCAAGTCAAATATCCATGCTTGATCAAAATGTACTTTTAGAGCACATAACGTAGGCCATGGTTCGGGGTTCAGAAAGAAAGGATAAGTAGTCTCAAAATATGTGTTTGAGGGTAATCAGATCAAGGATCATTTCCTGAGGAGGATTCCCTTTGAAACACTTGTCCCTTCTGGGTTTCTTTTTCCTTTTTGGCTTTCAACTGGTTATCTTTTCTACATTCTTCTTTTCTTTTGCATCTCCATTTTGACAGACTGAGCCCGTACTTATTTGGAATCTCAATTTGCTTTGTTTCCACCTTCGAGCTGGAACTCATTTCACCATGCTCTTTGAAAAATATCCTTCCTCGCATTTGCCCCCCAATATAGAGGGTGATCCTTGATCAAGGTTCAAAGAAAAAACTTCCTTAGGCTCAAAAGGCGTGACTATGAATAATTTCTTTTCTTTTTGTGAAAAGGATATGAAAAATGGTCATTTCTCATATCAAGTGCGAATATTCTCATTGAAAAGCAATTCTCAGGGGGAATAGATAATCAGAATTTCATTTTGCATTTGGAATCATTCGAATTCTCATGCGCATAATATCATAATTTTTTTTTTTTTTGCTATCTGCCCCAAAAATTCATGCGTGATTCATCTTCCGCCACAATCATGCCTCATTTTGATTTTCCATTCAAGAGAAGGTCTTTTGGTTTGTGGAAATCATGTTGTGAAGGAACATCTCATGTTTTATCTCTGAGTTTCTCGCTAAGTAAGCTCATTTGGGTTTCAATTTCTTCAAAGTGTTTCCAACACATGGGAAGAGAAAAGAAAGGTGTTCTGGTTCATTATTTGGTTTAGGCACTCATAAATCAATTGTCTTGAAAAAGGCTTGGGGATTTGTTATTTGGAACCTTTCAAAGGGATTCGAGAGGTTTTGAATCTTTGAGTTTTTGCTATGATTTGTAACATGGCATAACTTTAACACGCATCAAATTACCAAATCTAGATCTTTTGAAAGACTGTCATGTTTGCTTGACTTTCAAGGAATCCACAAAAGAATTTTCATTACTCACGGCCTCGATAAAAGTTATTCTTTGGGGCTTTTGAGTGGTCTTCATTCAACTGGTTTATGATACATGTAGAGACTAGGTATTTTCTAGGATTTAGTCCATCCCTCATGATGATCACCAATTCTTTAAAGTCTCATTTCACTTTTCAAAGAACTTAACTTTTTATTTTCAAAACGAAAAATTATCCGGATGAATTTTTATTTTCAATTTTTTTGTTTTTTTTTCTTTCAAAACTCACACATATGCACGAATGTAATGATGATTAATGAATGAACTGTGCAAGATGCGAAGATGCTTGAGGAGACGAATTTTCATATTTACAACTGCTTAAGTAATATGCATGTTATGCAAAAAATGCAAATGAAAAGATCAAGGAAAAGAAGATCCTAATATCACTCTTTATTTTTTTTTCTTTTTTTTTTCCTTCTATTTTTCTTGAATTTTCTTAACAACTATTTTTTTGACACATTTTTCATATTTTCTCAGATGTCAAAACTATGAGGAGATTTTTATTATTTTCACAAACTCACTCCACTATAGAAGAACTTTTTCATCATTCACCTCTCATTTTTTCAATTTTTCTTTTTCAAAGAAGAAATTTTTTTATGGAATAAAAACTCTTTTTTTTCTTTTCTAGAAAGATTATACTAAATTAGCCCCTGTACTTTAGACATTTTCTCTATTTGGTACCTGAAGAAAATTTTGTCACTTTGGTAATTGAACTTTCCTGCCGTCAATCACATTGGCCCTTTGCCCTAACACCGTTAGTTAATGGCTGACTAGGCAAAAAACCAACCAATCAGAGCCTGACACACGACAAAACTGCCACATCATTCGTGCCACATCATCACAAATGAAAAATAAATCAAAATAAATCAAAATAAATCAAAATAAAATAAAAAATAAAAAACTGATTTTTTTTTAAACCAAAATTTTAATTTTTTTTTTTAATTTAGAAATTAAAAATTATAAAAAATCAAAAGATAAATCTAAAAATTTCAAAATTAAAAAGAAAAATAAAAGATAATTTTTTAAAATATAGAAATTTCAAATTCAAAAATATATATATATATATATATGAAAATTCAAAATTCAAAATTAAAAATTAAAAAAAATTAGAATTTAAAAATTAGAATTTCTTTAAATTTTATCATTTTTATCAAAAATATTTAGATTTTTTTCTTTTTTTCTTTTTTTTTATAGATTTATATATATATATATAAAGTTTTCGATTTTATAATTTATTTTGAATTTTGGTTTTTTATTTTTATTTTTATAATATATATGAAAATTCAAAATTAAAAAAATAGAATTTTAAATTTAAAAATAGATTTTTTTTTAAAAAAATTTCATTTTTATTAAAAAAATTCAAATTTCTTTTTCTTATTTTTTTAATTTTTTTTTTTACAGATTTGGAATATATATATAAAGTTTTCAATTTTTATAATTTATTTTTAATTTTGGTTTTATAATTTTTATTTTTATAATTTTTTAAAAAAATTGAGATTTTCAAATTTTTAATTTTGGTTTTTTATAATTCTTTATCTTGATTTTTATAATTTTTTTTGAATTTTTTTGAATTTTTTCTTATATGATGATGTGGCACTGATGAGGTGGTAGTTTTGCCACGTGTCAGGCTCTGATTGGTTGGTTTTTTGCCTAGCAGCCATTAACTAACGGTGTTAGGGCAAAGGGCCAATGTGATTGACGGCAGAAAAGTTCGAGTACCAAAGGTGACAAAAAAATTTCTTCAGGTACCAAATGGACAAATGGCATAAAGTATAGGGGCTAATTTAGTATTAAACCCTTTTTAGAAATACCTGAAAAGGTACAGGTATAAAAGAAAAATTTTCAAAATAACCCAAAAACATTAGGTTTCTATACTATTACAAATGACACATGAAAAAAAAAAAAAGAGTAAAAACATCAATACAAAATAAAAGAAGTTAGTGAACAGTTGCCTCAACCATATCAACTTATTTAGGCATCATGATGCCTTTGGGGCAAAAATTTAAATTTATTATGGGCGATGTACGTTCATCGTTGCCCGATGTACGAAGTTTATGCTGACTGTAAAATAAATAGCAAAAGGTCAGAAGTGTTCCTCTGAGTATCCCTAACTTCGGGATATCTAATCAGAAAATTCGGTAGGGCTTCACCTATGTTGGCTTTATATGGCTCACTATATGTGGGTGAATAAGGTTCTAAAAGGCCTCGAATTGTTCCTCACTATCGCCTGTGAAGGCTAGTAAGACACCCCGATAAAAAACGGGTTCAATTCGTTAGAGTATATTTCCCTAGCCCATGCGGAGGATTATCACAAGAGCTTAGGTAATTTATACTCCGAAAGTAATTTGCTAGCCTATGTGGAGGATCATCACAAGAGCGTAGCTACTTTATTTCCACTTAAAGGGACGGAACTCGGGTATAGAGCTCATGTTATGCAAATGCAAGTGTGGTGTGTGAGGAGGAATAACAAACCTTTCACCACCTATTCTACAACCCTTATTCTAAATGCCCAAGCAGTTTATTAAAACAAAGATCAAGAATAGTGTAACGCATTAACCAACCAGAGAGCAGTAATAATATACAAGGCTAAATAAACAGAGAACGATAATAATATGCATGTACATGAGTATGAACATATTTAAAAACATTTTATTATTTTCAAATTTTTTTCTTATTTAAAAAGATGTGGAAATTACAATTAAATATCAATTAAAATCGACAATACTGAGACTTTTGATAACACACGACTAATTCTAGGCCTAACTCTCTAAATGTCCCCAGTGGAGTCGTCAAGCTATCGCAATCTTAAAAAGTCGAATTGCCCCATCGCGGGACATCGCTCATTAAAGTGTGACATTGGAAAAAATAAAGAAAAAGACGACTTAATTCCTCTTGAAATGAAGGTTGAGGGTTTGGAAACAACCTCGAAAAAAGAAAGGAGTCGCCACCAATCGTTTTTGGCTAGGTGTGATCCGCCACCTATTCAAACCAATTTTTATAAAATATTTTAAAATTAATTAAAACATTTTTTAAAACCAATTTTGAAGTCTGTGCTTTGAACCAGAGAAAACAAGTACGGGTTCAAGAGTCAATTGCGTGCAGGGAAGGATTAGCACCCCACAACACCTGTATAAAACGGTACCTTATTAGTCATGTGTTATCTCAAGTCTCGGTGAAAGTCGATTTTAAATTTGGTGTTTAAAAATAAGTCCCTTAAAAAATTATATTTTATTTGAAAATGATCCGAAATTTATTGACAAAAAGTTTCACATGTTTCCCGACAAACTCGGCAAAACATGGAATATTTCCTTGATTTTGAAATTCTCCGAATCACCTTCGTTTTTAAAAAAAATGATATTCTGTCGTTAATGAAAATTGATGATATTCTCCTCGACAGACTCAGCAGAAAACTCATGAATTATTTTAACTCGGGAAAAATCTTATTTTATAAAAACAATATTTATTTTTCATGTATTTTGAAATCATAAAAAAAATGATCATGAATACACAAAAATATTACTAGGACAAAAATTAAACAACATGCATATTTATCCTAACATGGCTTAATCTATATGACATGGCACATGAATGAATGACGTGGCATGCTTGACCTGTATAAAACGGTACCTTATTAGTCATGTGTTATCTCAAGTCTCGGTGAAAGTCGATTTTAAATTTGGTGTTTAAAAATAAGTCCCTTAAAAAATTATATTTTATTTGAAAATGATCCGAAATTTATTGACAAAAAGTTTCCCATGTTTCCCGACAAACTCGGCAAAACATGGAATATTTCCTTGATTTTGAAATTCTCCGAATCACCTTCGTTTTAAAAAAAATGATACTCTGTCGTTAATGAAAATTGATGATATTCTCCTCGACAGACTCAGCAGAAAACTCATGAATTATTTTAACTCGGGAATAATTTTATTTTATAAAAACAATATTTATTTTTCATGTATTTTGAAATCATAAAAAAAAAATGATCATGAATACACAAAAATATTACTAGGACAAAAATTAAACAACATGCATATTTATCCTAACATGGCTTAATCTATATGACATGGCACATGAATGAATGACGTGGCATGCTTGACATGGCAAAAATCTGAATGGCATGACATGCTTGACATGGCAAAATCTAAATGACTTGGCACATGAATGAATGGCATGGCATACTTGACATGGCAAAGTCTGAATGACATGGCATATGAATGAATGGCATGATATACTTGACATGGCAAAATCTGAAAGACATGGCATATAAATGAATAACATGACATGCTTGACATGGGAAAATCCAAATGACATGGCACATGAATTAATGACATGGCATGCTTGACATGGTAAAATCTGAATGACATGGTATATGAATGAATGATATGACATGCTTGACATGACATGCTTGACATGGCAAAATCTAAATGACATAGCATATGTATGAATGACATGGCATGCTTGACATGGCAAAATCTAAATGACATGGCACATGTATGAATGATATGGCATGCTTGACATGACAAGATCTAAATGACATAGCATATGTGCAAATGACATGGCATGCTTGACATGACAAAATCTAAGTGACATAGCATATGTATGAATGACATGACATGCTTGACATGGCAAAATCTAAATGACATAGCTATGTATGAATAACATGGCATGCTTGACATGGCAACATCTAAATGACATAGCATATGTATGAATGAGATGACATGACATGACATGCTTGACATGGCAACATCTAAATGAAATAGCATATGTATAAATGACATGGCATGGCATGCTTGATATGGCAAAATCTGAATGACATAGCATATGTATGAATGACCTGACATGCTTGACATTGCAAAATCTAAATGACATAACATGCTTGACATAGCAAAAATCACAAAATGACATCATCATAAGATATTCATAATCACATCATAATCACACTAGCAACATGAATATAAAATGGCATCAACATGGTATATTCATGAACATAGAATTTTCATAATTAAGATGACAAATGTAGATATCATGGAATATTCATGGTCATGGAATATGCACACATCGTTATTTTAAAATTGATTTTTCATGTGAGGAATCACATAAATGGCATATGTCGGAAAAATATTACCCTACTCCCCGGCAAAGCTTGAAAAATAATTCCGAGCAAAATGAAAACCATATGTTTCGATTCCATAAACACGTGCGTTGAATAATTTCCTAACCTCCCCGAAAAACCCAGTAAAGATTGGGAACTAATTCTCGCCAAATGTTTAGAAAACCGAAAATATGTTTTTATGTCAGTAAAAACATTTTTAAATATGCAATACATAAAGATGTATTTTTCCCTTGAAGTAAGGACATCCATATACCTAAAAAGGTATCCGACTACCTTTGGAAGAAACTTAAATTGGATTTTCAAAAACCGAAAGACTTTGGGCTCGGATTTGAAAAAATTAGAATTTTTGGGATGAAAAACTCATGGTCGAATACCCCTTAAAAATGGCTCTAGTTTTCCTAGTTTTGAAACCCGGGTTGACCACCCTTGACCCGATTTTTATAAAACCAAATTTTATTCTTCGAATGACATGGAAATCAACCTAAGACAGTAACCAATATCCCAAATCAGCCCCCTCTTTGTATACTAATAAAAACATAAACTTTTTAGTCCTAAAAAACAATTCTGACTCCCACAACCAGTTTTGAAAAACTATTTTTTTACCCTTCTAAAAAATTCAAAAAATTCTGAAAAAAATATTGTAGACCTAGAACATGTTGATCTCCATGGAAAAAAAATCAGCTTAATTTTTGGACCAAGGATACCTTGATCGAATTTTCACCCAAGTCAAAACAGTGAGTTAAAAACTGCTTTGTCAAAAGCCATTTTTTCAAGCATGATAAAAAAAATCTAAAAATATTGAGAGAAAAAAAAAACCATGGCATCCTCTAAATGTCTACTGCATGTGGTAAAAAAAATCATTTTATTTTGACCAAAGATGAGTAGTGAAAAAAATCCCAAAGTCGGAATACTTAATCTAAACTATCACTCTTTCAACTAGTATAGGCAAAGGATTTTTGGCTTGAGATCATTGGTTGATCTTGGCCAAAAACCTAGTTGAAAATGTCATAAAATGCATTATTTTACAGCCCACGATCATATGACAATGAATCAACCATGAGTTAAAAATATGAACAAACAAACAAGCAAGAATGATCAAGTAAGAACAAGCACAAAAACAACTAGCTAGTTTCGGCCAAAGCAAGAAAGAGTAGAAAAGATTTTGTCAACTTGGTTATTTGGTAAAGAACAAAGAACAAAAGAGAGAAAACCTTTAAAATTTATTTTTTTAAAACCTTTTTATTCAACAAAAAGTTAACAAATCATATAAAAAGAAAAAGAAAAAGATATCAAAAGAAATAAATGAAGAAGAAGAAGAGGGAATAGATACCTAGAAATTGCTTTCCAAATCAAGCTCACCAAATTCTCCTCTTTTTTTTCTTTTTCTTCCTTCTTTTCTCTCAAGAGTCTAGTCCTTAAGAAGAAAAATGAAATTCCCCCCCCCCCTTGATGCTTGGCCGACCACCCCTATTTGAGAGTGTATGTGTTTTATTTTTTTACCCTTGTCATGCTTTACATGCTATCCCAATATCCCTTGCCACATGGCTAAAATGTCCCCTCCTTGCATGATGCTTTCCTTAAATTAAGGGTGCTTGTCCCCTATTTTCATTATGCTTCCCTTAAATTAATTAAGGGTATTCTAGCCTCTCATTTGCCAACAATGCCACCAAGATTATTCTTGTCTCCTATCTCTTCAAAATATCAAAGCCACTTGTCATGATCATATGGCTTACTATTAAAATATCTTCCTATGTGACATTTTCAATCCTACTTGGCATCATCTCATAGCCTTCACATGGCCTTCACATGGCTTTGCAATTTGGAGACCTCCCATTAGCCTAAAATGCCATGTAGGCAAAGTAGTGGAGAATCTTATCTTATTAAAAATGTCATCTTGCTATTCAACCTTGGCCATTTGATTCAAGATGATCACACTCCTCCCTTTAATCAGCAGCTGACCGAAAATGGCCTAGAAAATTTCCAGGCCCTTCCTTTTTTTTTTTTTTTGCAAAATGACATTTTCGATTTCTTTGGTAAAATTGCATTTTGGCCCCCAAACTTAATTGAATTGCAAATAGATCCCAATTTCAGATTTTTCTTTTCCAATTCATCCCATCCAATATAAAACTCAATTCTGGAGGTTTTTATAATTTTTCGAGCTGGGATTCCATTTTTCTCGGATTTTTCTCTAAAGTTTCGGTTTAGTGCCTTCCAAACTTTGTCTTTTTTCATTTGAGCTCCGATTCTGGATTTTTCTTCTCCAATACCTTCCATAAAATATAAAATTATGATTTTAAAGTTTTCATAATTTTACGAGCTCATTTCCTATTTTTTTCGAAATTTTCTCTTGGAATTTCGGATTAGTGCACCCAAACTTTGCCTTTTTTCAATTGAGCTCTGATTCTGGATTTTTCTTCTCCAATCCCTTCCATAAAATATAAAATTCAGATATGGAAGTTTTCATAATTTTCCGAGCTCGTTTCCTATTTTCCCGAAATTTTCTCTTCGAATTTCGGATTAGTGTATCCGAACTTTGCCTTTTTTCATTTGAGCTCTAATTCCAGATTTTTCTTCTCCAATTCCTTCCATCTAATATAAAACTCAGTTCTGAAAGTTTTCATAATTTTCCAAACTCGGATTCTATTTTTTCTGGATTTTCCAAAATTGCCCTTTAACCCCCGAAACCTCGATTTTACTCGAAACGGGCCCAATTTTTGGATTTTCTTTTTCCACTGCCTTTTTCATATATTAAATTGGAGTTGGTCCGAAAATGCCCAATTTTTCATCTAAATTCCTCTCCGATTTAACTTTCCCCTTTCCTCAATATTGAAATTTTTTTTGTTTTTCCGTTTTTCTTCCAACCGGCTATTCCTTGGGATCCACTTCAAATTAGGACTTGGGATATTTTTATTTATTTATCCTTTATCAACTGGGAGCGTCAATTTCACCGAATCGGGCTATTTTTGCAGTTTTTCCCAAATTTGTAAATTTTCTATTTATTCATTAAATTCTTTTTTTTTCCTTTTCAAACCACATATTCCTTCAACTCCGCTCCAAAATTGAACTTTCCAATATTCATATTTATTGATTTTAATCCATTTAGAACCTCCAATTTCGTTCAATTTGATCGTTTACGCGCTTTCCCCAAATTTGCGAAATTAAATATTTTTCCTACACTGAAATTTTGCAATCTATCTTTCAAACTCTCTATCTTTCGTTGTAGACCTCTGATTATCAAAATTCTTTTACCATTGTTCAATTCAACTACAAATCTTTATTTTGATTGAGAATTGACTTTTTTAGTGGTTAACTTTTCGAGGTTGACTTTTTCAATGTTAACTTTTTCAAGTTGACTTTTTCGCTTTGACCTTCAAATCAAAGTCTTGAAAAACCATTAGCAGAATAAAAAAAAGATTTTTTGCATTCCGAAAAGTTAAAAAGAGGAAACTCATCCTGTTTAGGGAACCCGGACAAAATTAGGTGTCTACAATTGGTGTCTGAATTTTATGTCTGATACATAAAAAAATTGTGAAATGCTTCATTCAAAAACAAATTATGTTCTCGATGAACAACCATTTGTAGGTACACCTAAAAGGAAAGAAACATTTGTACCGTTGGCTAATGGAAAAGAAATTATCTCTTAAACAAAGCCTTTTGATCCTCAACTCAACTATGCGTGCTAGTCGGTTCATCAGTAATCTCCATCCAGGATCTTATGAGGCATATGAAAGCAAATATTGCTGCAGATTTTTTGTTCTCTTTTTGTTCTTCAACTTCCGAAAGGCACATAACTCGATTTGCCGGATTCTTTCTCTGCTTACACCCATTGACTCCCCGATTTCTTGCAAAGTTTTCATCCTTCCGTCCTCCATTCCGAACCTCCATCTGATCACCTGCCTCTCTCTTGGACTCAAAGTGTCCAACACCTTCTCCAGATCCTTCTTCATGAACTGCTTGATCAGGAGATCTTCTGATGTATCTGCTTCAGGATCTGCAATTACTTCCTGGAGAAATTAACATAGTCCCATCAGAAATCGAAACAAAATCAAAGTGCAATAACAAACACAGGTTAAAAATGGAAAGAAAAAAAAAATGAAAAAAAAATTAGTTATTGACACATTTGAAATAGGACGGACCGAAGGTTTGAGATTTTGGTTGATCCCAAACTTCTGATCAAGAGATCTAGGAGCCTTAGGCGCAAGTAGAACAGCAGTGAGCCTCTTCATGGAAAGCCCTGTTGCCTCTGCAACTTCTTCCTTGTCAGGCTGTCTTCCATTTTCACTGAACAACTGCTTTCTAGCCTCCTTCACTCTATATGTTGCCTCAACCATGTGAAACTGTAAAGCCAAAATAGTTGAAAAAGTTAACAGATTTGACGCATTTACTTCAATAATAACTACATTTTATCATGAAATCATTGATCCAACATGACAGTAATTGGTAGTATCTTATTTATCATAAACACTTCCAAAGGGCAATGAATTTAGGACCAGAACACTTTAGAACTTACTGGCAAGCGAATTGTCCTTGACTGCTCAGAGAGAGACTTCCGTACAGCTTGCTTAATCCACCAGTGAGCATAAGTTGAGAACTTGAAACCTTTAGAAGCATCAAACTTCTCAGTACCTCTTATAAGGCCTCGGCATCCTTCCTGTGAGCGAACCAGGCATGATTCAGACACTAAAAGCATAAGCTAAAGCGGCTCTTTCGCTCTTTCTCTCCTTCTTTTCTTTTTCTTTTTCTTTTTCTTTTTCCACAGTTCCATTCTCACAATAAACTCAACTTGTTCAGCTGCATGCAGGAGATCACATACCTGAACAAGATCTTGGAGATCCATTCCAGCTCCCTGATAATTTTTTGCAATTGAAATAACAAGTCGTATGTTGCTTTTAATCATTTTGTCCTTGCAAAGTTTGCCATAATTTAAGCGCCTCCTCAGGGTCTTCTGATCAACTTCAGCAGCAGAAGCCCACTGTGTAAAGGTTGGTTGTCGTCCACATCGCTCTGCAAGCTCCTCCTGGAGCCTTTCCAGTTTCAGTAGGTCCTGAAGTCATTGATAAGAGGGGAAATTAGAAATTTACAAAATGAAGAAGTGGTAGAAGAAGTACACATCAAAGTTTTAGTTCAAAGTGCAGCAAGCATTATATAATAATCTTTTAATAGAGCATTTAGATGAGCCAAATACAACATTAATGGTCTATGATGAATGATGCTCAGATAATACAAGCACACAGCAGCTTTACATTTAGAAATCCCAGAGCATTCATGGCATCATCTCGGATAAATATCCAAGGTAAAAAATGCACTAAGGTGACAGATTAAGTGATTATTTGTCTCCTTAAGAGTCTTAGTTTACCAATATGCCTGTCAAATCATCATACCTGTATTCCTTCCGACAACACAAGTTCTTCATTAGCAGTGAGAAGCCTGGAAGTACTGGTAGTCCCTCTCAAGTAACGCAATGGATCAGAGTAGTCTACATCTTGTAAAGCACCACGCCTTTTTCTGTTGGTAGAACCAGACTTCACAGAAACAACGTTGACAGCAGCCTTCTCTACTCCTCTTGTTCTTTTGGCTTTTCGTTCAGTTTGGCGCTTTGACCTCACTGCTATACTTCTGGATAATTGTTCCTCAAGAAGTTCAAGTTCTTCATTTGTGGGCTCTAGTTCATCAGATTCTTTTGTGGAATTTTGCTCTGAATCGTCTTCTTCCAGTTCACTTTCATCTGTGAGGGAATCTCCAACAATACCAGCCCTCTCTGCTTCAGTAAACAGAGCCCACTTGGATGTGAAAGTATCAGTTGCAGATGACCCTGCAGATTTCATTTCTGTTTTTGCAGAACTGTAGTTCTTAACCATCAAGGCAGCATCCTTAGAAACCTTAACAGCCGCTCGTGCAAGAGCTATTGCTTCAGCAGCAGCAGCAGCAATTACAGCCTCATCACTTGTAAGAAGATTTTCAGGTGCTAAAGTTGCTCCAAAGCTTGCCTGCAGATATATCAAAGACAGTGAAATTATAACTGTATCACATGCATCATAGTATGACCTCAAAACAAGCACCAAAATTCTGCAGTAAATTTTTACTCTTTGATAAAGAGATTACTCAATCAGATACAGTAATTACAAATATACGCCCAAATGATAAGGCACAGCAAGACAATTGCCACTGAGAAATGATCTTCAGAACTGATAATATGACCAGAACTCGGTTGCCCAGAATGAAAAAACTAAAAAGGGAATTTAGGAGTGACCTATCGTCCAGAGATGACGAATTGGAACAATTTTTAAAAATCACCAAGAAAACAGAATTACTGGAAGAAAAAACACCCTCAAATGGGTCTAGAGCAAAGCCTATGCACTTCTAACTAAAATGCATGATCTTCATATACAATATGAAGTTTACAGGCTCATTGTCTAGCATGATCTTCATATGAAATAGATGATTAATAGGTTTACCTAGGGCCAATGAACTAGATGAAGAAACAAAACATGTCTATTTCAGAAGTGCAATAGCGAATACTCCACAATTTTTTGCTGAAATCCTCAACATCATATCCTCAAACTAACAAGACTGACCTCTGAGGGTGGACCAGTTGCCCCTGTATATGTCCATGGTCTATCCGCCACAACTGAATTCGGATGAGCTTCAAAAGATGGTAATCTTAGCTTCTCTACATCAAGCACTGCAGTTGTCGCTGTCAATGTTGATGGTGAAGTGGATAAAACACATTGTGTCCTGAAACATATAGATTCTTTATGTTTTGCTGCAGGTTAAGCCAAGAAATCATGAGAAAACAAATAATGACAAACGATACCATTACCAATTAGGAATTAGGATAATGATTATACAAGAAACATTACAAGCAAATGAAGCTTTAACATTTTATATTTAATAATCATACAAATAATTATGCAAAGAAAAGCATTACAAACTACAAAGCTTTATCCAGGGTCCACTCGTGATGCGGGAGGGGGCATCAGAAGTATTGCATTCGAAAAGATTAAAACTAATTTGAAAATGTATTTTTATATTCTTCTGAGAAAGATACAAACATATGAATGACAAGCACCTAACCCCACAAAGATCAATCCACTAAACTTAAGAGGATCAGTAAACTTGCCACAATTGTGTTACTTAAGAGAAAAGCATTTAAGCATTCTAGCAATAACAATTAAAAAACTAGCCACAAATGAAATAGCAAATAATATATATTGCTAAAGCCAAATTAATGAAACAAGCCAAATGAAGATAATTAATTTCTCAAATGCTGAGGAAGAAAGTTCACTCTTTGTCTCTTATGCAAGGCATTAACAATAGAAATGTAGGTAATGCTCATTGAAAACCATTAAGAGAACAAATGAAGTGGTATTGGCATAACTTACATTGTTATAAAAGTGACAAAGCCACATTAAACTCTCTCTTGTTTCAGATAAAGAAAGGTGTCTACTATATGAAAATACACAAATCCAGTAAAACCTGATCTGAATTATGGTAGAAACATTTGCCACCAGACCAGAATTAAATTCATCCAATTAACTACTACACACCCTTCATAGTTGTAATTGAGATAACAACATTGACTTTATGGCATTGAAATTACTACCAAAAATAAAGAAATACATTGAAAATTCAGGTTGAAATAAATCCAACAGTGGAGATTGGAGAATGCTACTCAAAACTAGCATAAAAGACAAACAACACCCATTTCACTTCTGATAAAATAAAGTCCCTATCTTTCAATCCAGTAGAAAAATATAACAACTACCCATCTCAATTTTAATTAAAAAAATTCAAAACTAGTACAAAAAGCAAAGCATACCCAGTTTAATTCAGATTGAATAAAGTCTCCAACTTTCAATATAGTTAAAAAATATATAAATATTTATATACCAACTACCCATTTGAATTCCAATTCAAACAAAGGCATTTTTAAGTGTGAAACTTACAATGGTGAGAGTGGTGAGTTCTGAACTGGATAGAGAAAGTGTCAGGTTGGCACTTGAACTGTGGCAATAAACAAGACATCCTCTCCTTTCCTCTTCAATTTCCTTCCTTTTTCTCACTGATAACTTAACTAAAAAAAATAAAATATAAAAAAACTAAATTTTGGTTTCTTCTTTAACAGCCCATTGATATGGTTCCTTTGATGAAGAGAAAATAAAAATGGGTACTATTTAATTTTCTCCAGGCAGTGCCAAGTTGAAGGAAGAAAAGAAAGAGACTTACTGGCTCTCCTCTTGTTCTAGAAGGTTAAGTGCCTGCCATTTAAACTTTAAGGAGCAAGGTTCGAGAGCTGATAAAAAAAAAAAAGAGAGAGACTTTGATCAAAGGGTAATGGGTGTATTGTGATAAATAAGAGGATAAGGGGAAGAAGGGTTGCCAGAGGATGAGAGAGAGACAACGGAGCGGACAAAATTACTATTTTATTTGGAGAATTCAAATTCCCAAGTTTTTTAAAAAATTATTATTTTAGTATAAAAATAAATTTTAAAAAAATTTATTTACATGCAATTTTTTATAATTTACTATGATTTGTCTTCGTATCTATACCTATACATTAAAAGAATTTCCGGATGAATACTGTAACAAGGCTAAACAACGACATCTGTTTTTCTTTTTTTAATTATTTTTCATAGTTAATTTTTGTAAAATAAATCAAACTTAAGATTGGATTAAAATTTTAAATCCAAAAAATTACAAATATTAAAAAATTTTAAATTATTGTAAAGGGATTAAATTCGTATTTTAATATAAGTATAGAAACTAATAACATCATTTGACCTTCCAAGTTAATAGCATCAATTGCAATATGGTCGATACCGTATCGGTCGATACGTGCCGTTTTTAAGGTAAACAAAAACAATACCAGTCTCGTACCGTTTCGGTTTTTGTAGCGGCCCGTACCGATCGTATCGGCCTGTATCGGTCAATACTGATCAGTACTGGTACGTACCGGTTGATACAAGATTTTGATTTTTTTTAAAAAAAAAACTTATAAAAGAATCACTTATTTGATTTTTTAAATCAATTTTAATATTTTTTGTGTCATGATCATTTTTATTTTTTTTTATAATTACATTTAAAAATAAAATATGTTCATTAAATTAAGCTATTGAACATAATTAATCATAATTTATAATTTTTTTAATATTTTACTATTTATTTTACTTATTTGATGTTTAAAAATTTTAGATATTAAATATTTAAAATTTATATTTGCATAAAAACATATATATGCATGTAATGAATATATATATTTGCATGTGTATATAATATATATTTTATTAAAAAATTTGAAAAAAAAAAACTATATATAGATATATGAAAAAAAATTTAAAAATACCAATAAACCCGAAATGGTACTCTGAAATACATCGGTACTAGTACGTACCAGTACTAGAACAAAAATAATAAGCCTACCGATACGGTACTGACTACCCTGACCAATTGTCCTCAAACTTTATGGCATATTTTATATTGGTCCTCAAACTTCATAACGTATCGATCAGATCCTCGATCTTATAGTTTTGTATCAATGTTGTCCTTCTATTAGCAAAACCGTTAGAATAGGCGTTAAATGACCGATGACATATGACGTGTAAATTACAAAAATACCATCCTGTTGATATGGTCTTTCTTTTTCTCTTTTTATCTTTATTCTTTATTTTTTTATTCTTAATTCTTTTTCAAATTTTATATTTTCTTTTCTCTTTTTTTTATAAATAAATAAAAAAATAAAAATAATTTATATAATAATTTAAATTAATTTTTTACAATATAATTAATTCATAAACATATAAAATATTTAGTTGAATTAAATTTATAAAAATGTAACAATAATATTTATTTCTTCTTTATTATATTTTTCTTTTTTCTCCTCCTTATAAATAAAAATAATAATAAATAATAATTATATTATAATTTAAACTAATTTATAAAAAAATATAAAATATTTATTTGCATTAATATTGTAAAAATATTTTATTTTTTTTTCTTTTTTTTCCTTTTCCCTTTTTCTTCTTTATAAATAAATATAATTTATCTTATAATTAAAATTAAAATTTCAAAAGTAAATTAATTTATAAAAATATAATATATCTATTTACATTAATTTTATAATAAAAAAATATTTTCCTATTTCTTTTTTCCTTTTTCTTTTTCTAAATAAATTATTTTTTATAAAAAATTAAATAATTTATAAATATTTATTTACATTCATTTAATTGAAAATTTATGTTTTTTATGTTTACTCCAATGCTGAAGTTGAGACAGCAACTATCTTGACCGAATCTGTCATAAAGCGTCAAATCGGATCCTCCTCGATTTAGCACGAGGGATCAAATTTGGCCTATTGCAATGCCTATTGAGTTTTATGAATGACAATCTAATCCTTCGTAGGGTCGGACTGACGGTGGAGATTCAAATTTTTCTTTTTCGATCGACGAGAGTTAGGTGGAGAGAATAGGAAAAAAATTAAAAAAAGAAAGAAAAGGAAAATAAAATATATTTACAAAAACAATTAATGTAAATAAATATTTATATTTGATAAATTATTTAATCTTTTACAAAATTAATTTATTTATAAAAGGAAAGAAAGAAGAAAAAGGAAAATAACTTTTTTAATTAATTAAAATAAATATATTATTTTTTATAAATTATTTAATTATTACAAAATAATCAATTTTTATTTAATTATTTATAACATTAAAATAAAAAAAGAAAATTTATTTTTATAAATTAATATAAATAAATATTTTTATATTTTTTATAAATTATTTATTTTTTAAAATTTTAATTTAAATTATATTATAAATTATTATTTTTTCTTCTTTGTATTTATTTATTAACAAGAAAAAAGGGGAAAAAAGAAAAAAGTAAAAACAAACTTAAAATAATTTTATAAAATTAATGTAAATAAATATTTTATATTTTTAATAAATTATTTACTATTTATAAAATTAATTTAATATAATATAATATAAATTATTATTTATGTTTTAGTTTATTTATAGAGAATATGAAATAAAATGAAAAAGAGAAAAAGAAAAAGAAAATAAAATTAAAAATAGTTTTTATAAAATTAATTTAAATAAATATTTATATATTTATAAATTAATTATATTTTCAACAAATTAATTTAAATTATAATATAAATTATTTTTTATTTTTTGTATTTATTTATAAAAATGAGAAAGAAAAATATAAAATTTGAAAAAGAATAAAGAAATAAAGACAAAAAGAAGGACCACATCAACATATGATATTTTTGTAATTTACACGTCACATGTCATTTGTCATTTAACGCCTACTCTAACGGTTTTGCTAACGGAGGGACTACATTGATACAAAACTATAAGATCGAGGATCTGATTGATACATTTTGAAGTTTCGAGACCAATATAAAATGTGTCATAAAGTTTGGGGACCATTGATTCTATTAACTCTATCAGTTGCCCAAAATGTTTTGTTGACTAAATTCGTCATGTAAGTAAGGTGAAAACCACGTCACTAAAATTAATGGAGGAAATGGAAACCATTTTTAATTGAACTAAAATTCAAAATCACAAAAAGTAGAGGTAGCAAAATTCTTCGAATTTCAGTAGAAGGACTAAATTCGCACTTTGACTATAATACATGGATTAATAGTATAATTTAACCTTTTTATAAAAATTATTATTTTAGCATAAAATAAAATAAAAATTTATTTACATGCAATTTTTGTAATTTACTATGATTTTTCTTCATATAAAAAAATAAAAGTAGTCTTTCTCTCGAATATGAAACTTTGAAATAATTATCTTTTTTGGCTAATAACATACACTAAAATAGGGGGTTCTACCATGAGCTCCATAAAATAGGTTTTTGGTAGACTCCCAAATTAGAAAACCAGAATAGCAGGTTATGAGATTACTAATTTTTACATATAAACATGATCGAAGTTACATATAAACATGACAAATTACATATAAACATGACAAATTACATATAAGCATGACTAACATGACAAATTACATATTAACATGATAAATTACATATAAACTTGACAAATTACGTATGAGAAATTACATATAAACATGACAAATTATATATAAACATGACAAATTACATATAAACATGACACATTACATATAAATATAACAACTTACATATCAACATGACAAACATGAGAAATTACATATAAACTTGAAGAATTATATATAAACATAACAAATTACATATAAACATTACAAATTGACAAATTATATATAAAGATGACAAATTACATATAAACATGAGAAATCACATATAAACATAACAAATTACATATAAACATAACAAACATGACAAATTACATATAAACATGACCAATTGACAAATTATATAAAGATGACAAATTACATATAAATATGACAAATTACATATAAACATAAGAAATTACATATAAACATTACAAACATGAGAAATTACATATAAACATGACAAATTACATATAAACTTGACGGATTACATATAAACATGACACATTACATATAAACATGACCAAATGACAAATTACATATAAACATGACAAATTACATAGAAACATGAGAAATTACATATAAACATGAGCAAATGACAAATTACATATACAGATGACAAATTACATAGAAACATGATAAATTACATATAAAACATGACAAATATGAGAAATTACATATAAACATGACAAATTACATATAAACTTGACGAATTACATATAAACATCAGAAATTGCATATAAACATGATAAAATGACAAATTACACATGAAGATAACAAATTACGTATAAACATGATAAATTACATATAAACATGACCAAATGACAAATTACATATAAATATGACCAAATGAAAAATTACATATAAACATGATAAATTACATATAAAAATGACAAATTATATATAAAGATGACAAATTACATATAAACATGACAATGTTTATATGTAATTTGTCATCTTTATATATAATTTGTCATCTTTATATGTAATTTATCATGTTTATATGTAATTTTTCATTTGGTAATGTTTATATGTAATTTCTCATGTTTATATGTAATTTCTCATCTTTGTATGTAATTTGTCAATTGGTCATATTTATATGTAATTTGTCATGTTTATATGTAATTTCTCATGTTTATATGTAATTTCTCATGTTATATGTAATTTGTCAATTTGTCATGTTTATATGTAATTTCTCATGTTTATATGTAATTTGTCATTTGGCCATGTTTATATGTAATTTTTTATGTTTATATGTAATTTGTGATTTGTCATGTTTATATGTAATTTTTCGTGTTTATACGTAATTTATCATGTTTTAATTTGTCATTTGTCATGTTTACATGTAATTTGTCATGTTTATATGTAATTTGTCATTTGTCATTTGTCATGTTTATATGTAATTGGTGATGTTTATATGTAATTTGTCATCTCATCTTTATATGTCATCTTTATATAAACTAAACATGACAAATTATATATAAATATGATAAATTATATATTACATAGTGGTAATATTTGTAGCAATTTTATTTTTATCACTTAACATTAATATAATGCATGTATAAATTATATATTCTAAGCATGTAATGTTTATTATTTAACAACAATATGCATGTAATGTTTCATTTTGTTTCTTCTAAGCGTTAATTGGTTTCGGGTATTGCATAACATATATTAATTGTTGAGCATATGACTAACGTTATAATATATATTGTTAGGACAACTCATTTTCATTCAGCAATTATAAAGAAAGATTTAATGAAACTAAACAATTAGACTTCTATGGCTGGTTTAGATCACCAAGTTATAGGTGAAGTTGTCATCTTTCTTTTCCTTTCAAAACCTCTATATGCTCCTTTCTTAATATGTACTGAAATACGATTAACTGTCTACATATGAGTGACAAAGAATTCAAATCTGGGTCTTGGATCCTGCCCACATTATCTGAGAACCGAATTACATAAGGAAACATGCAAAGATCCTGCCCACATTATTTGAGAACCAATCTTGCATTCCACTTTTGCCAATTCATGAGCTAAACTATTGCATTCTCTACACACATAATTGAAGAGAACCTTATTACTTTTATTTTATTTATACATCGATAATGTTAAAATAATATTAATTTATATATTTACATATATTTAAATAAATAAATCTAATTCATGTATCGCATGAGTAGCAAACTAGTATATTATATAAATTACAGTAATAATTTTGTCCTTTAACCCTTTTAAAAAACAATCCAAATTTTTGATAATTTTTAAAATTAATTACATAAATAAAATAGTCCTTTGATTGAACCTTGATTTAATGAAAATATGTTAAAATTAATCAACTTGCTTGATATATTATGCTTTGAACTATTTATCTCATTTAATTAATCAAACACATATCATACAATAATTTTAACATATAATATCCAATGATACTTTTATAGTCATATGAAAATGTCTCTTTTATATATTATCCAATTAATTAAATACAATCTAATTTATTGTTTCACAAATTTTTTTTTAAACATGAAATTAATGTTTCTAAAGTTAACATCCGAATATTGTAACTTTAAATTGAACTTACTCAAGAACATTGCTATTTTTCCCATTCAATTTGAAACTGCAATCCAAGATCAAATAGGAAAACTTGAAAGATTTTGAGAAAAAATACAACACAATCAATGGCAAAGAAAATTGGAAAGAAATATAATATTTATTTTGATATTTATTTTACCAAAATTACATAATGTCTGATAGAACAACACTAATTTTTATGAAAATTGAATAAAAGATAATAATATTACAAATGAGATATATTGGAGGGCCAAATCTAATTTAGCATAGGACTCAAGATATGAAGCAACATCACCCAATAGTCAGGGAGAGGAATCACTGATAAAAGGTTTCAAAATTCCCAGTGAAGTTTTAGAGCATGCAAAATCTAATCCATTCTCCCGATCTGTATCCTCAAGAATACTCAGAGAAGAAGAAAGGCACTCCAAGGCTTCAAGCTTAAATGAGAAGTTGGGAGGAAAATTAATTACATTTCTCATCACATGGTTAAAACTCACCAAAAAAAAATAATATCATCAAACTAAATAACAGTTACAAAATATTCATTTTCAATAATAACCAATTAATACATATTATTTAGATAATTGACTCTCTCTCTCAAACACAAACAACAACAATTATGAACAATCAAAGCAACAAAAATACACACCCAAAAAAGAACTCTAAGAATAAATTTTAGGACCAATGAAGTTCTATATTTTTTTTTTTCATCTTTTCATTATACTATTTTCATCCTTGCATTGCAAGTATTAATGCAAAACAACTCTGTAATGAAGAGTTTCTAATGTATGATACTTAACTGTTACCAGAATACCAAACACAAACATATCTAGCAGGATAGTAGATGTTTCACCTAAACCGAGAAAAGATCCATATTTTGGTATTATTTTTAACCCTATGAACACTAGGAGAGCCATAACAAGTATTTGATCATATATACTTGGTTCATTCTATATTAATCCTAACAATCTTCTTGGTTATACCCCCAGAACTAGTTCTTGCTTCAGTGTCTGCACCTTGAATTCCAGTGTTTCGGGCCTGCTCTCTAGATGGAAGTCTCCAACTATCCTGCACTGCCTTCCCCATCTGTTCATGAGTTCCAGATCCTGTATTCACATTGGATACAAAGGTTGAGATGGACAATGAAAAGTTGAAAACTGAAAGGCATCTATTATTTCCAGAACGATAAATTGAAAAAAAAAAAAATGAAAGAATTGGTGTCAAATGGCATGATAATGAAGGTTGAACCTCAATATTTAGGTAATCCCATGAAAATGAAACCTCCTAAGATCATTAATTATACATATAAAAGGTAAATTTTTTAGTAATATTAGAATAAATTATATGATACGCTAAAAAAAAAGAACAACTAATAAAATCTCTACAAATAACCAATCTATGCATAACTATTAACAAATCAATCTATGCAGATCAGAATTGAAAAAAGCAAATAATGAAAAGAAATAAAAATAGCAACCTGTGCATAATCTAGACAACAGTAAGAGTTAGTGTGCAATTTAATCTTCTACTCTCCCTCTTTCCTATGATCACGGGTGACTAATTTTTCTTCCTCAAATAGCTGTAGAATCCGCCGAAGTTGCTTTGAATGTAGTTTCAACTCCTTTGCAAAATCTTCTTCCCTAACCCATTGTCTCCTAGAAATGAAAGAAAATAATTGTGAATTACAATAACAGAACAAAGTGACTATCAAATTGTAAGCCTGAAGGGCAGTTCAAACAAGCAGGCGTAAGTATTGCATGCAACAGGAAATTATTCTTGGCTCACATGTCCTAAAAAGCTAAAAAGCTAAACCCTACATCCAAAAAAACTTGGCTCACATTTCTAGGCAATGGTGGCCTAATTACATGCCCCTAAAATTGGATGTTGGGGAAGGTTGGGTATCTCCCCTCCCTTTGAATTTTGGACCCATGGCCCTCTTTTCAGTTTTCCTTGTCTTCTTGGCCAAAGAACCTTGGCTCTGTTCCTCTGTCAAAGACTCAAAGATGCCATTAGACGTTAGCTACATGGCTCATAAATCATACTAGTCTCTTGGTCCCATAGTCTTATATTAGTTTTTGGACATTTTATGGAGTAATAATAGTATATCATACTCTGGAACTCAAAGAAATATACTAAGTACCATTCATCTTTATTTTTCTTAAGATTTTATTAAAAAATTGAGCAATTTTTTTTTTTGTTTTGTATATTAAAACTCCCCTCCACCCAACCAACAAGTGAGAAATGATTTGCTTCAATGAAGATAGCAAGATAAATTACTACTCTATGTATTTTCAATTATCATGATAATTGATTAATAATAAACTGCAATTGTGACAGCTTGTGATACATAATGTTCTCTGTTGACAAATTACAGATAAAAGTATTCCTATGTTCTTGGATGAAGCTAACCATCTTTGAACATATCTTGCTTTTTGGATAAATTTAATGTAAATTGATCTGAACCTGTAGGTGACTATACAAAGGTTGAACATAAAGTTTAATGCAGAGATACAGGCATGAAAATCTGCAACATGCATTTTCATCTAATGGAAATGCCGGCAAATTCTTACTTTTGTGTAAACAAGATCAAAGCATTTAATTAATTCTTGTTCAAAGTGAGGAATGAAGTTTTGGAGAGGAAATGTAGGTAAGTATGCTTACTAGAGAGGACATGGAATTCAACGCCACCTTTAACACTTCTTGTGAACAACCAGGTTTCACCATCCTCTTCACCTGAGACATACCAAAGTCCAGGTTAACCTCATGGTTAGACTCAATTAAAAGTTACAAAAGGTTTTTAATATAACAAAATTTGATTATGTATTCTCACAAGGAACAAAACTAGATAGGTCCATGCTACAAAAATCAGAACATTGTAGTCAAATCTTCTTGATATAAAAGATAGACAGAGATATAAGAAACTAAGCATTCTCAATAGACAGAAATGTAACGAATCTCATCGAGTTTAAAGAGCAGGATCAGTCAGGTTATGGACCTATTAACTAGCAATCCTATATTAAACATACTTCCAAGGTTGAACCATTCGTACTTAAACTAAAGAAGATGGTAATCCAAAACAATGAGATTCTACTACACAAAATCTTCTTTCTGCATTCAGCTGGGTCAAAAACTGTTTTCTTTGCAAAA
Source organism: Fremontodendron californicum (assembly GCA_030761205.1). Taxonomy (NCBI): domain Eukaryota; kingdom Viridiplantae; phylum Streptophyta; class Magnoliopsida; order Malvales; family Malvaceae; genus Fremontodendron; species Fremontodendron californicum. Next base: position 10,428,403 of record JAULJL010000039.1, on the reverse strand, counting down.
TTATTGACAGCCGCTGTACTTTCTCACTAACTTTGTGCATATTCCCATGTTTGATCTCACAAGCACTAAAAAAGAAAGATTGAATTCATGTTTGTTAGACACACACACAATGGCCAATGAGGCACATACTAAGAATTTACAGAATCTTACAAAAATAAAGTTTCAAAAGATGAAAAAGAGAATAGATAAAGTGAAAAAAAAAAAAAAAAAACCTTGTCAAAGTAAGCCTGAAATTCCTTTATCTTTCTAATGTGATCTTCATCCTGTCTGTGCAGATCCATTAACAACAAACTGGATTTTTGTTCCTCCATCAAAGTGGATCCTGCTTCTCAATAGAGATCATCCATCATATTATTTTCGTCTTCTGATTCTTTTGTTCCCAGGGTAGACAGTTGTCATAGGTATTAATCACAGTATTTTGGTTTTTATATTATGGATTTTGTCATAAGGAAGAGTAAATGCCACCAAACTTCATATGCTTGCTATTAATTAGGAAGAGAAGACAAGGCAAACCAAATAAATAAAAAGTGAAGAAACAAAGATCTCTTTTCATGCCAAATGTAATGAGAGATAGCTTGACTGGTGCTTGTATCCATAACTAGATCTCATCCAAGCGAAAAGTATCAATGAGCAATGCAGGAATTTTTAACAAATATTAAAAGTAATTTTAACAGCAAAAGCTTATGACATGTAAGGAAATGACACAGCTGTGAAAAAAGCACATTAAAAAGAATCATAGTTATTCCAAGAACCAAGAGCTTGGCATTTGAAATTATATTGTGGCATAACGGACCTATATACACATAACATTATTTCAACAAATAAGACTTGTAGATCAAAATATAAATCCACTAGTAGTATCCAAGTATAGCATGGGGTTGAACAAGGGAACCTCCAAAACCATCACGGAAACCAAAGCTTATGAACATAGTTATAGATGGTATATCCATTCTCTGTAAAGTCTATGATTCAAAATTATGTCTAATGATGCTTTGGATTTAACTTACTATCAAGAGTTAAATAAATTGATGATGGCAGCAACAAGCTATTGTGAAGTACTATAGTTAGAAATAGTACTAAGCCACTTTAATTTACTATCAAAAGTTAAATAAATAACGAATTACCCCTTAACATTATCTAAATCACATAGATTACAAGCTAGACTACAGAGGATGAGATTTAGAAGCGTACCTTGAGTATTTCAGCTAAGATCCTATTATTTCCACAGGCAACTTTCCACCTTAAATTGTCAATGGTGTTTTTCTTTAACAAAGATAGCTCCCACTGCGCCTTCACAGCTTCTCTTGCAGCTCCAATTGACAAATATTATAAAATACTCCACAAATATAGAACTAAGAGTCTTATGTTTTCCAAATGCATCACAAAAAATTGATAATCATATGCTAAATTTAATGGATGAATAATATATACGCATACATAACAACGTTGTTGATAATTATAATTAGCTCAAGTAAGACATACACACACAAACACAATTAAAAAAAGAGTCCACCAACAAATTTCATATACATACATACACAGCCAAGCAGATGAAAAAAACTACAGCTGAGACAAGATTTTTCATGTTATCCCACCAAACCTGTAGGGAGAAGAAATCTAAGAGTGGTGAAGACTGAAGAGGGAGTATGATATTTTTCAATCCAAAAAAGTGGATGTAATAAGTTCTGTATCTTGCAGCCTCCACACGTACATTTAAGGATCAAGTTATAGAACAATTACAGTGAGAAAGCAAGAAGCATACCAAGTAAAACAAAAAAAAAAACATCCAAACTTCAACGCACTATCAGTCTTGTAAAAGGACCAAGAACATAACAATATAAGATAAGATTAAGGATTAGGGTTAAAAACTTATATATATATATATATATAGCAAACATGTTTTATGATCACTGGATCTTAATTTCCAAGTTGTTCACAACATATGACTCAAGATTGTAGAAATAATCGCACAAAAGTAATATAATCTTCCTAAGCAATAATTGGATAGATACAGTTTTTAGTTACTTGTAAGCCAAATAAGGAATAACCTAAGAGTAGTACCTCATAGCACGATAAAGAGGGCGATACCACAAAACATAGCCTCCAGGGACCCCAGATATGAAATATATAATGGCAAGAAACCAAATTGTTAGACCTGGAATAAAATATAAACTCATACTATGACAAAGATGCCAAAATAGCAATTAAATACTTAATGATTAAGGGCTATACTGAGTAACTTTCAAAACCCACCTTCTCCTTTGATCCAGGCTGTAGTAACAGCTACTAATTCCACGTGAGACAAAGAACCAAACCTTCCTATGTCCAAATAAATTTATAGACTTAAGTCAGCATTGACCACCATAACAAATTGGCAATTTAGACATTTTTGAAGACATGAACAGGAAATGAACATTACAACCAATACAATCCACCTTTTAACTGAAAGACTCACCGAAGGCTTATATGTCAGAAAGAGAAAGAGAGAAATAAATAGGTTGAGAAAAATAAACTGAAACAATAAGACAATCCAAAACCAAAATCCAAGCACTGCCATGTTAAACTATTGAAACCTTTTTCAAAAGAAACAAAAAAAACCTGAACTTGAACTTACCTAACAATGTTGTGAAAGCAACATACTACAGCTTTTGTAGGTGGATTGGTATTTCATTTGCAATGTCATGATGGATAATAGGAAAATATGGTGGCCAATTTTTCTCCTCTATTACTATTCCAGCTACCAAGACGAAGGCAAGAACATATGTCAAAATCAAATTGGTAATGCACAAGCTCATCAAGTCATCAATAATAAAAATAAAACCTACCTCGTGCTATTGCATCCTCCTTCCTTTTCAATTCCTGCAAAATATAAAGATAACGCTCAGTTACTATGAGCACAATTTATTCTAAAGCAAAAGGAATTGCAAAACCACCTTACAAACAACACAGTTACATATGGCATCCAAACGTATATTTAAGGATCAAGTTATTGTAGAATTTAGAATTTTCACAATGAAAAAGAAAAGAATTCAGAACATAAAAATATTTCACAAGCATTGTATCTCACCTCCAAAATAATAATAATTGCCACCTGGTGGTGATGAAAGCGTCAAATGGCATGAGTCTAAGTAATAATCTCCCTCCTACGAATGAAAAAAAAAAATTAAAATATTATATATTATGGCACCAACCCTACTTTGAAAAAGGTACAATAAATAATATACCTTCAGTTCCTTGCCATTAACCTTGATTGAAATTAGCTTTAGATCTACCCCATCCAGAACCAATGGAGAAGAAGAACCTGTTTTACAAGATACATTAGTATAAAACAAAAGAATAATGACAACGAGTCTTTCAACATAAAACTTGAGCACTAGATTATTGTGGAAGAAGAATGCAGAGCCAAGAAGTAAATTACCCCTTAGTCCCGAGAACAATACTTTTTGCTAAAAATTTGTCCAAAACAAAGAATTGGTTTAATAATGATAGTTTCATGTATTAGAAGCAAAGAATAACAATAACAATAGCTTCAATTCTAGGGAACACAATTATTTTTGAAGCAACGATTTTTTTCTCCTCACCCAGTGAAAATTTCAAATCCACCTGACATGCTATTTCATAAGTAACATGAAGCACAGCCAAAGCCATATAAAAAAGTTCAGATCCTAGCTGATGCATACTCTAATTAATTAATTGCCATACATACTGTATCAAAGTAGTAGTCAGGGGACTTGTAGTCCTTCAGAAAGATTTCTTTAGGTGCATCCATCTTGGATTCTTCAACTTGCTTAGGTAAAGGTTCTGTATGACTACACTATAATCTCATAAGAGTTTCTCTGAGTAAAATAATAGATACCCAGATGGCTAAAACCCTTAATACAAAATAGCCCACAAAAGAAAAAAAGAGCACTGAAATAAAGTCAGACAGGGGAGGGTTCTTATAAAAAAACGAGATATGGATAAAATAAAATTATGGACAAGAAAATTCAATAAAAAATGTGAATAAGTAATAAAATAAGGCTAGCTTCTAGGAAATATATGAGAAAAAAAATTACAATTAAGTTCAAAATTGAAGGAAATGGATTGCAGTGATCTTACTATTTTGATGATCAGATGAAGAGGAAAACAGAAGATTTCTGGAAGTGAAAAAATGTCAGATAGAAACAAAGAATGGTGACCACCACAAACATCATTTTCTCTTTTTCTCTCATTTTACCAACAACCAAGCAAAAATTATAAATTCAATTTCAAAAAAAAAATCACTCATTTTCAAAAGCAACCCATCAAAGAAAACTCAAAATCAAAGGATAAAACAATAAAAAACCACCATTGTTTTACTGATAGTCGTTCTTTTTTACTAGAGAAGTGGAGAGGCTTAAGCAAGCAAAAGGGGAGCCTTTTCTAAAAGAAGATCGCCAAAAGGAAGCGTCGGTAGGCAAGCAATCAGTGCATTGCCTGAGATTGTATAAATGGTAAAGCGTCGATGGACAAGCAGTGGAACCTCTACCATGCGATTGCCAAGAGGTGGAATCGGGCAATGGGCAAGCCGCAAAATGGGTTTCTTTGAGAGATCGTGAATGGTTTCTTTGAGAAGGAAAGACAAAACATTGAGAAAGTTTTTTATTGTTATTAGATTAAGTTTTTTATTTTTATTTTTTTTATTGTTGTTAGATTTAATTCTTTATCGGCTAAACAAGTTATAAGAATTTTTTTATTTTATTTTTCTTTCAACAGTTCAAATGAATTATTTTGTATCTAACTGTCCACATCTCTTGATGTCTACCAAAAACTCATAATAAAAAACCTTTTTTAAAATTTTCCATTAAAATATATATGGACACTTTTGCAGTTTTGCCCGCGAAAACCCAATAACAAGGAGATGTTTTGCGATGAGAGAAGCTTAACACCATTTTCTATGGAAAAGAAAAGGTTGCTTTCCTCGAAATTGGGAAAATGTTATCCCGTCACTTTTACAGGGACATTTTATGTTTTCTCATCTTATGATTCTAATGAAAAATGATTAATGAAAATGCGATTTTTTAAAATTAAATTGTTGAGAATATAACAATATTGAGCATTACGAGATTCGGTTGGTTTAGGTCTTATATTAATGAGCATTATAGTTGCTCAGACTCAATTCGGTTTGAAATATTCTATTCAATTCCGATCCAATCATGTAAAAGCATTGCTCAGGTCCGATCAAATGTGTACACAAAAAGGTTGTTCCTCTTAAAAATATTTCGTTCCTTCTTAAAAAATAATTGATCTCTTTTAAAAATAATTGATATTCTCAACAAAAAAAAAAAATCAATCCTCTTAAAATTTTATACTAGTAATAGTAAAACGGATCACGCCGAGTCTGGACAAAAAATGTCATCCCCAAAATTCGGCCATTTTTTAAAAAAATCTCATTTTTTATCCAAGCATATTTTTGAACATAATATTTCTGTCCAAGTCTTTTCAAATGTCAAATAGATCTTCAAATTTGAACGGATAACTTACTCCTTGAACAGATTCAATTGTGACATTACGTGGCTAATTATTCCATAACGTATTTGAACCCGATGTTGGCTGGAATGGTAGCTTTGGTTTTACTTTGTGAGATGTCGAAGGAAACTTGCTCCATTGGCTTTCGTATAAAGATATTCGAACTGTACAATTAGTAGCAAAAATAGGCCAAGACTTTATAACAGTTTATCGGGGTGCCTTTTTCTTCTGGCCTTCTGTCCCAAGATAAAAGCTTTAGGTCTTTCTCTCTTTCCCCAATCATTCAGATTCAGGTTACTTGAATCAATTTAACAGGGGTTGAGTATTAATGTGTTGTAGCTGGTGATTATAATGAGACTAATAAATCAAGGATTTCATAGGAAAAGGTAAGAAACAAAATGAAAGAAGATAAATAAAAAAACCACTTTCAAATATTGGCAAGTATATAAAGAATAATATTAGATTCAAGAAGTGACGGATAGAGGTGTTCATGGGTTGGGTCGGGTCGGGTTCAGGTCAGGTCAGGTTTAAGTATGGCATTAACATCACATATATTTGTTCAAGCTTGGACCAGCCTAAAATATGAGCCTCAAATTCTTCTCAAGTCCGTCCATATTTGTAAATAGATATTTCAAACCCGTTTAGACATATCCATATATATATATATTTTTTTTAAAATTAAACAGATATGTTATTTTTATTTAATTTTTAGTAATTTTATCTCTTTTTTTTTTCTTTTATTAAGTTCTAAAATATGGATAACTTAACATATTTTTAAATGTTTACTTTATAATATTATATATTTATTTTTTATATGATATAAATTATATAATATATATAAATATAAAAATAATATATTATATATTATATAAATGAAAATTGAAAAATGAGTCAAGCTCGGGCCTTTATTGTTGGAGTCAAGGCCCGGCCCAATTTCTAAAAGGGCCTAATATTTTTGTCTAAACCCTTCCAAATATCGGGAGGGCCTTCGGACATGGGCGACCGGCCCTTGACTTGAACAAGTCTAGTGTCGTAGAATGTTACACAATAATTTTCAGGATAGGATTAGAGGATTAATTTGTTATTGTCTAACATGATGATTAAAATAGGATAACAGAGACTGAGACTCAAATTAGGTCGTTATTTTGAGATGATACACGCACTTTCAATGATAAGAATCGATGCAAAAAGATTGTATTGTACGTCATCCACTAAGATACAACAAACTTAGTCACCTACTATACATACCTTGTTAACCTTATAATATAGCTAATATGATGACTCATAATTTAGTAAAACCCTTATAATATAATACTATTGAGATTAAGAAAAAAATATTATTTTAAAGAGGTTATTTAATTAACGATAAGTGAATAAATCATTCATTTATCGATAAATTAATATTTATTATTTTATAAAGAATTTTATGTTATTAATTCTTATACATGTATATTATTGTTTTTTTACTAAGATACATGAATGATTTATAATTGAAAAACACTAGATAGAGTCAACAATTAATATTTGTATAGAAAATCACTTGCTACAACATGAAAAGAATGTACTAAATGTGGCGTGTGCATTGCAAAAAAAATTAAGGATGATATTCAGTTTGGTTTAGGTACAAAAAAAAAACGAAAAATGCATATTTTGAGAAGGAGTTTGAATGAGAAGATAAAAATTGTTAAGTGAAAATTTTCTTATAATTTATATAAACTTTTATGTATTTTTTTAAGGAATTATTAATTTATATATTTGTTCGACTCTAAAGAATTATAAAAAAATATTATTATTTTATGCGTTTAAGTTATTATTTTAATATACTAACTTAAGTCGGGATTGCAAATTTTATTAATTAATCGAAATTATTAATTTATCGATATTTTACTGAAGTTAGGTCGAAAGGTGAGGTGGGCAATCTTGATGTTATGGAAGGGTACTCTTTTCTCTTCTATTATGTAATCCATATATTTTCAATTAGGGTTGAGTTCGGTTCGGGTCGATTTTTTCGGGTTTTACAAACCGAATCGAGGAATTCGATTTTTTCAAATGGGTAACCGAAATCGAACCGCAATAGTCAAAAGATCGGTTATAACCGTACCATCGTATCTCGGTTCGATTCGGTTCGATTATCGGTTTTTCATATTTTTTTGGGCTTTTGAACGCAATAGTCAAAAGATCGGTTATAACCGAACCGTCGTATCTCGGTTCGGTTATCGGTTTTTCATTTTTTTTTGGGCTTTTGGGCTTTTGAACTTTTGGACTTTATTACATGCTATTTTAACAGGTTATTTATGCCTAACATGCTATTTCCACAATCAATGTATCTTAGTTTTCAAAATTTTTAAAAATTGTCTTTTTTTTTTTGTATTTTTAATTTTTTTCACTAATTTAAAAATAAAATATTTATTCTTATATTATAAAAATAAAAAATAATAAAAAAATCAATTAAAAATAGAATTTGGTTCTGTTCGGTTAATTGCGATTTTTGGACTTATGAACTGAAAACCGAACCGAATTGAATAAACCGAACTAATAACCGAACCGAATTTTAACCGAATTAAAAAAAAACCAAACCAAACCGAAATCGAACCGAACACTACGGTTCGGATCGGTTTTTGGTTTTCTCGATTTTTTTGCTCAGCCCTATTTTCAATAGAGTTAATATCATATTTAGCCCATGAACTATAATAAATTGTGCAATGTGATATCTGTACTTTAAAAATATGTAATATGGTACCTACAATAGCATTCTGTCTACCAATGTAGTCAACTCCCTTAACACTATTAACTCTTTTATGATGATGTGAACAATTTGCTTACGTGGCACTACCAGGTGTCATATTTTTAAATAAAAAATTTAAAAAAATCTTTTTTTACTTCTTTCTCTCCCTTCCTTCCCTAGTTTCAAGCCGAATTCAGCCAATCAGTGGTCGAAAATGGCAGGATTATTTTAGGTTGATTTTGGCCTTGTCAGGCTGTTTTCGGCCACACAAGGCCATTTTCAGCCACACAATGTCATTTCAGCCACTGATTGGCCAAATTCGGCTTGAAACTAGGGGAGATCGGGAGAGAAAGGAAGAAAAGAAAGAAAAAAAAAAGAAAAAAGAAAAAATAATTTAAAATTTAAAAAATAAAAATAATTTTTATATTTTAAAAAATATGACACGTGGTAATGCCACGTGACATTTTTTATCTACGTGTCATATTAGGATTGGTCAAACTGTTATCTCAACATACATATTTAACAATATTAGGAAGTTGATGCGCATTGATAGATTGACTGAAACTTGAGATATTATAATGAACATTTTTAAAATACAGGTACTATACAATTCAATATATTTCAGGGACTAGATATTAAATCTTTTCAATATTACGAATGAAGACTTCCAAAGTTAATTAACATATTATTGAAAAAATAAGTTAATATTCATTAAGGTTAGTCGGCATTAGGTCCGACGAAAATCCATAAAATTAAATTGATGTGAAAAGATATATAGATAGTAAGTGCGCAACAAAATAACCTAAAAAAAAAAAATATCATGAATAACTTATTAAATTTATCAAATTTGTTAATATGATATTTGTATTTTAAAAATATTCAATATGGTACTGAACTATAAAATCATGTATCAATGTGATACCTTAACTTAACATCATTAAATATAGATGATGATGTGACATTGATCAATCAAGTGACGACATGTGGACAACACTTTAGATTTTTAGAAATTAATATTTAATTTAAAAAAAAAATCTATTAAAATTATATTTTTAAAAATTAATATCTATTTTTTTGAAAAATTTAAAAAAGTAAAAAATTAAATATTTAACTAAAATTATTTTTAAAATATAAAATACTTTTAAATTACTTGTTAAAAATTTTATAATATTTGAAATTTAAAAAAAAAAATTATTTTAAAGCTTACAAAAATTAAAATATTAAATTAAATTATTTTAACTTTTAAAAAATATTTATTAAAAAATTACAAAAATTAAAACATGAAATTAAAATATTTTATTATTTTAAAAATATTTATTACATTTTTTCTTTTTTCTTTTTTTTTTCCTTTCTTCTTTTCTTTCTCTCCCCTACCTCCCGATCTCTCCCCTTCCGACCTGATTCAGGCCGTTTATGACCAGCCACCGGTCGAGTTTTGCCAGTGGAGACCGAATCCGATGTCGATAGGCCAAATCGGTTGAAACCAGGCCGAAAACAGACTGAAAATAGTTCGATATTCACGTTAGATCCAGCCTACCGACGCCATATCCAACCTCTCTTGGCAAGACCCAACCAGTGGATGAATAAAATAGTTCGAAATAAGATAGAATCGAGAGGGAGAGCGGAAATGGGAGAGAGAAAGGAAAAGGGAAAAAAGATTTATTTTCATTTTTAAAATTAAAATTAAAATAATAATTGTTTTTGTTAATACACGTGACTCATTATGTGATATCACATGTCAAGTTTTTATTAGATACAAAAGTCATATCACCTAATATTTAACGGTGTTACTGACAAGTACTATAAAAACAAATATCTTTTACCCCTATTCTCTATTTCACTTGATACCTCCTCATTATAATCATGCCATATTTTTAATATAATTAATTATTTAAAATTAAAATTAAAATTAATTTTATTATGAACACATATCAAATAATTATTGAAAGGGTAAAAAAACAAAAGATATCTATTCATATTATAATAGCACAAAAAATTTAAGTATCAAAATAAATATTTTTAAAATAAAAATATCATATTAAAAAATTTGATAAACTTTATTGCCATTTTTGACCGTATCCCAAAAAGAAACCGCGTTGAAGAAACGCGTACTAAATTAAAGGGAAATTCTCTTTTCTTTTTGTCCTCTTTTTCCTATAAATATTTGCACGAAATCTAAGGATCTCTCCCTCAGACATCTCCGTAGATAAAATAACTTCGATCATTTTTATTTTTTCAAAGCCAAAGGAAAGGAATTTCGGTTACAAAGAATCTCCTCCAAACAAGGTAAAAAAAACGAAACCCATCTCAATCTCTCTTTATCTGTCAATTCATGTAATTTTTTCCCATTCTTTCTCCTTTTTGGGGTGTTTTTGGTTTTGGGTTTAATCCATAATTTCGATATATTTCGTTTTTACTGGTAAAAGTTTAGATCTTGTATCATCTAGGGGGTTTCTCTTCTGTTCTTAATTTTCTTGTTATAAAATACTTCAATTCATTGTTTTCTCCTTAAATATCATTAAAAGGAATGGTGGATGCGGTGTTTAATTATTTGGGTCTTATTTGTTTGTTTGTATATATGTTTGGTCATGTATGGTATATAGATGCATGTTCGCAGATACATTTATGTCCATGTAGCATGTCATATTGTTTCCAAAGGATTATTTAAGTGCGTTTTTATGTATAAATGTGGACATGTAAGTATGTATTTGCCTTTAGATCCAATACGTCCCCTATGGTAGACTTTGAATTCAGAGAAGAATGTATGTATGTATGTATGTATGTATGTGTATGTGTATGTATATGCGCATGAATCTTTCTTAAATAAAAAGCATCCATATAGTCATAGATGACAATAAATTGTAAAGACAATGAAAACAAATCATATATTCTCAATAAGATTGTTTTATTTTGTAAATTTCTTGTCATTATTATTGATAAGGCATCAGAAAATTTTCTGATTTCATTATGTGTTAATGCTATCTTCCAACGCCTTAAAGGATGGATTTTGAAGTTAATATCCTATATTTATGGTATTTTAAAATGTCATAATGTCAAATTTCTTTGTTTGTTTGTAGAATGGTTCTTGATCTGATACTAGGATCTAGTCTGATGCCTTAGTTTTACTGTTAGAATCTGATCAAATTAATTATGTTAATTAATGTCAGAGAGAGTGGAGGTATTTGATCATTAATTCTTTATAATGGAAGTTGAAGGCTCATCTCTGTTTGATAAATGGGACTTCAGAATACATTGTAGATTATGGAACTTGAATGTAATTAAAACTTCTTGATCTTTTCTTGTTTTCTGCACTGCTGACCTGGCAATTCGTGTATTCATGTTGTGTTATTTTCCGGTGTCATAATTATGTTTAAGGTGTTATATATTTATATAAATTTTGACACATTGTGTTATATAGATTTTGACAGATTTGTGTATTTATGTCATGTTCGTGTTTTTTTCATGTCATGTCATGTTTTGTGTTGTGTTTTATTTATTTTCTTTGTGGCTTGTTCATATTGTGTAATCGTGTCATGTTCAAAATTACCAGATTTACATATATAGAAGAATGGTAGACAAGAAAGAGAATACTGAAACATTAAGTATATCATATATATATATATATATAAATCTTAAGAATTAGGCATGATCCATCAAATAAATAAAGGCATGATCCTTTTTCTTCTCTAACAATCTCACTTTTTCTTGAACCAACTTTACAAAACCAACCAAGCCGTGATTACTCTACTCATTTGATGGCATTTGTTACTGTTTTCCTTTTTAGTATTTTCTTTTCAATATTTTCCTTTGAAGGGTGTTTCAGCTGACAATGTTTTGTTTTTTTTTTTTTACACTCGTAACAGACTAGTTTCTCAAACTCACTAATTTCAAGTTGAAGAAAAATGGGAGGTGGCAAGGACAAGCATGAAGGCGAGCAAAGTGACAAAGGACTGTTTTCTAATCTTGCTGGCTACGCTGCTGGTGCTGGACATTACCCTCCGGCTGGATCCTACCCTCAACAGGGATATCCTCCAGCAGGGGGATATCCTCCTCCCGGCGGATACCCACCTGCTGGATATCCTCAACCAGGGGGATATCCTCCTTCTGGCGGATACCCACCTGCTGGATATCCTCCACCAGGGGGATATCCTCCTTCTGGCGGATATCCACCTCATAGCGGATATCCACCAGCTGGTTATCCTGGTATGCTCCATGACCCTTTATTTTTCCTATGGCTGTTTCTTATTGTTGACATTAGATTGAAGTTGTTAATCCTCCCTAGAGCAAGCCTTGTTGTCTTTGCTTTCTGTTCATATTTCAAACAGCAATGAGCAAGAACGTAACATTGGATTTTTTTAAACTTATGGTTGATTATGTCATTTTTTCTGTCTTTTTTATTAAAGATTTTTCACTTAGTCCCTTGCTTTAAAATAAAAGAAGTGGCATAGATTTTCCTTCATGAACTTCATCCATTTATATAAACCCTCAAAACTCAAAAAGGATCTGGAGTGATGTTCTCACTTGTACACTTTGTTGCTTCGATTCTTCATTTTTCTTGAAGTATTAATGTTCGACACCTGTGTCCGATTTGACCTATATTTGGGGTATTAGAATATGATCCTCCAAGGACCCTCCAAATACATGTAAATCTTGGAAAATTTTGAACATACCTATGTCCGATACTCACACCCGAATCCAAGCATAGCTTATACATACTATTTCATTTTTATCTTATATCATCATTTGACCTGAATAGTAAAACTTACAGGACAAGGTTCACATGGACATGGTGTCGGAGGATTATTAGCTGGAGGCGCTGCTGCTGCGGCTGCTGCTTATGGGGCTCAGCATATGACACATGGAGCTCATAATCTTTCACATGGGGGTTACTATGGGCATGGCCAAGGTCAAGGTCATGGTCATGGAAAATTCAAACATGGGAAATTTAAGCATGGGAAGCACGGGAAGTTTGGGAAACATAAGGGCAAGTTCGGCAAGAAGTGGAAGTAATTCCTGTATGTGACTCTCTGTGTGTCCCATATGCCTCTTATCATACTAGTATTTCCTTTTAACAGTCACTGATTTGGTCCTTTTATGACCCCAAAATAAACATGGATTTGTTTCAGTTGTTAATTGTGCCTGGCATGATGATACTATCACAACTGCTTATTATATATGTGCTCTGTTGTTCCTTGTATGTGAATGAATGACTTGGTTCCATTGGAAAAGGGAGTTGCTGCATGTCATCCCTTTAACCCTTTGCATTATTAGCCAGCCCATTTGTTTTGTTTTGTTTTGTTTGGTTGATGAAAATAGCCTTTGCAAGAAGTATATGATGGTGGTAGGTGGGGGGCAATTGAAATTAGTAGCTAACATGGAAACCAACACTCTACTGTTTTTTTTTTTTTTTACCAAAGAAGTCAATAGTTCGGAGATAAGAGAAGGAGTTGTAGATATTGAGATGAAAATTTTAAATATGTTAGATGTCATCTTATAAGGGTTGGACTCATTAAAATAGTTTTCTATATTTGTCAATTGCCTATCTAATTGATTATATTCACTTTTACAATTCAATATCAAATTTTTTTTATTTCACTATTAAAACTGCTTGTTGAGTTTTAAATTCTACTGGTACATAAAAAAAATTGGAGAAAAAGTACCAAATTTTAATTTTAAGATATTTAATTTGAGATGAATGGTATAATGTACGTCTTTTTAATTTTTTTAGATAAAAGTTACTATAAGTAGTCTAAATATGTTTGGAATTTGAATCAATAAATCAACACTGAGCAACATAAACTGCTCTAATTCCACATATTCTTTTTTTCTTCAAAAAAAAAATCTACATATTCTTTTTCTACACTGAAATGGTGAATAAGGAAAATTGGGCCTTGCTGGGTGACTTTACACGACCCATTTACATAATATTTGATAATTAAAAATAACAAAAATATTTTATATAAATATTTAAGGTTGTGTTTGGTAATTTGGGTTTCAAAAATTAGATTTAGATTTTAAAAATAGTATAAATTATGTAATAAAATGCATATAAATATAATATTCATAATTATTTTTTAAATTTATAGATTTATTGGATGTCTATTTTAGTGGTAAACTTGTGATACCTATACATATTTGTGAATTTGAAATTTATATTGTAGTAACTTTTAAATATATAATCATAGAATCTTAATTAATTTATACATAATGTATGCATTAATCTTAATTAATTTATACATAATGTATGTATTTCATTATCTCAATTAAGATAACAAATGAATTTCAATTTCAAATTTTCAAATTTATGTTTTCAAACATAAAATAAGAGAAAATATCATGGAGGTTTTAATTTCACAGATGGTGTTAGTAAGATGACACTTATCCCTTAAAGTATATTTAAAAAGCAAAAAAATAAATTTAAAAACTGAGATAGTGGCAGTTTCTTAATCCCGCTTGTAGAGTTAAAAAATTCAACAGTCAGTATATAAAAATCGAATTCAATATTTAAATAACATTTTCGGATTGACTTGTGCTTAGGCTTCAAAATCGAAATCAAACTAGGTTAGGACCTAGGTAGATCTGTTAATTTTGAACATATCACGAAAATATGATACAAACATAACATGTTTAATAAATATGAAAGCACGATTAAAAAAAATAAAAGCAGTGCAATAAACACGACGTGACACTTTTAATACACATATCGTATTCATATTTAGAATTTTGATACGTTTAATAATTTGTATCATTTTACCTGATTAACCTAAAAATATATAAAATACGAACAGTCGTACACAAATTTTCATATCTATTACTAGGCATGTAGCCACTCTTGGGCACCTTAATTGGACCAACAAAGGATTTCTTTACGGTCATATAATCTAACGAAGTTTCCTTATACATAAAATTTCAAGGTTCTAGATTTACTATAAGCTAATTAATATAGTGAGAATAGTTTAAGAACAAAATAAATTTATTTATCCTCAACAAGATTGGTCTTTACATAAGATAACAAATAGAGGATAAACAAAACAAATAATAGTAAAAGTTTGAGATAATGCTAACTCCAATAAGCTCTCAAGCTTTATAAAAAAATAAAAAAAAGTTTTTAATATTTTATTACATCAAATTAAGATTATAAACTTTTATTTCATTATTTATAATTAGTAAGTTTGAAAATAAGTGATTCTTAAAATAAAGCATTCTCTTATGTATCTGTCATTCAATTCATTTAAATAAATTCAGGTAAGCATTTTTTTATATAAATTAAATCAGTTAATAAAAAAAATTGTAATGTCAAGGGGTCTCATTACAAATTTACAATGAAGTAAAAGTTTCTAATTTAATTCAAGCAAGTAAAAATCAAATTTTCATTTTAATTTTTTAGTAAAGATTGATGGGTATTATCCCTGAAAGATTGAAACAAAAAGAAAGACTAAAAAAAATTAAAAAAAAACAAATATTTTAGGTAGATATTAAAATTTATCATCATATTTTAATCTGATTGAAATTTGCAATTGTACTTTAGTTTTTGATAATTTTTGGACTACGATCAATGGAAATAGAATATTCTATTAAATATTTTGAAACTATATTTAAAATTAATTTCAATAAAAAAAATATAATATGGATATTTTACATGCACTTACATTTGATGTTTCATATTAAAAGAATATCATTTATTTTTTATTTAATTTATACTAAAATGATTCAAATATTAATTTATAGGAGTAATCTTTTTTTATTATGATTGTAATTGTAGTATTAGAAATAGTCTATTTCCTAAATTATTATCGGGGCAATACTTTTTTTTTTGTTCATATTATCGGGGCTATACTTAATGTTGTATTTTTATGGACAATAAATGATTCATAGTATAAGTAATATTTTTTTTTTGTTGTAACCAATTTGAGTGCTAGAATCCATCATAATTCTTTTCCAATTACTTTCTCTCTATTTTCTTCTTATTTCATTTCTCTCTTTTTCTATTTTCTTTTACCATACTTCTTTTTTCTTTATAAATTAAAAGAATTTTTTTTAAATTTCTATTTGAAAAATATTTATTTTAATACAAATTATTATTTAAAAATAATAATTTTTTTCTAATGTGGCACATCCATATGTACATTTATATATGTAAAATATCACATTATAATTTTATTTAAATTAACTTTAAATATGCTAACAAAATATTTAATGGAATATTCTAAATATTTTTAATAAGTGTGATCCAAAAATTATAAAAATATAATAACAAATTTCAATCAAACCAATATATAATGATAAATTTCAATATTCATATGTGATGGCAAATTTTTCGTTAAATTTTAAAAAATAATTTAACTAATAAAGTTGCAAATAAAAGGTCTTAAGATTAGATCAAAGAACACTAGGGTAGAAGTTAGACTTGTTCAAGGGCCAGACAGGTTAGGCCTCAGCAAGGGTTTTTCTAATTCGGGTTGAGATAAAAAAATATTTTTTATTTAAATTTAATTATAAATATTAATATAAAATAAATTTTTAATTGTTTAAAATTATTTTGAACAGTTATATGAGTTTTCGAATTGATCTGGATCTGGATAAAAAAAATAAAAAAATTTCGAACCGCGACCCAACCCGACCTATGAATAGATCTAGTAGAGAACTTTAGACCGAGGTTGTGAAAGTGGATGAGTGGGGTTATTGAGGGATGGCCAACTATAAGCTATTGATGCAAAGGCATTTGTTAGTGGGAGATGCCTCTCGTCACATTCAAATCAAACTCCCAATCCATTCACTTTCAATCAACAACTTGTTTTCAATCAACTATTGTTAATAATTAGTTGACTAAACTTGGTTTATCTTCATACTTCATACCTTTTTTTATTAGTCAATTTTGGATAAGATACAATAATTCTTCAAATATATATATATATATATATATATATATATATGTTGGATTGTGTAGCTTTCACACCTTATATATCTCTTCCCCGGATTAGTAATATAAGGCATGGGTATGAGTATTTTCTTGGTATAATTTGATGCACTCAAATGAGTATATTTTATTTAACCTTGCACTAAAAAAATCAGTTGTAAAGTATAGTAGTTAGCAAGGGTCGAGTCCACAGGGATTGGTGTTTAATTTATGAGTTAGTTTATCACTTAAGTTCAAAGACAAGAAAAGAAAAAAGGGGTTTTGAAATAATTAAAAGTAAAGAAAACAAGATAAGTAAAAAGCAAATAAATAAGAGAAAATCAAATATAAGATAAGTATGGTTAAGATTTCATTCTCCATCACTAGACATCATTGAGAATCAATTTCAGATCTATCAACATCAATTAGCTATTAGCATTATCAATGTAGACACCGAATTTTATCCGGGTTAAATTTTTTTTAATTAAATAAACAAAAAAAACCAAAAATCAAAAAAAAAAAAAGGATGAGATAATTTCGAAAAATCAGAAAATCAGAAAAAATTTAGATAATTTTGAAAATTAAAAGAAAAAATCAAGAACACAAATTTGGATTGAAATAAATCTCTTTTTGGATTGAAATGGGACTCTAAAAAAATGTGATTAGATTAAAATTCCTAATTAAAGTAGAACTAAATCTCTTCTCTATTTAAAGAACCTAAGCATCACAACACAACAGACATCAGAGATGAGAAAATATAGAATTTTCGGAATAAGCAAGCAAGATCAGTAGAAGGATTTTTTTTTATTTTCTTGGTGAATTTCGAAATTTTTGATTCTTAGTGCTAGGAGTTGTTTCGAAGAGTGTTTAGTAGTGGAAAATCTTGGTTTTAATTAGATGAAGCTTAGGTTGAAGTTTGGTGATCGTTCGGCGGTCAACGGAGGAGATCGGAGAGGTTAAAGTTGCGACTTTCAAACTCAGATCTAGGATTATCGGGTTAGATTCGGGAAAAACTAAGTTGATTTTTGAAAAGAGGAGATTGAAAGGGATTTTTTGGGATTTTTTTTAACCCGGTGACCGGCGACGGTGAACGACAGCGACGGTGGCAGGTGGCTGCCGGATTCTGGATAGTGAAGAACAGATTGAAGGTGTTCTTGAGGAGAGAGAATATTCAGAGAATTTTCTTTAAAAAAAAGGTAACAATCTGATTAAAAAAAATCTTAAATATTAAAATATTTGGGTCGGGTCGTAGGACCCACGTGAGGGTCCGCGTGCGCACCCGACCCTTATGTATTTTTTGCTTTGGCGTCTTTAAGCATATTTCTCTTTATACTTTCTTTTATTCATTTTCTTTTTTATTTATTTAATAATAGTGATGATTAGATTATGAAAATATGGTTATGATTGCATAAATGATGATATAATGATTATGAGATGATTGTTTTGTGGTGATTATATATTTATGATATGATGATGATGTTTGAATATGATGTAATAATTTTTTATTTATTTATTATATGATTATTATTTGATTATTTATATGATGATTTATTTTTATATTGATTATGTATTTGATTTGTTATAAATGTTTATGATTTTTTATTATTATTATTATGATTGTTTATATATGGTTTATTTATTTTACATTACTAATATTATTTTTCTTTCATGTTTCAGGTCTAAGTTTTTTTTTTTATTAATTATATTTATTTATTTGATTATTATGAATATTTTTATTCTAAATTTTCCTTAACCTTTGGATTTTATAAATATTTGTATATTGATTATTTATTTAAAATATTTTAATTAATTAAGTTTTAATTTTAATTGAAAATTAGTTATTTTTTTAAATAAATAAATTGAGATTTTTTTCAATGATGAAATTCAAAAAAATTACGAATGGTTAATTTCTGAGAAATTTCTAGGTGAGAAATTTCTCTTAAAAATTCTCCAGAATGAATGGAAGGATTTTTTAAGAGATTAATTTCAATACCAATAAAAATAAAAAATTTATTATTTTTAAGAATAATTAATTTTCAACTTCTTTTTCTGAAATGATTTTCCATAATAAATGCTTAATTTAAATCGAAGGATAAATTAAAATTTTTTCCGATGATGAAATTCAAGAAAGTCGCGAATGGTTGACTTTAAAGAAATTTCTAGGTGAGAAAAATTCTCTTAAAAATTCTCCAGAACGAATGGAAGAATATTTTAAGGGATAATTTTCGATATTAAAGATCATAATTTATTTTTCGAACAAACATTAATAAAATATGGATTAATTTTGGAAGGTTAATTTAAGAGAAATAATTTTGTTGAATAATCTAATTTTTCCGACGACGGAGCCTCTTCAATAGAACGAATGGTTTCTTTTGAATACTCTCGAGGTGAGGAAAATTTTTTAGTAATTACTCCAAAATGAATTGAAGAAAGACCTAAAAAATAATTTCCGAGATTTCTAACTTTAACAATTAAAATGAAATAGGATAGACAAGACCATTTAATTAAGACTTTTTAAGTATCACAAGACTAATTAGGTACTATCTCTTAGATAGGCGTCGTGAGGGTGCTAATCCTTCCTCACACGTAACCGTACTCCCGAACCTAGTATTAAGTAGACCAGAACCTATTCTTTTTAAGATACCTTAGTCAAGCTTAGGATTATTTTAAAAGGGATAGATTCATAAAGGTGACTAATCACACCTAGATTAGATGATTAGTGGCGACTCCATTGATTTGCGTCTAGCATGCTGAATTCGTATTTGGCACGTTATGACAGTTTGGCGACTCCGCTGGGGATATTAGAGGGTCGAGCCATAGATTAGTCTTGTGATACTTTAGGTTTGAAATATTGGTCTTTAAGTGTTTAATTTTTAATGTATTTATTTATTTGTTTATTTATTTTTATTTTTATTTTTGATTTTGATTTTGATTTTGTTATTGGTACTAACAACTTTTGTTTCATTGTACATTTATGGGTAAAAGAAGGTATGAATGTCCCTTTGCACACACGATACATTGCATATCATAAAGTCCTATACCCGGACTCGTCCCTTTTAGGAGGGGGTAAAGTACCTACGCCTCGAGAGGTGAAAACCTCCGCAACGGCTAGCGAAACACCTTCAGAATGTAAAGCACCAAAGTTTTTGAGAGGTGATAACCTCCGCCATAACTTTGGAAAATACTCTCACCCGAATTGAACCCTTCCGGTTGGAGCCTGTAATGGGTGAGGAATGGGGTGTCTACTCATTCTACATGGATGATGTTGAGGAGCAATTTGGAGACCTTTTTAGCTTGGTCAGGTATCCTAAACCAAGCATATAAACAATACTTAAGTGGCCAAACTTTAAGATAAAGCCATGTCCAATCTTATATAGAGGAGAACCCGAATTTAGGACACATGAAGGGACACTTCTTACCCTATACTTTTTCATTAACATGATGCTTGTTTACCTGACACATTTGTTTTGCTGATATGCTCACCATGATGATATAGTTCTTACACATGTTGTTGTATTTTTATCTTTTCATAAGTTTGCTGATATAATATCTAACTTCTTGTTTTCTTTCTTTCGTTCTTTTTCTCATTGCATTCGCATCATGCATCATACTAGATATCTTGCCGTTTAACAGTCTTTGATAAAGAAGAATCTTTACTGTCATCCATGGAAATTCTAGTAAGATTCGAGTACGCAAAGTTTGAATCCCAGAGCTGTTAGAAGTTAAGGTCTGAAAAGGTTCAGCGAAATAAAGGAGACTGTCTACCAGCTGGCTATGTGTCCATACTTCCCGAGGAGGTTCATCTAGACCTTACACAGAATAATCTTGCCAATTTAGTTGACATCTGGAGATCTTGGAACAGGGAAAAACAAAAAAAAATTCAGCAAAGATATGGTGACCTTGCGTTACTCCTCCAAGTCACAGTAGACACCAACTTAATTCAGGCGATGGTACATTTCTAGGACCCTTCTTATAGATGTTTCGTCTTCAATGAGGTAGACATGGTACCCACTATTGAAAATACTCTGCAATGCTTCGTTTCGACTACCGAGACCCAGATAAAGTCTACTTGAAAAATAAAATGGGCTATCCCAGGAAAGTTGCTAGGATGTTGGGGATCAGTCTGTCTGAAACGGACCATCACATCGAGGAGAAAGGTGAATATAGTTATATCACATGGGATTTTCTACGAGATTTCATTAGGGAGCATCTGAACGACGAAGAAGGTAAGAAAGCAATGGCGCTTGCCCTTTATGGGATGGTTGTCTTTCCCAAAATCTTGGGGCATGTCGAGATGGCCGTAGTAGACTTGGTTGATCAGATTGAGCACCGGTTAAATGTGGCACCAACAATATTGGCAGAAACTATCAGATCGTTGAATCACTGTCGACGATTGGGAAATGGACGCTTTACTGGATGCATACAATTATTATACATATGGATGAAAAGCCATTTTGAATGCATTAAGTCATACTTCACCTCTGACGTTCCCATTCAGGAATTCTGTAACAGTGTTTGGTCGAGCCCAAAGACAAAACACTTTGGATGTCATTTTTTTGCAAGCGTAGAAGTCGAGAAGTTGTGTGGTTAGCTCATTGGATGAAGTTTGATTCTCTGTTGTATAGTTGTGGAAATCAACCTTGGGTACCTCTTCCAGGGCTATGGGGAGTCTTTAGTTACGCACCTATTTTGGTCCTTAGGCAGACTGGACATGAACAATTTGTTCCTATGACGCAAAGGCTAAACCGTTTGGAATTCTCTTATGCGGACGATGGGGCTTCAGAGAAGAAAAAAGATCTCGCCAAAGTCTGGAAACAAACCATCCTGGTCGACCAAGGTTGCATTTCGAATGGTGTTACTGCTGAGTATCTTGTGTGCCAAGCTAGGCGAGATAAAGATGTGGTACTTCCTTGGAAAAGAAATTCAGATATCCCAGTTTAGCTCACTCAGTCAGACTCAGTGCTAGAATTTGAGTTAACCAAGAGGAAATCATGCGAAGAAGAAGATGAATTAGAGCAGGAAAACCAAAGATCACGAGTGAAGATAAAGAGAATAGAAGACAGTTGATCTGAGCAAAAAATTCGTGAATTGGATCATGAATGCAAGGTATGGAAGACAGCCTTTGAGCGATTAGATGATTTGTTTTTGCAAGGGTTTCAGAGCTTGAAGATATGGGAGTAGAAAATGAAGAGATATGTTTGGAATACATGAAAAAGAAAGAGAAATGCCAAGAGTTAACCCAGAAGCTCGAGAAAATGGAAAGGGAATATGGACAAAAGCAGGATTTCCTTAGGCATTTATTAGACCAGATTTGTAAATGCACTCGCAAGGTAGAAGAAATGATCAACAGGATTGAAGGGTTGAAGGCAAATGTGCATCCAAAAGACATGAGAGGTCAACTGGGAGTACAAGTTATTGCTTTAGAGGGAACGGTTGAAGAATTTGGACATGATATTCGAGAGATGAAAGAACAACTTTTTAAGATGGTTGAAAGTATTCTTCGAGAATATCCATCACCTTTGGATCAACCGCATGCGTTCGGTGGCTCGCATGATGAATCAAAACACCTAATTCCCAGTACAAAGTCTTCTGATTGGATACTATTTCGGATACCGAAAGAAGAAACTCGTTGCTTCACATCGTCACCGTAGATTGGTCCGCATGCAGACAGATATCGGGGTGTCACTTCTCGACTGGTTTTTGGGCCCGTTAATTAGAAAGAACGATGTAGTAATCGGGATAGAACTCCTATTGATCCAATTCCAATGACTTACACGGAGTTACTTCCCCAGCTTTTTCAAGCCAATTTTATCGGACCAATTTATCCGAAAGATTTAAAGCCTCCTTATCCTAAAGGTTATGATGTCAATGCTACCTGTGGTTATCATGTTGGAAATTCGGGCCACTCTACGAAAAATTGTGAAGCTTTGAAGCGAAAAGTACAAAGTCTGATCAAATCAGGGTTTGTGAGCTTCGAAAAGTAGGCGAAGCCTAATGTTGAGGGGATCTCATCAATGGCGGAACTTTAACTTTGGAGGTTTTGGAATGATTGGAATTTGAAGTCCGAAGATGAGGGATGTCACTTGAAATTCAATCTGGAGGAATTTTTCGATGTTTTCATTTTTGGCATGACATTTTTAAGCATAGTTTAGGTGCTTTAGGAGATTTGCTTTTTGTTAGGAATAGCTTATGTTTGCATGATTTATTTTTTCGATCTTAAATAAAATGGTGATTATTGTTAAGAATGAACTTGGCAATCCATTCCCTTGTCTAGTTTCAAATCAGACCACATAAAAGCTTGATTTCTTTGATGATTAAATTTAAAATATCGTGAACCTCACCTTTCTTTTGACCAAGAAATGAATCCCAAAAGGTTAATGATCTTCACCTAAGCAATGAGCAATGAAATAAACCTTTGATTTGCAAAACATTTTTTTGAGAACCAATTCATGAGGCACTCTCTTGAAGGAATATAGATTTTGGTAATTTGATAAGTGTCAAGGCTATCTAAGAGCTTTAAACACATCACTTATAAGTTTCTCAACCATGCCCAAACTTTTTTTTTCCTGAATGGTGTCTTTTACTCACATATTGGGGGCAAAATTACCTTAAAAGCCATATATTTTTAGTATCCTTGAATGCTTTGACTTGAGTAACACCCATTTTCACCCAATTATCCTTTGCCATATCTTGGGGTAGGATCACCAAAGAGTCGAATAACCTGATGTTTTTCTTTGCACACCATTACCGACTTGTGCAAACTTTGTTTTCCCCTATGATCGAATGAAATTGCATGGACACTTAGAGAAAACCGGAATAAGGAGAATTGTTGGGTTGGCCTTCATTTGGATAGACACATTGAAAGGATGCATGAGTTGCAAAAAAAAAAAAACTGTGATATCATGCATATGAGATATTCAAATGATTTTAATGGCAATTCTTATTATCTACTCCACCTGGGGTTTTCTCTTCAATGGAAATATTCATACTAGAAATGAGAAATGGCCATCTTTCGTATTCCTTTCACAAAATGAGAAATTATCCTTTGCTACCCCCCTTAAGCCTATTGGATTCTTGTTTTTTTTTTTAATGAACCTTGACCAAGGATCACCCTCCACATCGGGGGGTAAGTGTGAATAATTATCTTTCTATGGAGGATCATACGTTTGGATCATATTTCTACACCATGAATGCTTTATGTCAGGGGCGCAAATATTGAAATGGATTGAGTTTCAAATTTTCAAACTCACTTTATGATAGGAAAGTCTGTGAAAAAAAAAGAGAAAAAAAAAGAAAAGGAAAAAGAAAGAAAGAAAAAATGAGAGAAAAAAATGAAAAAAAAAACAAAGTTCGCAAGATGAAATCCTCATTGTAGACACCTAATTTTGTCCGGACCACTAAACAGGTATGTTTTCTTCCTATATTGATATTTACGAGTGTAAAAAGACTTTTTTCATCCTGCAGGTGGTACTCCGAGACTTAGTTTAAGAGGGCGAGCATAAAAAGTCAAACTTGAAAAAAAGTCAACCTCGAAAAAAGTCAACCCCGAAAAAGTCAACCCCAGAAAGTCAACTACTGAAAAAGTCAACCCACTTTCAAAATCAAGATTTTAAGTTCAATTGAAAAATGGAGAAAGAATTTTGATAATCCGAGGTCTACATTGAAAGATATGGAGTCTGGAAGTTGGGATTTGGAGATTCAGTAGAAAAGAAACCCTAATCCGAGAAGTTTGGGGAAAAGTGCTTAAACGATCAAACTGGTCGAAATTAAAGGTTCCAAATGAAAGATAAGCACTGACTACGGGTAATGGAGAAGTCACTTGCAAGAAAAAACTGAAAGAAAAGTCAATCCGGGAGAAAACCGAGAATTAGGGTTTTTAGTGGATTTCGGTGAAATCGGGAAGAATCACAGAAATGGCCCGACTTGGTAAGACCAAAGCCCCCAATGGATGAGGAATGATTAAAAAGGATGGCCCAAGGCTCAGATTGAAGAAAATCTGAAAATCAGACTTGTTTTGAGCAAAACTGGGTTTCGGAGGTTAAAGGGCAAAATTGGAAAAATTTGGGAAAAATAGCAAATGGACTCCGAAAATTCTGAAAAATTTGTCAATCTCATTCTTAAATCATTTGAAGGAGATTGGTAAAAGAAAATCTTGATTCGGAGTTCGTTTGCAAAATGGCCAAATCCCGGGCTTCTTATGCAGTAATTCAAAAAGGAAAATCCTAAAAAAATAGCAAATGAGCTCCAAATCTTTTGAAATTTTGCAGATCTCATTTTTAATTTATTTGGAAGAGATTGGCGAAAGAAAATCTTGATTCCGAGTTCGTTTGCAAAATGGCTAAATCCCGAGCCTCCTATGCAATAATTCAAGCCGATAAATCCCGAAAAAATACCAAATGAGCTCCAAAAATTATGAAAACTTCCAGATCACACTTTTTAATTATTTTTAAGATATTGGTGAAAAAAAATCTTGATTTGGAGCTCGTTTAAAAAATGGTAAAAAGTAGGGGCATAAAAGGACATTTTGGGAAGAAAAAATCCAAATAAATAGCAAACGGACTCGGATAATTTTGAAAACTTCCAGAACTCAATATTTTATTATTTTGGAAGTATTAAAAAAAGAAAAATTGAATTTGGAGCCCGTTTGATATTTATTTTGCATCCGGGGGGCAAAATGGTCGTTTCACCCAAGCAACCGAAAAGGGCTTCTTTGGGCCTTTCAAAAATCAGAGCTGGGCTGGAAAAGAGAAGTGCTGGCCTGCCCAAGCCCAAAGGAAGGAGTAAGCTTAGGATTTTTTTCAATCAAGTGATTAAAAATCAAGAGTTAAGTTAGAGATTTTCATTTTTGAGCCTAAGTCCCAATCCCACATCCCTTTGTAATGTCAAGCCAAGGAGGTGCTCACCTTATAAATAAGGGGTCTTGGCCTTTGGTTGAAATCACCCACTACCCCTTGTGAGATAGTCTATACACTTGTATTAGGATTATCCGGGTGGTGAGTCATAGTGTTTTTGTTGAGAGGGTTTGTAGCTTAATCCGTTCAAAAGCTACTCTGAGGGTTTGTAGCTTAATCCGTTCAAAAGCTACTCTGAGGGTTTATAGCTTAATCCGTTCAAAAGCTACTTGTGAGAGGGTTTGTGGCTTAATCCGTTCAAAAGCTACTCTGAGGGTTTATAGCTTAATCCGTTCAAAAGCTACTTGGTGAGTTTTCATTTTAAAATAATGTTTCTTGTTCTTCCTTCATTTCCTTTCTTAAGTATATTTTTCTTACATTTTGTTTTTACAATAAACTCACCATGGCCAAATGGCCTACATTATTTATTTTAAGTTGTTGTTTTTGATTCATTTTACCATATTGTTTATGCTATTTTCTTTATTTTTGATGTTTTAAATATTATGTTATTTCATGTTCTTAAGTTATATTTAATTTGGTTGCTTTGTTTGTTGCCATTTATGTCTTAGATATCATGTTTTTGCATTTTTAATTTTTTGTTTTCATGTTGTTTAAATTTGAGCATGTTTTAGAGTTAGCATATTAAGTGTTTGTGAAAATGCTTGTGTGATTCTTTGCATGATTCTTGTTTTATATCTTAGTGAGCATGTTTTAGATTTGGTATATTAGGTGTTTGTGAAAATGCTTGTGTGATTTTTGTGTTATGACTTAGTTTTTCATGCTAGCATACCAAGTGTTTGTGAAAATGCCATGCTTGTTGAAGCTTGGGGCCATTTGGCTACTCCATGTGTTTTGCATTGTGTGTTGTATTTTTGTCATGCTAGTTGTTAGGTTTTTGCATTTGCATGATATTTGGTTGGATTTTTGAATTAAGCATGCCTTGTGTTTGTGAAAATGCCATGCATGTCTTAGGTCTAGGTTACATTAAATGCCATGCAAGTTCATGTTAGGTCTAGGCCATATTATTTATGTCATGCATTTTCCTTACATTTAGGTTTAGATCCATGCATTTCATGCATTATGTTTGCTGCATTGTTTCATGCATTTCATGTTCATGCCACTTGAATAATGACTTGAGCCAATTAATGGTTCAAGATCATGCTCTCTTGAGCACACTTGTGGAAAATTAAGTTTGTCAAATTGATTATTCTATCTTTGTAATTTTTTTTACTTAGCCAATTTTTATCTAACTTTCAAAAAGTCCTAGCTACTGCTTTCAAGTCATTTTATGAGTTTCAAATATTTTTATTTTGATTTTTAAATGATTTTATCAAGGACAAAAAAAAATGTGTTGGCAAAGCAGTTTTTTTCAGTTTTTTTCAAAAAACTCGTACATCTCTGATTTTTCTGGGAATTCATCTTTGATCAGAAAATTAAGAAAATTTTTCCTCGTGTAGTTTTACATGTCCTGAGTCTCCAGTATGTTTTTTAGAATTTTTGGAATTTTTAAAAATAGGATAAAAAATCATGGATTAAAACTGGACAGTGAAGTCAGAATTGATTTTAAAGAAAAACAAAGCAGTTTTTTCTCCTCCAAAAACTCGTACATCTCTGGTTTTTCTGGGAATTCATCTTTGATCAAAAAATTAAGCCGATTTTTTCTCGTGTAGTTTTACATGTCCTGAGTCTCCAGAAATTTTTTCAGAATTTTTGGAATTTTTAAAAATAGGGTAAAAAATCGTGGATTAAAACTGGACAATGGAGTCAGAATTGAATTTAGAAAAACCAATTTTCTGTTTTGGTTAATCTACTTAGAGTGGGCTGATTAGGAGGGTTAGCTACTGACTTAGGGTGATTTCTAAGCCTTTTAAACTCTAAAAATGGTTTTTCAAGTCCCGGGCTAAGGGTAGTCAAGTCCGGATTTTTTAAACTTAGGAAATTAGAGCCATTTAAAAATTTTTAGCCCAGTTTTTATTGTTAATTCAAGCTTTTCAAAATTGTTTTCAAACAATCACAAAGTATTTTGGTTTTAGAATATTTAATTTGACATATTTTCCTAAGGTAGCCGGATATCTTTTTAGATATACGGATTTTCTTAATTAAAGGAAAAAATACATTTCATGCATTGCATTTTTATTTTCATGCATATTATATGATAGCATTATTTTATTCCATGTCATTTAAATTATATGCCATATCATTCATGTTTGCCATGTCATTTAGGTTGCATTATATTATTTAGATTTTGCTATGTCATTTTATTTATGTCATGCATATACATATACATATTCATATCTTTTAAAATGTTTTCAAAAGGATAATGATTTTTCAATAAAAAATAAAGATATTCCCGAGTTAAAATAATTCATGAGTTCTCTACCGGGTTTGCTGGAGGGAATATCATCAATTATCATTAATAAAGGAATATCTTTCTTTCAAAAAAAAAAGAGAATGATTCGGAAAGTTTTTCAAAACTAATAAAAATTTCTATATTTTGCCACGTTTGTTGGGGAATATAGGAAAATTTTGAATTTATAAATTCCGGATCATTTTCAATAAAAAATGGAATTATTTTTCTTTAAATTGGGAATTAATTTGAAATACTAAATTTAAAACCAACTTTTACCAAGACTTGAGATAACACACGATTAATAAGGTACCGATTTATACGGGCGCTGTGGGGGTGCTAATCCTTCCCCACACGTAACCGACTCCCGAACCCGCTTCTTTGATTTCTCTGGTTTAAAACGCAGACTTGAAATCGGTTTTTAAAATGTTTTAATTAATTTTTAAAATATTTTATAAAATCGGTTTTAATAGGTGGCCGATCACACCTAGCTAAAAAAGATTGGTGGCGACTCCATGTCTTTTTAGGTCATTTCCAAAACCTTCATTTTTTTAGAGGAATTAAGTCGACTTTTCCTCGGTTTTTTTTAATGTCACGCCTAACGAATAATAAAGTCTTGCGATGAGACTTCGTCGTTATTTTTTAGGTTGCGACACTCATGAAGAGAAATGATCCATGGTTTGGTGAGAAGTAGAAATATTGAAATCCTCATGAAGAGAAATGATCCGTGGTTCGATTATCTTCAAAATGAAAAGAAAGATGTGAGATATTTTGAGATGAAGAAATGATCCTTGGTTTAATTACCTTTAAACACATTTTTGGGCCTGATTATCCTTTTTTTCATAACCCCAAACCTTGGCCTATATTACAAGCTTGAAAAGTCCATTTTGATCAAGCATGAATGTTTAAGTTGAAGAGTTTTTCCTCAGATTTTATCTCATCCTTTTGAATTGTCATTGAAGAAATTTGAATTCTCAAATGCATGATAGAGCAAAAAAAAAAATGAAGCTCTAGGGTGAAAATCCAAAAACGGACAGTCTAGAGCAAGCAAAAAAGAAAAAATTGAAAGCAACTCTGCGTAACTATGCCAAGGCCTAACAAGAAGTACAAAAGAAATGGTATTTTGAACCCATCAGGAAACACCGAACACTTTTTGAGAAACTTAAGTAGGTCAACATCATTTGAATGACTTTGCCCGAAATTGGAAATCCTTTTTCCTTTCTTTTCCAAATTTTGAACCCATCACAGATAGTCTTGACATTTGTTGAATTGTTATTTATCCAGAAACTTAGAAAGAGTGCCATCCTTTTTCCTTTCTTTTCCAAATTTTGAACCCATCACAGATAGTCTTGACATTTGTTGAATTGTTATTTATCCAGAAACTTAGAAAGAGTGCCAAAATGGATTGTGTTTTCAAAATAAAACTTTTTGTGAAAACCTGATTGTTGAAGGAAATTCATTGTGAGTTTAGATGAAGAAACATTGATTTTTCCCTTATGTGAAGAAACTTTCCTTTGATAACCAAAATCTTGACAAATTGAAATAGTCAATGAGCCAAACTGTCATTCGCTTTGTCCATTCTTGCAGTAATTCCCAGTTTTTTAAGATCTAAAGTTGCATTTTTGTTTATTAAATGGGGATTTTTGAACATGGAAAATAGTGATGTTTTTGGGGGCAATTTTGATTTACCATTGGGGCATGATTTGAAGATGAGAAAAGTTTTTTTGGACAAATTCTTTCTTTTCAAAGAATTTTCAAAAAAAAAAATGTAACATGAGAACATTCAGGGGATGCATATTTGAGTTTTGAACCAGTTTGATAAAAGTGACATTTCTGGAACAAAGAATGAGAAGGCTTTTTACCGTGATGAGAAAATGGTTTTGAGAAATGGAATCTATTGAGTTGGTAAATGGCAGGGTAGGCTCTTTTGTAGCATCGGCATTGAAGACTTTTCACTTGAAATTTGAATATGCTTAAATATGAGATTCTGGGAAGAAATGAGAATGAAATGAGAACAATGAAAGTTTGGAAATGTATCTGTTTAAAGCCTTGGAACTAAAAGAAAGGGTGTTGTGATCAACTGATGGAATTAGTGGAGGTCAGCCTGGTTCTAAGTCAGCTTTTGGAATTTGAAAAATGACGAAATGATGAGCTTGAGTATCCTTTTGTCATAGTTAAAAATTCATGATATTAGTTTGCATTTCATCACATGACATTCATTTTATATATTGCATTTCATAGCATTCATGTCATTCATCGCATGGATTTACATATAAGAAAGATTTTAGTTTTTGAATTTTGAAATTAAACTCTTTTTAAGGATGGTTCTTTTCAAGGTGAAGTATTGAATCTCGGTTGAGAAAGATTTTCAAGGTAAGAGTTTTGAGCATTCAGTTGAGGAAAGCATAAAAAATGATAATTTTTCAAAACCTCCGGGTAATTTTTCAAAGCCTCCGGGTAATTTTTCAAAACCTCCAGGTAATTTTCCAAAGCCTCCGGGTAATTTTTCAAAACCTCCGGATAATTTTTTAAAACCTCCGGGTAATTTTTCAAAACCTCCGGGTATCTTTTTAAAACCTCCGGGTATCTTTTCAAAATCTCCGGGTATCTTTTCAAAACCTCCGGGTATCTTTTCAAAGCCTCCGGGTAATTTTTCAAAACCTCCGGGTAATTTTCCAAAGCCTCCGGGTGATTTTTCAAAACCTCCGGGTAATTTTTCAAAACCTCCGGGTATCTTTTCAAAACCTCCAGGTATCTTTTCAAAACCTCCGGGTATCTTTTCAAAACCTCCGGGTATCTTTTCAAAACCTCCGGGTAACTTTTCAAAACCTCCGGGTATCTTTTCAAAACCTCCGGATAATTTTTCAAAACCTCCGGGTATCTTTTCAAAACCTTCGGGTATCTTTTCGAAGCCTCCGGGTATCTTTTCAAAACCACCGGTTAATTTTTCAAAGCCTTTGGGCTTCTTAACCTCTGAGAACCATTTTGTTATCACGATTGAAGAGATATGATGATTTTCATGCATTGCATTATACTCATGACATTTATTTCATGAATTGCATTTCATGGCATTCATGACATTCATGACATGCATTTAATATGTAAGAGAGATTTTAAGTTAGATTTTTGAATTTTTAATTTTGAAATCAAACTTTTTAAAGGAAAATTCTTAGACCTTGGTTGAAATGAGAATTTTGGTCTTTTAGATTTTGCACATTGGTTGAAGAGATGAGTTTAGACCTTGGTAGTAATGAAAATTTTTAAGATAAGATTTTATCAAAGACGAGAATGTTTAGTGTGAATCCTTAGTTAAGTGAGAATCCTTAGTTTGGTGTGAATCCTTAGCTAAGTGAGAATCCTTAGTTTAGTGTGAATCCTTAATTTAAGTGAGAATCCTTAGCTAAGTGAGAATCCTTAGTTTGGTGTGAATCCTTAATTTAAGTGAGAATCCTTAGTTTAGTGAGAACCCTTAGTTTAGTGAGAATCCTTAGTTTAGTGTGAATCCTTAGTTAAGTGAGAACCCTTAGTTTAGTGAGAATCCTTAGTTTAGTGTGAATCCTTAGTTAAGTGAGAACCCTTAGTTTAGTGAGAATCCTTAGTTTAGTGTGAATCCTTAGTTAAGTGAGAATCCTTAGTTTGGTGTGAATTCTTAGCTAAGTGAGAATCCTTAGTTTAGTGTGAATCCTTAATTTAAGTGAGAATCCTTAGCTAAGTGAGAATCCTTAGTTTGGTGAGAATCCTTAGTTTAGTGTAAATCCTTAGTTAAGTGAGAACCCTTAGTTTAGTGTGAATCCTTAGTTAAGTGAGAATCCTTAGTTTGGTGTGAATCCTTAATTTAAGTAAGAATCCTTAGCTAAGTGAGAATCCTTAGTTTGGTGTGAATCCTTAATTTAAGTGAGAATCCTTAGTTTAGTGAGAACCCTTAGTTTTGTGAGAATCCTTAGTTTAGTGTGAATCCTTAACTAAGTGAGAACCCTTAGTTTAGTGAGAATCCTTAGTTTAGTGTGAATCCTTAGTTAAGTGAGAATCCTTAGTTTGGTGTGAATCCTTAATTTAAGTGAGAATCCTTAGTTTAGTGTGAATCCTTAGCTAAGTGAGATTCTTTTAGCTTAGTGAGAATACTTATTTTGGGTGCGAATCTCTTAGCTTAGTGAGAATCTTTATTTTGGGTACGAATCCTTTGGATTGAGAAGAGAAATCGTTAGGTTGAAACTAATTAGAGATAATAAGATTCAATCTATCAATTTGAAGCCAAGTGCGAATAGAGATGAATGATGAGCTTGAGAACCTTTTATTTTGATCAAGAAATTCAGGGAGTCGATATTATTTATTATAGAGCATTCATGACATCCATTGCACGATATGCATCTGCATTCATGGCATTCATGTACTGCATTGCGTTCATGCATTTGCACCCAAGAAAGATTATTTTAGGTATTCAGTATGGTTTGGACATGAATTTGGAATGCTAATTTGCGAGGTTAGCGATTTCTTTTGGGATTCAAGGTAAGATTTTTTTTGAAGTTTACATTTATGTTTGAGAATTTGCAAATTTCGTTAAGTTTCATTTAAAGTTGATGCCTTGGTGGAGGAGTTTTATTTAAAGTTGAAGCCTCGATGGAGTAGTTTTATTTAAAGTTGAAGCCTCGGTGGAGGAGTTTTTCTTTTAAAGTTGAAGCCTCGGTGGAGGAGTTTTATTTAAAGTTGAAGCCTTGGTGGAGGAGTTTTTCTTTTAAAGTTGAAGCCTCGGTGGGGGAGTTTTATTTTCATTTAAAGTTGAAGCCTCGGTGGAGGAGTTTTATTTTCATTTAAAGTTGAAGCCTCGGTGGAGGAGTTTTATTTTCATTTAAAGTTGAAGCCTCGGTGGAGAAGTTTTTCTTTTAAAGTTGAAGCATCGGTGGAGGAGTTTTGTTTTCTTTTAAAGTTGAAGCCTCGGTGGAGGAGTTTTATTTTCTTTTAAAGTTGAAGCCTCGGTGGAGGAGTTTTATTTTCATTTAAAGTTGATGCCTCGGTGGAGGAGTATGTTTTTACGTTGGGTTTGTTTAAAGTTTATGCCTCGCTTAGAGGAGCTTTTCTACAATAGGATTTTTTTCTTAAGTACATAGGACTTAGTAGGGTGTCTACGTCTTTGCACATCCCCTGTTTCTCAGGGAATGCACAAAGAGGGGCAACTGTAGACACCGGATTTTATCCGGGTTAAAAAAATTTTAATTAAAAAAAAAAAGGGATGAGATAATTTCGAAAAATCAGAAAATCAGAAAAAATTTGGATAATTTCAAAAATTAAAAAAAAAAATCAAGAACACAAATTTGGGTTGAAATAAACCTCTTTTTGGATTGAAATGGGACTCTAAAAAATGTGATCAGATTAAAATTCCTAATAAAGTATAACTAAATCTCTTCTCTATTTAAAGAACCTAAGCGTCACAACACAACAGACATCAGAGATGAGAAAATATAGAATTTTCGGAATAAGCAAGCAAGATCAGTAGAAGGAATTTTTTTTTTTATTTTCTTGGTGAATTTCGAAAATTTTGATTCTTAGTGCTAGGAGTTGTTTCGAAGAGTGTTTAGTAGTGGAAAATTTTGGTTTTAATTAGACGAAGCTTAGGTTGAAGTTTGGTGATCGTTCGACGGTCAACGGAGGAGATCGGAGAGGTTGAAGTTGCGACTTTTAAACTCAGGTATAGGATTATCGGGTTAGATTCGGGAAAAACTAAGTTGATTTTTGAAAATAAGAGATTGAAAGGAATTTTTTGGGATTTTTCTTAACCCGGTGACCGGCGATGGTGAACGGCAGCGACGGTGGCAGGTGGCTGCCGGATTCTGAGTAGTGAAGAACAGATTGAAGGTGTTCTTGAGGAGAGAGAAAATTCAGAGAATTTTTTTTTTTTTAAAAAAAGGTAGCAATCTGATTAAAAAAAATGTTAAATATTAAAACATTGGGGTCGGGTCGCAGGACCCGCGTGAGGGTCCGCGTGCGTACCCGACCCTTATGTATTTTTTGCTTTGGCGTCTTTAAGCATGTTTCTCTTTATACTTTATTTTATTCATTTTCTTTTTTATTTATTTAATAATAGTGATGATTAGATTATGAAAATATGGTTATGATTGCATATATGATGATATAATGATTATGAGATGATTGTTTTGTGGTGATTATATATTTATGATATGATGATGATGTTTGAATATGATGTAATAATTTTTTATTTATTTACTATATGATTATTTATATGATGATTTATTTTTATATTGATTATGTATTTGATTTGTTATAAATGTTTATGATTTTTTTTATTATTATTATGATTGTTTATATATGGTTTATTTATTTTATATTACTAATGTTATTTTTCTTTCATGTTTCAGGTTTAAGTTTTTTTTTATTATTAATTATATTTATTTATTTTATTATTATGAATATTTTTATTCTAAATTTTCCTTAACCTTTGGATTTTATAAATATTTGTATATTGATTATTTATTTAAAATATTTTAATTAATTAAGTTTTAATTTTAATTGAAAATTAGTTATTTTTTAAATAAATAAATTGAGATTTTTTCCAATGATGAAATTCAAAAAAAATTACAAATGGTTAATTTTTGAGAAATTTCTAGGTGAGAAATTTCTCTTAAAAATTCTTTAGAATGAATTGAAGGACTTTTTAAGAGATTAATTTCAATACCAATAAAAATCAAAAAATTATTATTTTTAAGAATAATTAATTTTCAACTTCTTTTTCTAAAATAATTTTCCAGAATAAATGCTTAATTTAAATCGAAAGATAAATTAAGATTTTTTCCGATGATGAAATTCAAGAAAGTTGCGAATGGTTGACTTTAAAGAAATTTCTAGGTGAGAAAAATTCTCTTAAAAATTCTCTAGAACGAATGGAAGAATATTTTAAGGGATAATTTTCGATATTAAAGATCATAATTTATTTTTCGAACAAACATTAATAAAATATGGATTAATTTTGGAAGATTAATTTAAGAGAAATAATTTTGTTGAATAATCTAATTTTTCCGACGACAGAGCCTATTCAATAGAACGAATAGTTTCTTTTGAATACTCTCGAGGTGAGGAAACATTTTTTAGTAATAACTCCAGAATGAATGGAATGAAGACCTAAAAAATAATTTTCGAGATTTCTAACTTTAACAATTAAAATGAAATAGGATAGAAAAAAAACATTTAATTAAGACTTTTTAAGTATCACAAGACTAATTAGGTACTATCTCTTAGATAGACGTCGTGAGGGTGCTAATCCTTCCTCACACGTAACCGTACTCCCGAACCTAGTTCTGATAAGTAGACCAGAACCTATTCTTTTTAAAATACCTTAGTCAAGCTTAGGATTATTTTAAAAGGGATAGATTCATAAAGGTGACTAATCACACCTAGATTAGATGATTAGTGGCGACTCCATTGATTTGCGTCTAGCATGCTGAATTCGTATTTGGCACGTTATGACAATCAACCGTAGATAACAACCTCCCGTGTTACCCCAATCCTTTCTCAGTTCGTCGTTAAGCAGGACGAATGCCACTACTTAATCTCTAACTATCAAACAACCTAGGATAAACATTTCTAAACTTAATTTGGCAATAGCTTTATGATGAGAAAGATAGGTTGATCTAAGCAACAAAAGCATGAACAAGAATTGTTTAATCTATGTTATGTTCTACTTTGCAATTAGCGAAAACTTGACAATAATCATTAATCACAAATTGCCACTTATGAATAGGAAATCAAGACATTTACACGGATCAAGACTCCTAAACTAGCAATAGACAATTATCAAAATCTATCTAGTTGATCACCCTAAATAAATCAAGATAACATCATGAACAATTTTTATGGAAGAACATAGTCAACTTTGATAAAAAAACTAATGATAGATAAATCTGAAAAATCAATTACAAAACTTGTCTAGGGCTTTGAAATCACCCTTACCCAAAGAGAAGTTTAGTTTTGCATAGGCGTAGTTAATATATACATAAAACTAATAGAAAATAAAAAAAAAATAGAGAAGAAGAAGAATAATGATGATCCTTTGAGTCTCCTCAAAAGATGATAGTTTGTGGCTCAAAAGATGGTATTTATAGAGTTTTAAAATCTTGGAAACCCTTTCTTGCTGGTCAAGGAAGCTAAGAGGCAAAATAGTGTAAATTTGGCAATTTTCGAAATTTTTGCTTTTTTCCTTGTATTAGGGGCAGTAGGGTCGGTGTCACGGCGCCAACTTCCAGCGCCGCAGAGCCAACCTTGCTGACTTGTGTGGCTTTTGGTCGCCGAGCTCCCTGTCTTCGGTTTCTTGGCTGCTGCATCTTTTCGTACTTCGTCAACTGATTTGGATGACCATTTCTTGTCTGATTTGGGTGTGTAAACTACCGTTAGAAAGGTATTCAAGTCAGCTTCAAAAGTCAAGCGAGAAGTTTCTTCAAATAAAGAATTTAAGATAATTATTTCTTAGAAACAAGCTCCAGAAGTCAAATCTGCCTGGTTGCTTTGCACTAAGAATTTGATCTTTTTGACTCCCAAGTCTTTTTCCATCTTATGATTGTGACTTTATAAGCTCTTTAACATCATAATTGGCCTCTTTTCACTTCATTCTCCTAAATATACCTATAATTCAAACATATAATATAAGTAAACAAGATAAAGATCTAAAACATTACAAAAACTAAAGATAGAAAGGCATAAAATGTATATTTTATGAGCTTATCAAATACATCCACACTTAGCTTTTTGCTAGTTCTCGAGCAAAATAAAATAAAACAAAATTTAAGAAAATCTAATATAGTCCACTTTCGTAGAAAATCACGGTGGTACTTAGCATGTGACACAAGCCTTTAAACCCCTAGGTGTCCCTAGTGGACGAGTTTAGTCTCGTGAGGGTTTACTAGAACGATACCCACAAACATTGAAAAACTAAAATAAAAATAAACTAACATACACTAAAAATAGTTACTCCTAATGCTTTCAATATAAATTAGAGACAATCTTTGAACAAGTCTTATAAACTAATCAATAGCTTAAAGAATTTCACAAGAAATATGCTTGAATGTAAATAGTTTGAGTTAAGTCAATATTAACATAACATATTTCAATCAAAATAGTGCATATTCAAACTTAATCTGAACTTCTCACATGGGATACTCTCATGATTTTCACTCTTTAAAGTCTAGTAAAGTGTTTACACTCAATCAATCTCATAAAAACAGTTTTACCATATGCTTGCTTGTCCACATATTCTCCACTATTTAGATCATGCAACTTCATAAATCAAGAGGTCTTTATTCAAGGTTGTAATGGGGCCAAGGGGTTGTAATGTGGTTAAAGAATAAAACGATAAAGATATCACAAAGGTTCCAAAGATTTCATAGAGTTTAGAGACATAATAAGATTATACAAATAAAACTTCTCAAAACTCTTATAAAGCACATAATACATAGGCCGAATATTCATGTTGGGTCTTTTCTTCATTGTAAACCAACTTTGTAACATCTTTTTCTCTTCTTTAACTAGAAGTTCAAGAGATGATTCAAATTCAGTTTTTTTTTGCTTTTCATTTTTTTATAGGATGTATTTTTATAATGTTCCCTTTTCTTTTTCTCTTGACTTTTACCTTTCTCCTCCTCTACACTTATCTTTTGTTCTAACC
Organism: Fremontodendron californicum; assembly: GCA_030761205.1. Taxonomy (NCBI): domain Eukaryota; kingdom Viridiplantae; phylum Streptophyta; class Magnoliopsida; order Malvales; family Malvaceae; genus Fremontodendron; species Fremontodendron californicum. Next base: position 10,390,390 of record JAULJL010000039.1, on the reverse strand, counting down.
AAAATTTTCAAAAAATATCCCTTGTTTTTGCAATATGTCTCAAACATTCTAGCCCATCTTTAGAACAAGGGTAAAGATATAAATGTGTTTAGGCTAGGTGTAAGATGTGGTTACCAATAAAATAGCCTATTCAATATAGGCTCAAATTGGCTCACTAGGAGGGATGTTCTCTTGGAACATCAATAAGGAATGGCTATTTGGCCCTGGTTATAATCCTAATGCCTCTATCATATTCATGTTATCACATGCATCAATATAATCTCAAAAGGTTTAAAGCAAGTTCTAGAGAATCATGTAATCATAAGAGTACACAAGAAAGAAATTAGATTGATATGTATAATGCATCAATCATATAGGCTCAAGAACTCATAAGGATGATTATACAAGTCAATTTTAAGTCTAAACATGCTTCTTTCTCAATCAACATATCATATTAACATTGGCTCATGAAAAATAGTATTCAAGCTCAATTCTCATGAAAATCTTCTCACTAATAAACCAGTTTTAAACCTATACAATTCATATCTCATCATTATATTAAAAGGAACTAAAACACACTAAAAACAAACTAAAAAGACTCAAAAAAAAAAAAAATTGACAACCTAAACTAAGAAACTAAACTATGAAATCCTAAACTCTTCCTTCCACACTTAATTCTTACAATGTCTTCAATGTAATGCTATCACCCCATATGCAAGAATTATATGTAAAAGAAAAGAGCTACTAAATAACAGAAGAAAAATAACTAAAGAACACTATATAACAAAAATTAACACAAAGCACGAAAAAGAGAAAACAAATATGGTTTGGCAGGTTGGAAATTTCTTCATTAATTGGGCTGCCTTCCCAATTAGCACTTGAGTTAGTGTTTTGAACCTAACCAACACCCCTTCTTGGCTTTTTAAGATTTTCAGGCTCATACAAGAAACTTCCCGGGTTTATGCGTTTTGTAGGGCGATTTTTTTGCAAAATAATGGATGCATTCTCCATTACAAGTATTATTCCATCATCCTTTGTGGTGCATAGCTCATCAAGAAATGGTGCATCTTTTGGTACTTGTTGAATGGCATCCACAAACAAACTGTTTAAGGTTTCTAACATGTCTTGTGCATGTTCCTCCTCCTTGAACTTTGCGAATCTACTAGAAAAAGATGGAGAAGAAACATTAGTAGAAATTGGAACTTTAAACGTTACCTCAGGTGCCGAAGTACTCTTATTTGGATTTATGACTTCATTATCCTCAAGAATAGAATCCATCTCTAATTTTGTCTCATCCTCGGGTTCTCTTGGACTTTCTGATTCATCCTCGGATTGTTTTAGACTAGTATTCTCCTTTGGATCATGTTCATGTAGTTCTTCAGATCTTTGTTCTACCCATTGCACCATACCACTAGCCAATTGGCTCAATTGCGTTTCCAAACTCAGGATACTTGTCCTTGTTTCTTGTTGCAATGCCTTTGTTTCCTGTTTCAAAGTATTAGCAACAATAGTATTGACAAGGTCTTCTAAAGAAGTACTTGAGTTTTGCGATGGGGGTTGAAAAGGATCTTGTTGTTGTGTCCATGATTGAGTGGAGACAGATTGAGCCCTTCTTTCTTGTTGAAATTCCAAAGTATTAACAACAATGGTTTTTACAAGATCTTCTAAAGAAGTACCTGAGTTGTGAGTCACAGGTGGTGGCTCAAAAAGATTTTGTTGTTGTGTCCATGGTTGATTGAAGCTCGATGGATGATTGTAGTTGGCATAAAGATCTACTTCTTGATAATTTCCCGTGTAGCCATAATGACTATGATTCCACCATCCCTCATTGTAAGTGTTTGGGAAAGCATCATATTGTTGTCCTTGGAACCCTTAATGGTTTTGGTATCCTCTCACATCATATGCTGGTTCAAATTATCTTTTTGGTAGTATGGGCACCAATTGGTTGGATGATCCATCATGAAGCACACTCCACACTGCCTTGATTGTTGCACATTACCCATGGCCAATTGTTGAACTGGGGAGGTGAGATTGGCTAGTTGGTTCTCAATATTCGTGTATGCCACCAACTCCTCAAGTGTTAAATTGCTCAAGTCCATCGTGTTTTGCTCAAAATTTGAAAAGAAAAACCTGTATGTACAAGAAAAATAAAATTAATTACAACTGAAAATAAGAATAAACCAAATAACAAATAAACTAAAAAAAGTAATCCCCGGCAACGGCAACGGGTGACCCGGGGTGAGTATTACCGCCTGTCACGCGGGTGACCCGAGCTCGATCCCCGGCAAAGGCGCCAAAAATTTGATGCACTCAAATGAGTATATCTTATTAACCTTGCACTAAAAAGATTAGTTGTAAAGTATAGTAGTTAGCAAAGGTTGAGTCAATAGGGATTGATGTTTCACTTAAGTTCAAAGACAATAAAAGAAAAAGGGGTTTTGAAATAATTAAAAGTAAAGAAAACAAGATAAGTAAAAATCAAATAAATAAGAGAAAATCAAATATAAGAAAAGTATGGTTAAGGTTTCATTCTCCACCACTAGACATCATTGAGAATCAATTTCAGATCTATCAACATCAATTAGCTATCAAAATTATCAACCGTAGATAACAACCTCCCGTGTTACCCCAATCCTTCCTTAGTTCGTCGTTAAGCAGGACGAACGCCACAATTTAATCTCTAACTATCAAACAACCTAGGATAAACATCTCTAAATTTAATTTGATAGCAGCTTTATGATGAGAAAGATTGGTTGATCTAAGCAACAAAAGCATGAACATGAATTGTTTAATCTATGTTATGTTCTACTTTGCAATTAGCGAAAACTTGACCATAATCATTAATCACAAATTGCCACTTATGAATAGGAAATCAAGACAATTATACGGATCAAGACTCCTAAATTAGCAATAGACAATTATCAAAATCTATCTAGTTGATCACCCTAAATAAATCAAGATAACATCATGAACAATTTTTATGGAAGAGCATAATCAACTTTGATAGAAACCTAATGATAGATAAATTTGAAAATCAATTACAAAACTTGTCTAGGGCTTTGAAATCACCCTTAACCAAAGAGAAGTTTAGTGTTGCATAGACTTAGTTAATATATACATAAAACTAAAAGAAAATAAAAAGAATAGAGAAGAAGAAGAATAATGATGGTCCCTTGAGTCTCCTCAAAAGATGATATTTGTGGCTCAAAAGATGGTATTTATAGAGTTTTAAAACCTTGGAAACCCTTTCTTGTTGATCAAGGAAGCTAAGAGGCAAAATAGTGCAAATTTGGCAATTTTCAAATTTTTGCGGTTTTCCCGATTTTAGGGGCGGTAGGGTCAGTGCCACGGCGCCAACTTCCAGCGCCGCGGAGCCAACCTTGCTGACTTGTGTGGCTTTTGGTCGCCGAGCTCCCTATCTTCTTGCACTTCGTCGACTGATTTGGATGATTATTTCTTGTCTGATTTGGGCATGTAAACTACTGTTGGAAAGGTATTCAAGTCAGTTTCAAAAGTAAAGAAGGAAGTTTTTTCAAATAAAGATTTTAACATAATGATTTCTTAGTAATAAGTTCCAGAGGTCAAATCTGCCTGATTGCTTTGCACTAAGAATTTGATTTTTTTTTTACTCCTAAGTTTTTTTCCATCTTATGATTTTGACTTTATAAGCTCTTTAACATCATAATTGGCCTCTTCTCACTTCATTCTCCTAAATATACCTATAATTCAAAAAATATAATATAAGTAAACATGATAAATATCGAAAATATAACAAAAACTAAAGGTAGAAAGGCATAATATGTATATTTTATGAGCTTATCACAATCCAAGATAAATATTGTAGCAAAGATAGGACCTAAATTTGTAAGTTTTTTTTTTTTAATCAAATTTGTTTTTGATAATGTGATCAAGTATATTTTCAGGTTTTGACAAAATCTATATATTTTTTTTAATTTTAAGTGCATTTTCTCACATCGAAATTATATATATATATATATTAAGATTTTACTCATAAAATGCTACCAAAAAGTATCAAACCCTAATTAAGAAAAAAAAATTGAAACCTTTTCTTATTTAAAAAAAATATCGTGTACTATATTTGATTTTTATGCAAAGGTTCAAAATCATATACTTAACATAGTGTTTATAATCTATTTGTCACTAAAGTGGTCCACATTGTCTAATTTTTTTTTTCTTCTCAAGATAGTTTTGGCAAGTCATTTTGTTTATGTTTGATAAAAATAAGGGAAAAGAATTAAAACTAAGATTTATTATTATTATGAGTTAGTTTTTTATTTTTTTAATTTCAAAAACGAATTAAGAAGTTGTGACATGTCTCACTTATTTTTTTAATTTTTTATTATATTCTAAGGTGTATGTATCACCATGCTAACTTTATTTCTGAAATCTAATAATTTTAATGTCAGTAAATGTAATAATTTCTCTATTATTATTATTATTTATTATTATTAGGTTTTTTATTGTGAAAGAGATATTGGAAGTACTAAAAAAAAAACACATGACATTGTAATTTTCAATTTAAAACTTTAATCACAATTAGATATGTTCAAGGGTTGAGTTATTTATCCAAGTCCAAAGGTTCGCCCAATATTTGAGAGGGTTTGGATAAAAATATTAAGTCCAAAATATGGGTTTGGGCAAAAAAATGAGGTCCGTTTAAAAATAGACCAGACCTTGATTCCAACAATCAAGGCAGTCCGGCCCGGCCTGCCCATTTTTATTTATGTAATATATTATTTTTATTTTTATATATATTATATAATTATATCATATAAAAATAAATAAATATATAATATTATAGTGTAAATTTTTAAAAATACGTTAAGTATCTGTGTTTTAGAATAAAAGAAATAAAATTACTAAAAATTAAATAAAAATAACATATTTATTTAAATTTAAAAAAAAAATATGGACGGGCCTAAACGAGTTTGGATTATCCATTTACAAATATGGACAGGTTCAGGCAGAATTTGAAACCCATATTTCGGCCAGACTTGAGAAAATATATATGATATTGATATTATACATAAATTCGATCCGATCCATAAACATCTTTAATCACAATATTAAAAATATTATATATATATATATATATATATATACACACACAATTTCTGTCCTTTTGTCACCTTATCCACTTTGAGTATGATTTGATTTTATTAAATTTGTTCTTGGGCAAAGGAACAAGGTTTTACATGAAGTGCCACGCAAATAGAGAAGTATTTTATTTTTATTTTTGCTTGATGATTTGACATGGTTAGCCTTTGAATAGACAGGCAGTAGATACAGGCTTTTTTATTACAATATAGCCAAAAAAAAAAAAATTATCAAATTACCATTGCTTTTTGATTATTTCCCAAAATACGGATCTTTTTTTTTCTAGCTGGGAAATCGCCATCCCCCATGGCGATTTCCCAGCGTGTATTTTTGCAAATTTGCAAAAAAATACCAAGGGAAATCGCCACCCCCCATGGCGATTTCCCTTGGTAATTTTAGCAAAATTTGCTAAAACCATGAAGGGAAATCGCCATGGGGGGTGGCGATTTCCCTTCATGTATATATATATATTTTTAATTAATAAACAAAAATTATATTAAAACAAAATTTTATTTTAATTTGATAAATTTATTTTTAAAAATTATAAATTAAATTAAAATATTTTTTTTATAGGTTTGGTTATTTATTTTTTTAAAATATATATTAAAAATGTAATTTAATTTATTATTACAATTTTATAAAAAATAAAAATATATTTCTTATTAAAATTTAAAAAGAAGATTATATTTTTTATTAAATTTTTATATCAAAAATTTTATTTTTTATAATTTTGTAATATTATAAAAAAGAAAAGTTAATTTATATCAAAAATAATTTAATGATGTAAAATGTAAATAAATTTTTTTTTAAAGAAATTTATCGAGTCACTTTTTTAAATAAAGAAGTTATTTTTAAGTTGGTATCGTAAAATAATTTTTTTAATTTGATTAGTTTTTTTGAGTTGGTATTCGATTAACTCGTGACATTAATTTAATCATTGTTTTTAATAATAATATAGATTGTTACAGTTTAAAACTGGATATTTGATAAAAAAATTTTAATTTAATTTCTGATTAAAATTTTTTTTCTTATTATAATTTAAAAAGGAAATTAAATTAAAATGAAAAAAAGAAAAGCAACTTATCATGTAATTTGGATTATTATATTAAAATTAAATAACAACATTAAGATATAAATTAAAATAAAATATAACAATTAATTTCCGAACAAATTACATGAAATGCAAAACATATAAATTTATATTAGAAATTTAAAACACATTACAATTATTCTAATTATTGCGTGGTGTAGAGCAACAGTGTCGAGTTCTTCTAGTGCGTGGTGGTTGCACCCGTCGTTCAACCTCGTCAGTGGCACGTATTCGCGGTCCACCACGACCTCTTTCTATAACCGCCACTGGTTCCGGTTGTATGTCATCAGTCGTTTCATCCGTATCAAAAATTTGAAACCCACTGCTGGATGAGCCAACACCTAGTTCACCCATAACGGGAACCTGACTACTAGATGCACCCATAAATGATGTAGCATCAAATGCTGACGAAGGGGTTCCAAACTGATACATGGATGTTAAATATGCTGAACTTGGACTTAGGACGGGGAGCTGGTCATCTAACCTCGTTCTTGGCGGTGATGGTCGGTAACACTCATCAACGTCATATCCGGGGTGACTTACGGAATAACGATGGCTGGATGGTACTCCATGATCCCGTTCAGGTTCAGGATGATCAAATGACATCCTCGGTGCTGTGAACTCCGATGAGGTCGGTTGACGCCTTCGCCCACGTTGTCGGCGAGGTCTAGGAGCATCCATATCCTGTGTAGGAGGGACTGGAGCTGAAGTTTGTCCGGTAAATGGCATACTCCTAACATCCTCGTGCATCGACGGTGGACAAACGAAAGGCCGACCTTCATTTCTATACCATCTTATGTAATCAGCAGATAGGTTGAAATTATTACCAACAATCGGGTAACCTGTCGGAATTCGTTGAAAACGTATGTTCCACCATTGGATCCAATGTTCATGCTTCGCAGGCCAGAATTCATCATTACGACCACGCATGTCGACCTTGTGAAGCTTATCAAGGTTCATCGGGGCTGCAGGAATTGGTTGTTGCATCCCAAATTGTCGCAACACCCGGTCAGTTTGGTGCCACTCTACATATGAAAAGCATATCAATGCTGTGTTTGCTTTCCATATATTGAAATTATTGTAGGCATCCGATGGGAGGCATGCCATAATTTCACTCGAGGAATATGGCATCCACAGAAACTGCGAATAATTATTACAAATTATTAGTTTCATATGGATTAAATAAAAAAAAAAAACTTCAATGTAACAATCGAAATATTTACCTTATCATATCCTAGTCGATCTAGTCGTAGTCTTATACTTGCAAGATCGCTCGGAGTCTCTGTAAAATCTCTACCCGTACTCCTACTCCACCTATTAAAATGCATATAATATCTTAATGACCTATAAAAATACAATTTCGTACAAAATTAATAAAATAGTAAAGATTATTACCTGCTTGCAAGGGGGTATACAGCCGAAATATCCACGCGCGGAGCAAGAAATGGTAGCCGATACCAAGCCCATGATTGTAGAAGCACTAGACATCCACCTATGTCATGGTTTTTTGGAACTGTAGCTCGGCAAAGTTCTCTATACAAAACTGCCAAACACGCAGAACCCCAACTATAATTTGCTGCTTCCTCTAAATCACGTAGCAATGGAAGATACATTAAATGTACCCGACTGCTCGATTTGTCAGGCATCAGTAATCCTCCAATCAAACGTAAAATATATGCTCTAGCAGCATATTGTATTTGTTGTTCGGTTGCATGTAATGGCAGATTTTGAAACGTTTTCAACCAAGTCAGTCTCACCGTTGAGCCAGATACGACGTCTTCTGGAGGTACCTCACCCAATAGATCTTCACACAGTTCATTCCAATCTAGCAGGCTTCCGCCTGTAACTGCATCGCCATGGATCGGAAGTCCAAGTTGCAGCGCAACATCTTCGAGACTGACCGTGTATTCACCACATGGAAAATGAAAAGTGTGCGTCTCGGGTCTCCATCGTTCGACCAACGCAGAGATTAAATCGAGTTGTATCACAAGTCGTCGAATTTGACTTGCGTGATAAAATCCGGCTCTTCTTAAGTGGTCGATAATATAAGGATGCAGGTCCTCCAATGTAAATTTCCTCGAACGTAATACGCGACGAGTTTCCTGTTATAATAATAACAATTAATATATTATAAAACTATAACAATTAAAAAGTAATAAATAAAACTATAAAATAACAAAATAATAATATAATATAATATAATATAATATAAACAATAATAATATAATATAATATAATATAAAACAATAATAATATAATATAATATAATATAAACAATAATAATATAATATAATATAAAACAATAATAATATAATATAATATAATATAAACAATAATAATATAATATAAAACAATAATTTCGTATAAAAAAACAATAATAATATAATATAAAAAAACAATAATAATATAATATAATATAATATAAAGAATAATAATATAATATAATATAAAACAATAATAATATAAAAAACTATAATAATATAATATAAAACAATAATAATATAAAAAACAATAATAATATAATATAAAACAATAATAATATAAAAAACAATAATAATATAATATAATATAATATAAAACAATAATAATATAAAAAACAATAATAATATAATATAAAACAATAATAATATAATATAATATAAAACAATAATAATATATAAAACAATAATAATATAATATAATATAATATAAAACAATAATAATATAATATAATATAAACAATAATAATATAATATAACACAATAATAATATAAAAAATAATAATAATATAAAAAACAATAATAATATAAAAAACAATAATAATATAAAAAACAATAATAATATAAAAAACAATAATAATATAAAAAACAATAATAATATAAAAAATAATAATAATATAAAAAACAATAATAATATAACAATTTACTTACCTCGTTAAATATAACCTCCGAGATGTGATTTTCTTGTAACCTCAATAGTGAAGCCATTTCAAAATATTGTTGTAGAAAAAAAAAATTTGTAGAAAGAAATTTTTTTTGGTAGAAAAATGAAAAAATTTTGAAAGAAAATGAAAATTTGAATGAGAGGAATGAAAATTTGAAGGAGAGGAGGGGGGTATTTATAGAGGGTGGGGGGTGTGGGGGGAGGGGGGACGTGGGGGAGGGGGGATTTGGGGATGGGGGCAACGGTCATATGACCGTTGCCCCCTTTCAAATTTTTTTTTTTTTTCTAATTTGTTTTTTTTTTCATTTCAAATTTAAAATTTAAAAAAAAATTCAAAATATTAAATTATAAAAAAACCTAAAATATATTTTACGAATTTTTAAATTTTTTTAAATTATAAAAAAAAAAATTTAATTTAATTTATAATTTTTAAAAATAAATTTATCAAATTAAAATAAAATTTTGTTTTAATATAATTTTTGTTTATTAATTAAAAAAAATATATATACATGAAGGGAAATCGCCACCCTCCATGGCGATTTCCCTTCATGGTTTTAGCAAATTTTGCTAAAATTACCAAGGGAAATCGCCATGGGGGGTGGCGATTTCCCTTGGTATTTTTTTGCAAATTTGCAAAAAAACACGCTGGGAAATCGCCATGGGGGATGGCGATTTCCCAGCTGAAAAAAAAGATCCGTATTTTGGGAAATAATCAAAAAGCAACGGTAATTTGATAAATTTTTTTTTTGGTTATATTGTAATAAAAAAGCCGCAGATACATGTGGCTAAAAGTCTCAAACGCCAGGAATAAATACTTTCCCCATGTTTGATATGGTCATAAACATGGCTCAGTTATGTATGAAAAAAAAAATTATTAATTTTAGATACAATATAAAAATTTAAAATAAAAAAATATGTAATAAATATAAAAATAATTTATAATAAATATGATATGATATGATATGATACGATACGATTAATATATGTATATCATATTTATTATATGATTAATATTATAAAAGTAAAGTTTTATTTTTATTTAATTAATTAATTAATATTATAAATTAATTTTTTTTTATAATACTGATGTATCATGATTTTTATTGATAAAAGTAAAAAAAAAAATATAAGGTGTTTAAAAATAGAGAAAGAACTTTATTTTTGGGCATCTCAAAAAGAAAAATGATGAACACCTAAAATGGGACAAATGGAATAACGATTGTTATTAAAAGATGGAGGGATTCAAATTTAACAAAAATAAAATGTATGTATTAATCGTTGAATTGAATATTCGTATGTTTGTTATTCTTTTTAATAGAGTTTAATTTTGAAGTTCAAATTATTTTTATACAAGAAAAAAAATGTATTTGATTCAATTTTTCACAATTTAAACAAAGGTTCATATAAAAGATGCAAACATAGTCACAAAACAAAAGTAGTATCGTCCCTAATTAAGTTAGGAACAAATCAATGATAAGATTTAAACATGAAATCATTGCTAAGTTCAATTAATATGAACTTCGAAAGAACATAGTAGTAAACAGGATGATGGTTTTGTACTCGAAGTTTAATCTAATTGGTTTAAATAGTCAATCTCAAGAGGTAACATTTAACAAATTTGAAGTTCAAATTTCAACATTTATAATTTTTTTTTTAATTTTATTTTTAAGTTGCTGCCTTTTTTGTATAAAAAATGAAAATGATGTTCTTTAGTGATAGAAACTTTTTTTCGCCAAAAACGCAAAAGAAAATAAAAAGGATATTTCTAGCTGTCATTACAAGGAAATTTGAAGAAAATGATATTCAATCAAATAAACTCCATTAAAGATATGTGAATTCATGAAACTCTTTAGATTGTAGTTAGGGAGAATTGTTCTACATCATTCACCAAATCATCACTCGTTATCATTTCAAAGAAAAAAGAAAAAAAAAAGAAAGAAAATTTTTTAATGATTAATAAAATAAAGAAAGTATCTAATAAAAAATAAAAAAAATAGATTCACGTTTAGTCACTCAATTTTAAGGTTTTTTATTTTATTTTATATTTTGATTATCCATTATGAAAAATTACGATTATGAAATTATTTTGTTTGCCACCCAATCGTTAGCCATCAAATCGTATTTTTTTATATATATTTTTATGATTAAAATAAAAATAATATAAAATTAATTGATTAATAGTGTAATTTATCTATAAATGAAAGTAGCTGCGACAATCTTGGTAGATAAAAATTATTGGGATTCGAAAAGATTTTCATTTCTTTAAAGAGGAAACTTAAAAATCAAAAATTGAAAGAAAAAAAAAATCAAAGTAATATGAATTCCTAGGGTTTTTCATGTGTAACATTGCTAATTGGCCCCTTTCCTTTTTTGTTTAAAATTCTAAGGTTTTATTTTATCAATTATCATCGACAACAAACAACTTACTCCTACTAGTCTTTTTGGATGTTCTTTTGAAGAGAGTGGTTTAATTTTAATGGTTTGGGCCCCAATTCCTTCATGCTTGCACATTGTCCAATATCCTTTCAATTTTGGATAAATATGAAAAATATGCCTTTTCTAATACAATAATTGTTAAATGATATAATGTGTAAAAATTATTTGAAAAATAAAAATAAAAAATTGTTAAAAAAAATTGTAAAGATAAAATTACTCTTGATAAAAAAATTTCTTCTCTCTTTTTTTCTTATTTTTTAATTAAAAAATAAATTTTGCTAAAAATAAATTTTTTAATTTTAAGACATAAATTTTTTAAATTTTTTTATTTACTTTTTTTAATTAAAAAATAATAAATAATACAAATAATATTTCTAAAATTTTTTATTTTTAAATTTTTAAAAAATAAATATTTTATTTTTAATTAAAATTAAATTTTTTAAAAAATAATAATTCTTTAATAGAAGGAGAAAAGAAAAAAAAGTTTTTTCATTAAAGATAATTTTGTCTTTACAATATCCTTTCTAACAATTTTTAACTTTTCATTTTTCTTTTTCAAATAATCCTTAACTATTAAACTATTTAATAATTATTTAATTATTGAGGGCATTTTTTCATATTTACCCTTCATTTTTTGCAGCCAATTTGTGACCTTTTGAGCAATTTTTTGTTCAATATTTTGGTTGACAATGCCATTTTTGGAGACTTATGCAACTTATGTTTAAGATTCACCCCTCCCAAGTACCCTGAATTAGGGCATGGAAAATGAAGAAAAAAAAAAGAGAGAGAAAAATTTTAAGGAACATATTTTGTTTTCCCATAAAGATTTCTTTAATAAATGGTGATAGAATAATTGACTCTGTTTTTGTGCACGATTGCATCACATGTGAATTATATATCTAAGCTTATTATTAGACTTCGGATTGATTTACTCGTTTGACTCGATAAATTTAACTCGAATTAATTAAATTTGAAATAAAATATTTTAAAATTGAAATAAATCGGTTTAGCTTGGATTACTATTTAATAAATAAAATTAATTTTCTTTAAATTATAAAAAAATATATAAATATTTTTAATAATTTAATATATTTTAAAATAATAAAACTAACTTTTCGAATATAACTGATTAAGCAAACCTGGACAAACACATTTTTTTTACTATCCAAACTTAGACATGTTTCGTCCCAACTCATTAACAACCCCTACTTATTACTTAATAAATGGGATTTTTTTTCTTTAAAAGGAGAAATTATTGTATTAAAAAGTTTCAAAATTCATTTTTGTAATTTTTTTTTTATAATTTTCAATTGATTCAATTGCTTTAGCGAAACTTGATTTATAAGTCTCACAACATAAGGTATTTTTTAAAATATAAATTAGTGAAATTTTTCTTTAGCATTTTATGAATATTTTAAAAAGAAAAGCTTTAATTTAGAAAGTAAATTTTTAGTGACATAAAACAAAAATAATTAAATGTGATTTATTAATAATGCGTTGAACTTTTAAATTTTTTTTTTTTTGTTTAAAAGAACATATCAATAATTAAAAACTAATTGGTTTTATTGTAATTAGGAGAATGTAAGATGAACACTTATTAAAAATTTGGAAATAATTTTTCTAAATAATTTAGGATAATTTTGAAAATAAATTGAAATATATAAAAATATAAAATTTAAATTATTAACAATAAATAAATAAATAAAAGAGTTAGGAAGATGAAGTCCGGCATATGTGTGTCCGAAAGCGATCCCTTCTTCCATTTGCATCTCAACCAAACCCAGGCGTTGATTACAGCTGTATTCACGTCCTATCTCTCCTCAATTTTTTTCTTCTTTTTTAATATTTTTTTATTCAACTAATAATTTATTTTAATTAATTTTCATAAAATATATATTTTTTCTCCACAGATTAATACTTGTTGGAAAAAGACAAATTCTTCGAGTTCGATTGTTTCGAATTTTTTTTTATATTTACTTGTGAATATAATTTAATTGAAAAATAAATTTTGAATTAATAAAAAATTATTTTTATATTTTTTAAAAAATTAAGATATTTTTTAAAATTTAAAATAAAATAAAAATGATCGATCTTAAATATAAGAATTGATTTCTATTTTTAATATTAAAGAAACTGAAACAAAGTAAAAAGGAATTCATCTTTAAAATATAAGTTCAATAATTTTTTAAAAATATAATCAAATAATTTTTCATAAAATTATTTAAATAATAAAAATATCAATTTTTCTTAAAAATAAATCAAAATTTTAAAAATTTTAAAAAAATACTTTTTGCGTAATAAATGTCTTCCTTTCTTTGTCTATTTCAGGACAAATTATGAAAACAAATCTTTTGGATATAATTACAATATATATATATATATATATATATATGGGAAATATATAAAAACAAAAGAAAACAAAAACAAAGAGAAAAAAGAATGAGGGAGATAATAAATGGAAGACGAATAAAAAATTAAAAAAAAAAAAAAAAAGGAAAAGAGAGCTTCCTCGTGATCTGTGAAAGAGTCTTACGTGAAAACCCAGATTGCCTTAAAGCCCTTTTAAAGCCTTTTCTTCCTTATTCTTCTTCGTCTTCCTTCAAAACCCAATTATTGTGCACATTCTTTAAAAAGCTTAGCTTTTTCGGAGGAGAAAAAAAGATTTTTTGGGGGTAAAAAACAGTAAAGGATTTTTGGACTCTGGGAAATGATATTTTGATGTTCTCTATTATGGGAAATTTGTTTCCTTCAGCTTTTGTATGAAGAAAAAGCTTCATTCGAAGGTGCCTGCTTCATTCGAAGGTGGGCTTATTTTATTTGTTTTAATTTAAAAATTTTCCTTTTTGTTGTGTTTCTAGTTAACTCTTTAATATAAATTTGAGTTTTTTTTTTTTTTTTTTCCGTTGTGTGTGGGTTAATTTAGGTGACTTTGACTTTTGTTAGTTGGTGGATGCAGATTTTTAGCTGGTTTTTTAATTGGGTTTCAATGTTTTTGTTTGGTTTGCAAGTATGAAGTAACCAACAAATATTTGTTGAAATTCAATGTGGGTTGTTCATTTTAAGTTGAAATTCTATGTGGGATTTCCTCTTTAAGTGGGAATTCTTGGTGGGTTTTTCTTTTCGAGTTCAAGTTAGAAGGCATTTTTTTGGGTTGGTCGATGGAAAAGTGTGCTAAAAGAGAAGAATTTGGAATTCTGAGCAAAATTTCTTGTTCTTAAGTTCAGATTTTAATAAACTATAGTTTTTTTTTTTTTTTTTTAATGTTTGAAGGTTAATAATGGTAACTTTTGGTTCAGGTTAGGTCAATTTGCTGTTTTAGGAGAAACTTGAAGGAGCCAGAAGGATAACTGAAGCCAGATTGCATTGTTAGGTAGATAATGAAATTTTTGTAAAGATACTGAAGGCTTTTATTTGTTTATTTATATGATCAATTTCATGAGTATAAATGATAAATGAAAACAGTTAGGAAAATTGATCATAGAGCTTGCTTCCTTTCTTAACTGTTTCTAAGCATGTTCTTTTCTTATGACTGTGTAGAAAATGAGGTGTCCAGTAGTTCTAGGATCTTTAGTAGTCTTATTTACAGAAACCAAAACACAAGATTTTCTTCTGAAAGAAGTGGCAAATTTTTGGAATTTAGTTCTGTTGATGTTTTTAATAATTTCATCTTTTGCTGCTACTTTCTATGTCACATAGATGACAGAACTTATGTTATTCGGACTCGGGTGTGAGTGTCGGACAAGGGTATGTGTCCGACATGAGAATGTTTAATTTTTTCCAAGATTTTCATGTATTTAGAGGGTCCTTGGAGAATTATATCTCCATACCCATGTCCTGATATGCGTCAGACACGGGTGTCGAACACGGATACTTCAAGAAAAATGAAGAGTCGGAGCAACATAGGACAGAACTATAGTTTATATTGCCAGAGTTTTTAGATCTATTTCAACTCGAGGATTCTCCCTGTTTCCAGTTTCTTAGTCTTGCATGAACTGTTTGATTTTTTTTTGTTATTTTTCAGTGATTTTAGTTTTCTAGTTGAAGCATCTTTGAATCGACTGCAAAGTTTGAAGTATAGAGAATAAGCAGAAAAGTAATAGAAGCATATAGGTGCACGAAATTCCCTTTAGGACGCTACTTGCTGACCAAGGAAACAAGTGCCAATATGGTTTTGCTTAATCCTGTATAGACGTTTATATTAATTGCTGGGAGATCCTGGGATTTCATTTCTTCTGTTGATTTTTTTTTTTGCATAAATTTTCTAAAGCGAAAGCACAGACAGGAAAATGGATCAACCTATGTTTATGATAAGATCCACATATTTCACTATAATTGTAATATCATATTGATCATGGCCTGGCCTGGAATACCTGTGGCAAGAAACTGATGATTTATATATTGCCACTGAAAAAACCAAGGAGAGTGATTTAGCTTTCGAATTTCTAGTATATGATTTCAGGATGTAATATCAAGCTTTGGAACTTGGCATGATCTTCTGGCTGTTGCTTAGGGTCGGAATCTTATTTGTCTGGCATTGGAAGCTTTTTAGTTTGGCACCTTTACTTTGGGTGTCGTAGTAAATAACTTTAAAATGTATGGTATCGATAAATCCTACTAGTTCTTTTTTTCCTTGCCACAAGCAAGGAGATTCGATCAGGTATTGATTATGTGGAAGAAATAAGATGGTCCTCTTTTAAAACTGCATTATTACTAGAGCTTTTTGTTTTTCTCTTTCGAAATATTGGGTAAAGGTAGATAACAAGGATGATATGGTACATACCAGCATAATGTACATGATAATACATAGATGGTGTATGTTTCCCAGAAAACATCAACCGAACTAAGCTGTTGTAATTACTTGACTGATTCCAACCAAGAATTTCTTGTTTAGGCAACTCTATTGCACTGCCTATATGACACCGTGTCACCTATTATATTTAATTAAACTGATCTTAATTCAAGTTATCAACATGTGCAGATCACCTAGCGAGGCAATAATTTTGCTACAACATGCTTCTGAGTTTGTTTTTCTGATCTAATCTTCACTTGCCTGCTGAAATGACAGGATTGTTGAGTTGTCATATAGCTTAAAGCTTTTTATACAATGGGGAAATATTTGTGACAATAATGGATCCTCAGGCTTTCATTAGGTTGTCAATAGGCTCACTGGGTCTGAGGATTCCTGGATCAGCCCTGAATTCTTCAAAAGCTGGAATTCATGCATTCTCTTCCCCATGTTCATGTGAGATACGACTCCGAGGTTTCCCTGTCCAAACAACATCAATTCCTTTAGTATCCTCACCTGAAGCTACACCTGATATTCACAGTATTGCCTCTAGCTTTTATCTAGAAGACTCTGATTTGAAGGCTTTGCTGACACCTGGCTGTTTCTATAACCCTCATGCTTATCTGGAGATCACTGTCTTCACGGGGAGGAAGGGGACACATTGTGGTGTTGGAGTCAAGAGACAGCAGATTGGGACATTCAAGTTGGAGGTGGGTCCTGAATGGGGTGAAGGGAAGCCGGTGATTCTTTTCAATGGATGGATTGGGATCGGCAAAAGCAAGCATGAGAATGGAAAACCAGGAGCAGAACTTCATTTGAGAGTAAAACTAGATCCTGATCCAAGATATGTATTCCAGTTTGAAGATGTGACCATGCTGAGTCCTCAGATAGTACAGCTTCAAGGTTCCATACAACAACCAATTTTCAGTTGCAAATTCAGTCGAGACAGGTGATGTAAAACTATAAATTGCTTCATTTGTTTCCATTTATTGAGTTAAATTTTGAAAAGCTGCAATTAGTTTTAAAATATATTTGGACCCATTTAGATGACTCTTGGAAACAATATCCTGGTTGCTTAAGAAAAAACAATATATTTGGAAATGAGACAAACTTGCTTAAAGTAGCTAAAAATTTGCATGGAAATGATTTCCATATAGGTAGTATTGTATTTGACCCTATATTGCTCTGACTTTTCATTTTTTTGAAGTACCCGTGTCTGACACCCGTGTCCGACGCATATCTGGACATGGGTATAGGTATGGAGATATGATCCTTCAAGGATCCTCCAAATACATAGAAATCTTGAACATATTCGTGTTGGACACATATCCAAGTCCGAGTAACATAGATTTGACCTTTGGACTGTCTTTTTTTTTTTGGTGGGGGGAGGGGGATTAGTGACTTCTTGGGGGTCATGGAACTCAGAAACAGTTCTTTGTTATTTTCCAGCCATTTGTTAATGAAACTATTCATGGTTGTTTTGAACTGCAGGGTAGCACAGGTTGACCCATTAAGCACTTACTGGTCAGGTTCTGCTGACAGTTTAGACATAGAGACAGAGAGAAGAGAGAGGAAAGGATGGAAGGTGAAGATACACGATCTCTCGGGCTCAGCTGCTGCTGCAGCCTTCATAACCACTCCCTTTGTGCCGTCAACAGGTTGCGATTGGGTTGCCAAGTCCAATCCAGGAGCTTGGTTGATTGTTCGTCCCGATGTTTTCAGGCCAGAGAGCTGGCTGCCTTGGGGAAAGCTCGAGGCATGGCGCGAGCATGGCATTAGAGACTCCGTATGCTGCCGATTTCACCTGTTGTCTGAAGCCCCCGATGGAGCAGAGGTTCTCATGTCCGAGATACTTATTAGCGCTGAAAAGGGTGGGGAATTTTTTATCGACACGGACAGACAAATGCGGCAGGCACCAACTCCTATACCAAGTCCACAAAGCAGTGGAGACTTTTCAGCATTAAGTCCAATTGCTGGTGGCTTTGTAATGAGCTGCAGAGTTCAAGGGGAAGGTAAGAGAAGCAAGCCATTAGTGCAACTGGCGATGCGACATGTGACATGTGTAGAGGATGCTGCCATCTTCATGGCACTTGCGGCGGCCGTTGACCTCAGCATTGAGGCATGCAAGCCTTTCCGAAGAAAGTTAAGGAGAGGTTCCCGCCATTCTTTATGAAAAAGAAGAAGAATTAAGGTGATTTATTTCCATGAACAAAGAATGGCTTTATCTTTGTGTTGATTTCTGTAAAATTTGGCATTGTGTACAGGATCTTCTGGTTTACATCTGTTCAAAAATTGTTCAACTTCAGTACAGCCTAATTGTACAGCTGCTGAGGTTTTTCTGTTTTTCAGTTCTGATTAGGAGTGTAATCGAGTCGAACTGAACTCAAGCAGTTTCATTTTTGGCTTGAAATTCGAGCCTCGAGTCTCAAATTTTGAATCAAGTATTAGGATACTTCGAATTCGGTTCGTTCAATAGATCGAGCTGTTCAAGTTCGAGTTTGGCTCAACAATGATTGAGCCGAATTCGAGTTTTTTGAGCCGAGCTCGAGTAACTTGTGAATACAAGTGTCTCATTTATACTCCTAGTTTTGATAGGGTAGGGTTGGGGAGATTGTACTTTTACCCCAGCATTTGCCCTCCTTAGGATGATTGGTAAATTTTTAGCTTTAGACCTATAACCAAACTCTTGTCTGCACCGTTCTGTCATTGGTGTCAATGTTTTTCCACTTCCAGTGGCTGTTCCTTTGGTTAAAGTTAAATCTTGAGAAATCTTGGGGAGATTCGAATTTTAATCTGTATATTTTTTTTCAAATTATGTATTTTTTTTTAAGCTTTCACTGTTTACAATTGGAACTATTTGTGTGAAAAAAACACTAATGGCATTTGAGCCACGGATCAGGTGGCTGAACTTTACAAATAGAACACATGATGTGGAGCAAAAACTCTGTTTTGATGAACTCCAAAAATGATATAATGAGTACTGAGTAGTGAAGTTGGCAAATTTATTCGAATATTGTTAAAATAAAAATTATAATTATCAATTTTTTTTCAAAATATTTCGATTTTTGTACGGATTTTAAAAAATAATAATAAGGGAAGTCGTCATATGATATGGCGATCTTTTTTCATGTTATAAAAAAAATGAAATTTTTTGATTTTTACAGTTCGGAAGTTGTCATATCATATGATGTCTTTTGAATTTTTTTTTTTTTTAAAAATTTTAAAAATGTTACTTCTTTAAAACGGTAAAAAAAAAAAAAATTAAATTGTATATTTAATTTTACAAAATTAAAATTTAAAAAATAAATTAAAAAACTAATTTTATAAATTTAAAAAATTTAAAAAAATATACCGTTTTTCAAATTAAATTTTTAAAATTACACCGTTAGAAAACGGTAAAAAAAAATTAAATTGTATAACTAAATTTTAGAAAACTAAATTTAAAAAAATTAATTTTACAAAAATTAATTTTACAAAACTAAAAAAAAAATATATATACCATTTTCCAAACTATTATTTTTTAAAATTTAAAAATTAATAACAAATTTTAAGTAACAAAATTAAAAAATAATAATTTTAAATTTTAAATAACGGTTAATTTTTACATTTAATGAAAGAAAAATACAAAAAGTACATGATTATTATACAAAAAGTACATTATTATAAAAAATATACAAAAATACATGATTATTATACAAAAAGTACGTTTATTCTAATTATTTACGGAGGAACTCTCGTATCGCGTGGTGTTGAGCAACAGTGTTGAGCTCTCCTATTGCATGGTGGTTGCATCCGTCGTTCAACCTCACCAGTGACACGTATTCGTTGTCGACCTCGTCCTCGATCTACCGCCACTGGTTCTGGTTGTATGTCATCCGCATGCTCATGGAAATGACCCACATCAGTCGATGAAAACGCACTACTAGAGAGACCTATATGTTCTATATCAACAAATGGAAACGCATTGTTGGAGGAGCCAACACCTAGTCCACCCATAAAGGAAATCTGACTACTAGATAGACCCACAAATGATGTACCATCAAATGTTGACGCAGGGGTTCCAAACTGATACATTGTAGTTAGATATGTTGAACTTGGACTTGGGGCGAGGAGTTGATCATCTAACCTCGTCATTGGGGTGATGGTCGATAACACTCATCAACATCAAATCCAGGGTGACTGACGGAATAACGATGACTGGATGCTACGTCATGTTCTGGTTGAGGTTTAGGATGATAATGACATCCTCGGTGCAATGAACTCCGCCGCATGTGATGAGGCCGATTGACGTGTCCGTCTATGTTGTCATCTAGGTCTAGGAACTCCTATTTCATGTGTAAGAGGGACTGAATTTGAAGTTGGTCCGGGAAATGGAATACTCCTAACATCCTCAAACTCCGACGGTGGACAAACAAAAGGCCGACTTTCATTTTTATACCATCTTATGTATATCATTAGATGGGTTTAAATTATTACGAACAATGGTAAACCTATCGGAATTCGTTCAGAACATAAATTTCACCACTGGATCCATTGTCGATGCTTCGTAGGCCAAAATTCTTCATGATGCCCACACATGTCAATCTTGTGAACCTTATCAAGGTTCACCAGTGGTTGCGGAATTGGTTGCTGCATCCCAAATTGTCGCATCACCCTGTCAGTGTGGTGCCACTCTACATATGCAAAGCATATCAATGTTGTGTTTGCTTTCCATATATTACAATTATTGTAGGCATCCGATGGGAGGCATGCCATAATTTCATTTGAAGAATATGGCATCCACACAAACTGCGAATAATTATTACAAATTATTAGTTTCATATGGATTAAATACAAAAAGACTTGAATGTAACAATCGAAATATTTACCTTATGACTCGATCTAATCGTGATCTTATACTTGGAAGGTTGATCGAAATATCTTTACAATCTTTAGGATGACTCCACCTGTTAAATGCATATAAAATCTTAATAGACTTATAAAAAAAATATAAGTTCGTACAAAATTAATAAAATAGTCAAGATTATTACCTGCTTGCAAGGGGGTATACAGGCGAAAAATTTCCGCGTGGAGTAATAAATGGCAGTCGATGCTAAGCCCATGACTGCAGAACCTATAAACATAGACTTATGTCATGGCTCTTTGGAACTGTTACCCGGCACAGTTCTCTATACAAAAACCTCAAACACGTAGAACCCCAACTATAATTTGCTGCATGCTCTAAATCACGAAGTAATGGAAGATACATTAAATGTACCCTACTGCTCGATTTGTCGGGCATTAGCATTCCTCCAATCAAACATAAAATATATGCTCTGGCAGCATATTTTACCTCTTCTTAGCTTGCGTTTTCGGGAAGATTTTGAAATGACTGCAACCAAGTTTTTGTTGCCATTGAGCCCTTGAGACACTCTTCTGGAGGTACAACGCCCAATAAATTTTGACACTCTTCATTCCAATCTAGAAAGCTTGCGCCTGTAACTGCCATGCCATCCACTGGTGTAGACACCCGATTTTGTCCGAGGCATTTTAATTAGTTATGTATTGGTTTTGGGTTACTGTTGGGCCTATACCCAATTATTATTCAAAAACCCAATTTGGGTCAAGCCTTACCCAATCCACTTTTATTTACTTATTTATCTTTTATTTTATTATTTTATTATTATTATTATTTAGGATAAAACAAAAAAAGATGAGATAAGGAACTTTGAGCCCTAGATAAATAATGCCTCTCTTTGGGTGAAGAATTTAGATTTGTGTAAAATATGAAAGCTAAATTTAACTTAGACTAAACTTCTTGGATCTAATTTCTTATATAAACAGCCTCAGTCTCAGTAATTAGGGGGGGAGGGGAAGATAGCAAAGAAGTTAGCTTTAGAGTGGAAAGGCAAGGTCAAATTGAGCAAAAATGACTTTTTGGAGATATTGGCGTTTTTGCAGTTAGTGGCAACTTATAGTTTGGGAGCCAGTATTTTGGGGACTAGGACACTAGCGGCTAAAAGAAATAAAAAAGGGAAGCTTTTGTTCTATGGAAAAAGGGAGACGCGGGAACTGAGAAAACGAGCTTGGTATTGAGATTTGTCAAAAGCCCATTTTTTTTTTTATTTCCATGGTTTGTTCACTTTTTATTTTCTCTATTTCCTGCCTTTGTGATATCACAAGGTATATCCATCTAATATAAGTGTATAAGTAATGTAGGAATCGACAATTGGAGCAGCCTTCTTTGACCACTAACTCGGGTATGATAAATGTGGAGTGGTCAGGGGTTCAGGTATTTATTGTTTTGCTTGGTATTGTTGGATGGTGCATTATTTTGATTTTTTTAAATCTTTTCTGTTTGATTTGTTAAAGCTTTAAAATTTGGTGGCAAAGGCCCAGGCTATTGGTGTTAATAGTATTGTGCTCTTCCCCAAAGTTTCATATGCTAAGATTTTGTTTTTATTTCCATTCAACTTTACGCTTTGGTTTTTTTTTTTTTTATATATATATTATTATATTTAGAAAGCATGATATTAGAATTTATTATTTTTAGAAAGCATGATTGTATGGTTAATTATTATTATTATTATTTTTAGATGACATGATTTTAGGATTATTTTTAATTTTTTAGGATTGTTTTTTAATTTTTAGAATTATTTATTATTATTATAGGATTATTATTATATTTTTATTATTTTTAGATTATTGCACGGATTAGGATTATTATGATATTATTATTATTATTATTATTATTTTTATGATTTAGGATTATCATGTTTTTATTATTTATAGATTTGCATGATTTAGGATTTTTATTATTTATTATTATTAGATTCACATGATTTAGGATTATTTATTTTTAGGTTTGCATGATTTAGGATTTTTTATATTTTATTATTTTTTAGATGTGCATGATTTAGGATTTTTATTATTTAGGTTAATGCATGATTTTTATTATTTTTTAGATTATTGCATGATTTAGGAAATTGATATGATTTTATTATTATTTTTTGGATTTTTGCATGCTTTAGGAAGAAATATGATTTTGTATTATTTTTTAGATTATTTTGCATGATTAGAAAAATAAATATTGACTTAGGTAGATTAATTAAGACCATTAGATAAGACTTAATGTGTGATTAATGTGGTACTATTTTTATAGGCATTGTGGAGGTACTAATCCTTTCCCACAAGTAACCGAACTCCCGAACCTAGTTCTGATAATTCATATAGGTGACTAATCACACCTAGTTAGATGATTAATGGTGAATCTATGTTTGTGTCTAGCTTGCTAAATTCGCATTTGGCACGTTATGACAGTTTGGCGACTCCATTGGGGATTTTAGAGAGTGGAGCTATAGGTTAGTCACATGTTATTTATGGTCTTAAAACTGGTCTTAAATGTTTTCTAACATTTTAATCTTTTTAGTTTTTTATATTTTTTTTATTTTTTATTTTCAAGAATTTTCGTGAGTCAAAAGTTTGGTATGTTCCTTCGCACACACCACACTTTCATATTATAAGTCCTATACCCGGACTCGTCCCTTTTAGGAGGGGGGTAAAGTACCTACGCCCTCGTGAGGTAATAACCTCCGCAGTGGCTAGCGAAACACCTTCAGAGTGTAAAGTACCTAATCTTTCGTGAGGTAATAACCTCTGCAGCAGCTTCGGAAAATACACTCACCCAAATTGAACCTTTTCAATGAGCCTATAATGGATGAGGATCGGGTGTCTTACTCATCTTCCATGGATGAAGTTAAGAGCAATTTGGGGACCTTTTAGATGTCAAAGATCTTAAAGCCCAGCATATAGATAACACTTAAGAGGCCAACCTAAGTTAGAGTCATGTCCACCCGTTTCATAGAGAATAACCCAAATTAGGACACGTGAAGGAATGTTCTTACTTTCTGACAAATTTTTAATTTTGTGAATATTATTTGTATTTCTCTAATATGTATCTAACTATTGAATTTTTTAAAATCTTTGTGGCCATTACTTGAATTAATTTTATTCTTTCAATTAAATATTTTACCATGTACATTTTTAACCATGCTCATGCATTAACCATATACATTTTTAACAATGCTCAGGCATTTACCATGTACATTTTTTAATCATGCTCATGCATTTATCATGTACATTTTTTAACAATGCTCATGCATTCATCATGTACATTTTTAACAATGCTCATGCATTCACCATGTAACATTTTTCATAATGCTCATGCATTTTTCATGTACTTTAACAATGCTCATGCATTCATCATGTACATTTTTTAATAATGCTCATGCATTTATCATGTACATTTGTCATGATGCTCATGCATTCACCATGTATATTTTTTCATAATGCTCATGCATTCACCATGTACATTTCTCATAATGCTCATGCATTCACCATATTATTTCATAATGCTCATGCATTTACCATGTACATTTTTCATAATACTCATGCATTCATTATGTACATTTTTTGGTATGCTCATGCACTCATCATGTACATTTTTTATAATGTTACTGTTAAACTTTGTGAATATTTTTGGTATTGCCATTTAAATTAACTTCATTCTTTTGTTTATTTGCATCCATGTGCATTTCATAAAGACATGAGTCTTGAATTTTAAATTTGTGGTAATTAAGGGTTCAAGGATAGCTCAAACAATCAAGGATCCAGGGGCATTCCTACAACACTCGTTCACAGGTTAAAGCAATGGCAGAGGAACAGACTGCTAGGATGAACGAAATAGAAAAGGCACAGGATGAAATGAAAGAACAGTTGGCCAAGATGATCGATTTGATGATGAATTTGAACAAGCAGAGCGGGGTAGAATAAGTAACTACTCAAGAAAAGAATCAGTCACTAGATGATGAAGATCCTACATATTTGCCTGATTTAAGTCAATTTCGAGCCCAAACTGGGATGCCAGTGACATCATCAGCTACTCAACACCGATTCTTAGGATACATCATTCTTGCGTCTATGGAAAAATTGTCAGATCCTGTCCAAGTTTTAGATTTAAATGACCCCAAAGAGCAAGAAAGGATAAAGGTAGTTGAAGAGATTGACTCTCGCAAAATGAGTTTTATAGAGGAAAGACTCCAGACTGTTAAAGGGATGGATTTCTATGGCTCCATGAACGCTGCTAGGCTTTGCTTGGTACCCGATGTAATCATTCCGCCAAAATTCAAGACTCCAAATTTTGAGAAATATGAAGGGACTAAATGCTCGATAACCCATGTCACAATGTATTGTAGAAAGATGGCTGCTCACACGTGTGATGACAAGTTGCTGGTACATGTCTTCCAAGATAGTCTCACGGGGTCCGCTGCAAGATGGTATGTCCAATTGAATAGAACCCGCACCTAGAGGTGGCAAAATGAACCCGAAAACCCGCCCAGGAAAACCCGAACCCGAACCCGCCCAAACCCGATTTGACCAAAAAGTCAAAAACCCGAACCCGAAAAAGCCCGAACCCGAATGGGCCCGAACCCGAATGGACCCGAACCCGAATGGGCCCGAACCCGAATGGACCCGAACCCGAATGGACCCGAACCCGAATGGGCCCGAACCCGAATGAGCCCGAACCCGAATGAGCCCGAACCCGAATGGACCCGAACCCGAGACCGGCCCGAACCCGAATTTAATACTAAAAATAAAAATAAACAAATTGCAATTATTTTTTTTTTACAAAGCAATAACTTTAATTATTAATTTTATTCTAATTTTTTTTAATAATTTAATTAAAATTTAAAATTTAATATATTATATATATATATATGATGAAATAATAATTTTATCAAAAAGTAAATTATATTTTGTACTTATAAGTTATAACTTTAACGTCTCATATCATGATGAATTTACAATCTAAATATTTTAAATTCTTGAAAATTTTAAAGATGTGAAAAAAAATTTGACAATAATTCAATTAATCTATAAGGGTAAAAAAATTGACAATAATTCAATTATTTTGGCCTTTTGGGTTATACTTAGACCTGCTCACGGGCCGGGCCTGGGCAGGATATTTTGTGTTCCGGGCCGGCCCGGCCTGGAATAGTAATTTTTATTATAATATTATTTTATTTAATTTTAATTATAAAAAAATAAAAAAAATAAAAAATTATTTTTTTATTCCAATGAACAGTGTTTCGGGCCTAAACGGGCGGGCCGGGCCGACCCAAGGCCAGGCCTGGGCAGAGAAAATAAAAAAAAACTGGGCCGCGGCTCGGCCCATAAGCAGCTCTAGTTATACTTATGCGGTTAGGTTAGGGTGGGTTTAATTGGATTATGGCTTTCATGTGATTTTATTTTAGCGGGTGGATTTAATGGGGTTTTGGGTTTTATGGCCTTTTGGTTTTGGGTATATTTATTATATATTAATAAATAATCATATTAATTATATATTTATTACGTATAATTTAAATATAAATTATATTTTTTAGTACTACTTTATAATTTATACTTTATACTGATGAAAAAAATATAAGTACTCGATATATATATATATATATATATATCTTGACTATAAGCATAAATTTTTTGCATTTTATAAGTATATAAACGAATAGATGAAGGCCAGGATTTATTTTTAAAAGTTTTTTATTTTATAGTGAATATAAATTATAATGTATTTATATTTTGAAATTCGAGCTCATCAAATCAATTATTTTAAATATCAATATATTAATTTATAATATATCATATTTTTTTATAATAAATTATTTCAAAATTTGATTTTATATAACAAATTAATTTCTTATTCTTTTGGTGCTAACAAATATTAATTTTAAAAAATAAATATAATTAAAAATATCATATAATAGCAAAAGTATAAAAATAAAAATAATAATAATAATAAATTAATAATTTGTTTTTAGATATAAATATTTAAATTACGTAAAAATGATTACATCTAATATAAAATAAAATAATGTAAAACATACCCGTACCCAGATCGAACCCGAACCCAGACCGAACCCGAACCCGAATGGGCCCGAACCCGAATGAGCCCGAACCCGAATGGGCCCGAACCCGAATGGGCCCGAACCCGAATGAGCCCGAACCCGAATGAGCCCGAACCCGAATGGACCCGAACCCGAATGAGCCCGAACCCGGATGGACCCGAACCCGAATGAGCCCGAACCCGAATAAACCCGAACCCGAATGAACCCGACCCGAACCCGCCCGAACCCGCCCAATTGCCACCTCTACCCGCACCCGTTCATGGAATGAGCTGACAAGGGCATTTATAGCACAGTACAAGCATATTGTTGATATGGCTCCAGACCGTTTAACCTTATAGAATATGGAGAAAAAAGCTACTGAAAGCTTTAAAGAGTATGCTCAGAGATGGAGGGATATTGCTGTCGAAGTCCAACCACCTCTCACTGAAAAAAAAACTACAGTCTTGTTTGTTAGTACCCTTAAAGCACCATACTATGAAAGGATGATTGGGAATGTCACCAAGAATTTTGCAGACATGGTAATCTCTGGGGAAATAATAGAAAATGCCATAAAGAGTGGGAAGCTTCAAGCCGGGGAAACATCTGATGGAAAAAAAATGGGCCATCTAAAAAGAATGAAGGAGATGTCCAAGCTGTGACTTATGGAAGGCAACAAACAAAAGGTGTCTCCCCATACTATCCATACCCGGTGTACCACACTTATCCATCAGCACCATTAACCTTCCAACCAAACTTTTGCCCTCAAACACCTATTCCTATGTTTGGCCCTGCAGCTAGACCTTTAGC
The DNA here is from genome assembly GCA_030761205.1 of Fremontodendron californicum. Classification (NCBI taxonomy): domain Eukaryota; kingdom Viridiplantae; phylum Streptophyta; class Magnoliopsida; order Malvales; family Malvaceae; genus Fremontodendron; species Fremontodendron californicum. The sequence goes on along the minus strand of JAULJL010000039.1, from coordinate 10,362,330 downwards.
TCAACCTAGACCCCCAATGAATAATCAGAGAGGACCTCGAAATAACCGAGAGAGAACCCGTATTGACCCAATTCTTAATGTCCTACACTGATTTATTCCCACGTCTGATTGAAAATCAACTGGTTGCACCTGTTCACCTGGAACCTTTGAAACCTCCTTTCCCTGAGTGGTATGATGCCGATGCTCGATGTGAATATAATTCTGGAAACTCTGGTCATTCTATAGAAACTTGCTTGGCTTTTAAAATAAGGTGCAAAGTTTGATCAATATGGGCCTGTTGAATTTTGATGTTACTGTTGGCCCATCTAAACAGGGGCATAATGATGATGAGGCTTAGAATGAAGGATTGAGGCTGTTGATTATCCTTGAACTCTTTTTCTTTTAAAGTAATGTACGTGGATCTTTTTATGTTTAGACTTAATTTATTTTTTATCATTTCAATAAATTGACAAGTTTGATGCATTTTCATTTCATCTTTCATTTATTTTTATTCCTTTGCTTATATATTTTGCCTAAACTTTCAATTTCACCCATTTCAAGTTTCCAAATAATGAATGTGATGACAATCCTGACAATAATTTGGGATTCAATTTTGAAAGTTATATCCATATTGGTGAACTTGAACATATATGATCATACTTTGCCAATTGATTTGTGGAGATTAGGGAAGATGAAAGTTGGTATGCAGTTTTGGCATGATTGGAAGAAAACTGGTAGAATTGCTTCACGAGTATATTGAATTGCTGTTGAATTTTTTTTACAAGTATGTGGATTCCTTGTGGTGAATCTCTATAAGCTTGTCATTTTCAATAAATGTTCTTTGATGAAAATATTCACATTTGAGATGATAATGGCCATCTTTCATATTCCTTTCACAAAATAAGAAATTATCCTTTGCTACCCCTTTTGAGCCTATTGGATTCTTTTTTTCCGAATGAACCTTGACCAAGGATCATCCTCCACACCAAGGGGCAAGTATAGAAAAATATCTTTCTAGAGGAGAATGAATGATTGGGTCATATTTCTAAGCCATGTAAAGAATGTCTTATGTCAGGGAAGTAATGATGAGATGGATTGAATTCCAAAATTTTGAACTCACTTTGTGATAGAAAAAAAAAGGAAAAAGAGAGAAAGAAAGAAAAAGCAAAAAGCGAAAAAAAAATGAAAAGAAAAGTGTGAAAAGTTTTGAAAATCCTCATGAAAAAGAAATGATCCATGGCTCGATTATCTTGAAAATGAAAAGAAAGATATGAAATGTTTTGAGATGAAAATGATCCTTGGTTTGTAACCCTTAAACACATATTTGAGTCTGTTTATCCTTTCTTTCATGACCTCAAACCCTGGCCTACATTACGTACCTGGAAAAGTCCATTTTGATCAAATGTGAATGTTTGAATTGGAAAACATATATTGAATTAGGACATGCTTGTGGTATCATTAAAGGACGATGAATCTTAGATGCTTGAAGACAGCTCCGAAGAAGAAAGAAAAGACTTGTAGCACTTTGATATGTTCAATTGCCTCCAAGAAGATTGAGACGAACAAATGGTGAGAAAAGTTTGCTCTTGATATTTTGAGAAAGAACTAGTTTTGAAAAAACTGCCCTTAAGTCACATTGCCATTGGAGAGAGTAAACATCCATTTGTGAAGTTCTTATGAAGTGAAGATTTTCTTGAGTGAAGCATTATTTTGAAAGAAGATGAATGGAGATGATTTGCCAAACACTGAGGAGAAATGTTTCTTTTTGAAGAAAAAAATGATGAAAAAAAAGAAAAAAAGAGAGAAAAAAGAGGATTCAAATTGAAAACCCGAAAAGGGCAGTTTGAGTCATAGGGGATATCTAAGTTGAAAACCTAAAAGGGCGGCTTAGATATAACAAAAGTCAATGTTTGTTTGAAGATTTCGCTGGGGGTATAGTTTGGTCTGATACAGCTCAAAAAGATCAGAAATACCGATTGGATTGATCTTCGAAAAATAATCATAGATTAATTTGTTCAAGATTGTCAAAACATTCATTATTTGGGATGTTGATATCCAGTTCAAATATCCTTGGGATAATTCTTTGATTTGCCTATTATCTTTTGACAAATTTGTTCTTTTCCCTTCAATGATAAAGACCCTCTTTCTTCGATTCATTTTGTTCATTGCCATTCTTTGTTGTCAATTTTGCATACCCATAATGAATAGAGGAAATGTCAATGCATTACATTTTTTATGGAATTGGAATGATGATTGATAAGTTGAAATACTGAACATAAAATATTCATGCATTATTTTGAAAAAAAAAAGTTTAAAGATGATGTTTCTGGGCAAAATGAAAGAATGATAAGAACTAGAAAGGTTTGAAATATAGACATTTGAGACTTCTAAGCTAAAAATTTGCATCTTGAGGAATAGATAGGTGATGCATTTAAGATTGAATAAAATCGGCAAAGGGCTAGCCTGGTGGATGGAACTTGTTAGCCAATTCTAAAGTTACATGTTTGGAAGATGAGAAGAAGATGAAATTATGAGTTTGAGAACCATTTTGTTACCATGATTGGATAGATATGATGATTTTCATGCATTCCATTGCATTCATGACATTCATTTTATGAATTGCATTACATGCCATTCATGCCATTCATGGCATGCATTTAACATATAAGAAAGATTTTAGGTGGGATTTTTGAATTTTGAGACTAAACTTTTTCAAAATGAAAATTTTGTTTCCTTGGTTGAAGAAAATTATTTTAGATTTTGCACTGAGGAAATAGGTTTAGACTTTGGTAGAAGTGAGAGTTTCTAAGATGAGAATCTTAATTTCAGAATTTCAAGATGAATTGTTTTTCAAAGGTAAGGTTTTTTTTAAGATTGAATTTATTTTATCAAAGACGAGAATAGTTTAGTATGAATCCTTAGTTTAAGTAAGAATCCTTAATTAAGTGAGAATCCTTAGTTAAGTGTGAAGCCTTAGCATAAGTGAGAATCCTTAGTTTGTTGTGAATCCTTAGCTTTAGTGATAATCCTTATTTTAGTGAGAATCCCTAGTTTAGTGTGAATCCTTAATTTAGTGAGAATCCTTAGCTTAGTGTGAATCCTAGTTTTAGTGAGAATCCTTATTTCGGGTGCGAATCCCTTATTTTCTTAGCTTTTAGTGAGAATCCTTATTTTAGTGAGAATCCTTAGTTTAGTGTGAATCCTTAATTTAGTGAGAATCCTTAATTTAGTGTGAATCCTTAGCTTAGTGTGAATCCTAGTTTTAGTGAGAATCCTTAATTTAGTGTGAATCCTTAGCTTAGTGCGAATCCTAGTTTTATTGAGAATCCTTTATTTCTTTATTTTAGTGAGAATCCTTAGTTTAGTGAGAATCCTTAATTTAGTGTGAATCCTTAGCTTAGTGCGAATCCTAGTTTTAGTGAGAATCCTTATTTTGGGTGCGAGTCCTTTAGTTTCTTATTTTGGGTGTGAATCCCTTAGTTTAGTGAGAATCCTTATTTTGGGTGTGAATCCTTATTTCCTTATTTTGGGTGTGAATCCTTTAGCTTAGTGAGAATTTTTATTTTGGATGCGAATCCTTTAGTTTGAGTGAGAATCCCTTATTTAGGTGAGAAATCTCATATTTTCAAGTTGTAAATCCTTTATTTTCAAGTTATTTTTAAGTTGTGAATCTTTTATATTGTAAAGTTTTAAGTTTGTCTTTAAATTGAAAGATTTCAAAGTTGGTGTATTTTTGAGAGATTTGGTTTGAGAAGAGAAATCTTTAGGTTGAAACTAAATTGGAGACAGTAAGATTCAATCTATCAGTTTGAAGTCAAGTACAGATGGGAGATGAATAATGGCCTGGAGAATTTTCTATCTTGATTAGAGATTCAGAGAGTTGATATCATTCATACAGTGCATTCTTGACGTCCATTGCGTGATATGCATCCGCATTTCATTCATGGCATTCATGCATTGCATTCAAGAAAGACTAGTGTAGATATTCAATATAATTTGGATAGGAATTTTAATTTGGAATGACAATTTGTAAGAACCATATCAAATGTTTTCGGGATCCAAGGTAAGACTTTAAAATTTTTTTTTGAAAGTATCCACTTTTGAGAATTTACAAATTTCGTTAGGTTTATTTAAAGTTGATGCCTCGTTGGGAGGAGTTTTTTTTCGTTTGGTATTTAAAATTGATGCCTCGTTGGGAGGAGTATATCTTCACGTTAGTTCATTTAAAGTTTATGCCTCGTTGGGAGGAGTTTTTTTGTTGTTTGGTATTTAAAATTGATGCCTCGTTGGGAGGAGTATATTTTCACGTTAGTTCATTTAAAGTTTATGCCTCGTTTAGAAGAGCATTTTTACGATGAGATTTTCTTTAGTGTTTATTTTCTTTTAATTTTTGAGAACATGTAAGGTGTCTACGTCTTTGCACATCCCCTGATTCTCAAAAAATGCACAAAGAGAGGCAGCTATAGACACCAGATTTTGTCCGGAGCATTTTAATTAATTATGTATTGGTTTTGGGTTACTGTTGGGCCTATACCCAATTATTATCCAAAGTCCCAAATTGGGTCAAGCCTTACCCGATCCACTTTTATTTACTTATTTATCTTTTATTTTATTATTATTATTTTTTGGGATAAAACAAAAAAAGATGAGATAAGAAACTTTGAGTCCTAGATAAATAATGGCTCTCTTTAGGTGAAGAGTTTAGATTTGTGTAAAATATGAAAGCTAAATTTAACTTGGACTAAATTTCTTGAATCTAATTTCTTATATAAATAGCCCGAGTCTCAGTAATTAAAGGGGGGAGAGAGCAAAGAAGTTAGCTTTAGAGTGGAAAGGCAAGGTCAAATTGAGCAAAGATAACTTTTTGGAGATATTGGTGTTTTTGCAGTTAGTGGCAACTTATAGTTTGGGAGCCGACATTTTGGGGATTAGGACGCTGGCTGCTAAAAGAAATAAAAAAAGGAAGCTTTTGTTCTTTGGAAAAAGGGAGACGCGGGAACTAAGAAAACAAGCTTGGTATTGAGATTTGTCAAAGGCCAATTTTTTTTTTATTTATTTATTTCCATGATTTATTTTCACTTTTTATTTTCTCTATTTCCTGCCTTTGTGATATCACAAGGTATATCCATATAATATAAGTGTATAAGTAATGTAGGAATCGACAATTGGAGCAGCCTTCTTTGACCACCAACTCCGGTACGATAAATGCGGACTGGTCAGGGGTTTAGGTATTTATTGTTTTGCTTGGTATTGTTGGATGGTGCATTATTTTGATTTTTTAAAACCTTTTCTGTTTGATTTGTTAGAGTTATAAAATTTGGTGGCAAAGGCCCGAGCTTGAACGAACAAGCCTTTGTTCGTGCTCGTTTATTTATTTTTAAGTTTGTTCGTGTTCGGTTCGTGTTTGTTAAGGATTTTCAAATTGTGTTCAAGCTCTGTTCGTTTAACATTGAGTGTGTTCGTGTTCGTTCATTTAATGTTCACGAACAAGTTCATTTAATGTTCACGAACAAGTTCGTGAACATTAAATGAACATGTTCATGAACATATAATTGAACATATTCGCGAACAATAAAAAAAAATGTTCATGAACAATAAATAAACAAACAAATATAAAACAAGTCAATTTTATATTATTATTAAATATAAAATAATAAAATACAAACATAATTAAATTAAATTTATTACTAAATTATTAAATTTAAGTTATTCAATAATATTAATTATATTATAAATAAAATACAAATAATAATAATATTAATTATATTATAAACGAACATAAACGAGCTTTAAACAAACTAATAAACGAGCTTGAAACGAAACATAAACGAGCTTGTTCGTGAACATAAACGAACCGAACACACATCTGTTCGAACTTGGTTCGTTTAATAAACGAACATTAAAATTGTGTTCATAATCGTTTATTTAGCTTAATAAACGAACATAAACGAACAAAAATCGAACGATTCACGAACGGTTCGTCGAACGCTCTGTTCGTTTACAGCCCTAGTGTTAATAGTATTGTGCTCTTCCCCAAAAGTTTCATATGCTAAGATTTTGTTTTTATTTCCATTCAACTTTACGCTTTGGGTTTTTTTTATTTTATTATTATTATTATATTTAGAAAGCATGATATTAGGATTTATTATTTTTAGAAAGCATGACTGTATGGTTAATTATTATTATTATTATTTTTAGATGACATGATTTTAGGATTATTTTTAATTTTTTAGGATTATTTTAAATTTTTAGAATTATTTATTATTATTATTATTATTATTATAGGATTATTATTATATTTTTATTATTTTTAGATTATTGCATGGATTAGGATTATTATGATATTATTATTATTTTTTATGATTTAGGATTATTATTTTTTATGATTTAGGATTATCATGTTTTTATTATTTATAGATTTGCATGATTTAGGATTTTTATTATTTATTATTATTATTAGATTCACATGATTTAGGATTATTTATTTTTAAGTTTGCATGATTTAGGATTTTTTATATTTTATTATTTTTTTAGATGTGCATGATTTAGGATTTTTATTATTTAGGTTAATGCATGATTTTTATTATTTTTTAGATTATTGCATGATTTAGGAAATTGATATGATTTTTTTTTTTTTTGGATTTTTGCATGCTTTAGGAATAAATATGATTTTTTATTATTTTTTAGATTATTTTGCATGATAAAGAAAATAAATATTGACTTAGGTAAATTAATTAAGACTTTTAGATAAGACTTAATGTGTGATTAATGTGGTACTATTTTTATAGGCGTTGTGGGAGTGCTAATCCTTCCCACACGTAACCGAACTCCTGAACCTAGTTTTGATAAGTAGACCAGAACCTATTCTTTTTAAGGTGTCTTAGTCAAGCTTAGGATTACTTTAAGAAAAATAGATTCATATATGTGACTAATCATACCTAGTTAGATGATTAGTGGCGACTCCATGTTTGTGTCTAGCTTGCTACATTCACATTTGGCACGTTATGACAATTGGTTGTCCAAGTTGAATCGTAACATCTTCTAGAGTGATCGTGCATTCACCGCACGAAAAATAAAAAGTGTGCGTCTCGGGTCTCCATTGTTCAACCAACGCACTAATTAAGTCCGGCAGAAGCATACATTGTCGAATTTGACTTGCATAATAAAATCCGGCACTCTTTAAGTGGTCAATAATATATGGATGGGGTCTTGAAAAGAAAATTTTCTTGAACGTAAGATGCGAACAATATCCTGTTCATAATTAATTAAATTAAATAATTATAAAATTATAAAAAATTGATAATGCAATATAGATAATATTACAAAAATTGACTAACCTCTTGACATATAACTGCTGATATGTGATTCTCTTACAACCTCAATAATGATGATGAAGCCATTTTTAAATCAACACTAAGAGATTTTTATATGGAAAAATGAAAAATCAACACTAAAAATTTATTTGAGATTTTTTTGGGTATGAAATAAGAGAGAGATTTGAGTTTATGAAGATTGTTTGTATGAAAAAAATGAAAGGGGTTTATTTATAGAGTTTAGGGTTGGGTGATGGGTTTTGAACATTAATTTTTTTTTTTTTTACCGTTTTAAAACGGTAATATTTTTAAAAATTAAAAGAGAAAAAACAGTTCGAAAGTCGTCATATGATATTACGATTTCTCTTCTTTTTTCAATTTTTTTTTTTACATTTCATCATATGGCGACTTCTTTTATTATTATTTTATTTAATCCGTACAAAAATTGGAGTATTTTGATAAATAATTTTAAAAAATCGATAATTTGAAAATTAATTTTTTTTTTTTATCAATATTCAAATAAATTTGCCTAGAGAAGTTTATTTGTTTTTGTTTTATCGAAATAAGTGGCCATTATGACAACAACATGGCACTCTGTTTGATATGGCTGGCCAAGTTACTATCTCATTTGGATTCTGAAATAAGTTTAAAGTTTAAAGGAGGTTGGATTTGAAAAACGTAATGGAGAAGCTAAGAGTATAAGTAAACTGAGAGGAAAGAAATTCTGGGTTCCACTTTGAGGATTAAGTGGCAGCCAAGATATTTAAGTTGAGCTAAACTGGAATACCTCTTTTTCGAAGGTGCCATTGGGCATTTCTAACTTCTGAATTTTGATTAACCTCCAGCAAAATGGTGCAGTATTTTAATGTCATCACCCCATACCTCATAAAAATAAGCATGAATTCCCATTTTTTCACCCAAGATTTGGTTTTTCCACAAAATGTGAAAAACCCAGACAATAAGTACTCACAAGAACAAAATTAATTGGCATGATATTTGCAGAATCCATTTCAGAACATAACAGGCAAGATACCAAGTTCAAAAGACATCTTAGAAATAGAAACAGTACAAACTTATAACCATCTATGTCAAATTTTTTTGAGTTACTACAGCCACTAACATAAGCTGTCACTAAGCCTCTGTTGTCTGGAACAACTTTTCAACTTCAGTTATGGTACTGCGAGCTTCTTCGAATTCTGGGCCTTCCTTCTCATTTGCTTCCTCCAACTCAGCCTGAAAGTGAATATGTAGTTCATCAAACTTCATTTAGTTAATTGATCTTCAATCAGAAAAATATATAAAGGTATCTATCTAAATAGCTAATTAGGAAATCCGAAAGCAATCGAATACAACAGCAAAGATTATAATCCAAATGCCTTAATAAAGAACCATGGACACTAAAAGAGAGGTGACAATAGAACTCTTCCACTTCTTTTCAAGTTAGTGTGAAGTATTTTGAAGTCAGTTAACCCTAAAAGATATCTGCAAATTCAGTTATATAAACAGTGTATGTATGGGCCTACCTTTCTCAACTACATCCATGATCTATATCTCTTATCACCAAGCAATGCACCTTTCTAGGAGAGCAGAGGGTTTGGGACAAGCCCTAAACAACTGCTATCGGAACATATTTCCGTAAGAACTAAAATCTGTTTGCATATGCCATGGCAATATATATTTCAACAATGGATTAGTGCAGCAGATTTGATAGCTGGACCATCCAGCCTTGATGCAATAATCAATCAGATATATAAAGGTATCTTGATAGCAAATTCGGAAATCCAAAAGCAACCGAATACAACAGCAAATATTATAATCCAAATGCCATAATAAAGAACCATGGACACTAAAAGAGAGGTGACAATAGAACTCTTCCACTTCTTTTCCAAGTTAGTACGAAGTATTTGGAAGTCAGTTATCCCTAAAAGATATCTGCAAATTCAGTTATAGGCAGTATATCTATGGGCCTACCTTTCTCAAGTATATCCATGATCTATATCTGTTATCACCAAGGAATGCACCTTTCTAGGAGAGCAGAGGACTTGGGACAACCCCTAACAACTGCTATGGGGACATAATTCCCTAGGAACTAAAATCTGTTTGCATATGCCATGGCAATATACTATGTTACTCAGACTCGGGTGTGAGTGTCGGACATGGGTATGTGTCCGACACGGATATGTTCAATTTTTTTTCTAAGATTTTCATGCATTTGGAGGGTCCTTGGAGGATCATATCCCCATACCCATGTCCGGATATACGTCGGACACGGGTGTCGGACACGAGTACTTCAAGAAAAATGAAGAGTCAGAGCAACATAGGCAAGCAATATATATTTCAACAATGGATTAGTGCAGCAGATTTGATTGCTGGACCATCCAGCCTTGGTGCAATAAAAACTCCAATACTGAAACAGAACTAATGAAATGATATTGAATACAATTCCCTATCCCTAACTTTTAAACAAAATTCAGTCAGGACCAAGCCATTATAAAAACCTGATTGGGGTTATCTATGAGGCTCTTGTAGAACAAACAATGAAAAATAATCAAATCACAGCTCATTAATGGTGAATTCAGTAAGACAATAACTTAATCAAATACTATTAATGTACAATACCAGGGTTCCTTTAAGGTCGGCCAATGAAGCCTCTAGCCGCTTGTTACAATCAGGGATCATCATCCTTGATTCAGCCAGCACATTTTCCTGTCCAAGAAGATAAAAATTTATATGTATAGAAAACAATTTACATGCAGTAGCTCCAAATTACTCATACTCATTTTACCAGGTGAACTCTATGTTACCGTACTCGGAGTGTGTTCAGACACATGTATGCTCAATTTTTTCTAAGTTTTTCACATACCCATAATGAAAAATAACATGGAATTTCAAAAATGGTTTTCTCAACAACTTACACCTCTGCAGCAGGAAAATTTCTACCATCTCAAAGAAGAAACAACCTTTAGAAAAGCAGCAATTAAAAACAGTAATACCTGTTGCTTGAGGTCATAAGGGTCAGCTCCTTTCTCTTTCATGTCAGCGGTTTTCGCAGCTTCCCTCTCAACCTCTTTCTCATAAGAGTGCAGCTCTTTAACAATCCGTTTGCAAGTCGATGTCTTGATTTTCAAATTTCTAACTGTTGCCATGGCTAACCTGTAAAAACGAAATGCTTTCTATTACTGATTTCCACACTATATATCACAAGAAATATCCCATATTTCTTTGGTTCAATAAATAGTACAATACTATTCATCCTCTCAGCACATATTTCTATTATCCTTTTTACTATTAGTTTCCTTGCATTTTCTCGGAAACCAAACAGATGGTTTGGGTTTTTCTGGGAGAAAATTATTGTCACTGTTTTAAAATTTGAAGAGTTGGGTTTGATCGATCTTGTTTGAATGGAAAGAAAAACCCAAAATAATAATAGAAAAAACATAATTACATACCTTTGGCAAGGAGAGGAGATCTGAAGATTATGAGAAGAAGACAGGAGTTGAAATGAAGCTTCACAAAGTAAAAAACAGGCCAAGAAAGAGAACATGAGAGTAGAGAGGTGGCAAACGGGCGTGTTCGGATTGAACTTTCATCACGAACTATTTCGAATTCGAATTTATTTTAGATTCGAATATTTTGGATTCGAATATTTTCGGATTTAAATAATTTCGAATTTGAGTTTTTTTGGACTCAAGTCATTTCGGATACAATTTTTTTCGAATTCAGATTAATTCGGATTAGAATCGGTTCGAGTTCAAATCAGCTTAGACGGATCCATATAATTTTGAAATTTTATAAGTTATAAATATTTTTTTAATTTTAAATGTAATAATTAATTTTATTTTTTAAAATATTTTTTAAAATATAAAAATATATAATAATTTTATTTATACATTGAGTATCAATATTTTGTTTTTGAATATTGTCCATTATTTTTGGTACAATATCTTTGAAGTTCAAATAAAAGCTAAATATATAAGTTGATATATCTACTATAGTATGAATAAGAAGTAATTTATACATTTTGATATTTATTATTATTTTACAATGATTATATACTTATATTTTTTATGTTATTTAGTACTGAATATTAATGAATATAGTTATAATTAATGATTATATATGATTTTTTTTTTATATGCGAGTCTATAAAAAGTAATAATAAAAAATTATTGGGCTACATTTAAAAAAAATCATTAGAATGAAACAAGTTATAAATAAAACTCACTAAACATTTATATAAATGATTTTTTACTTTTAACCACTCATTGAGCTTAGTCACTTAATCCAACAAATCATAATATTTAAAATTATTTAATATAAAGTTAATAATAATATATTAATTTTAGTTTGTTTAAAAAAATATGATATTTAAATTAATTGTATTAAAATTATTAGTAATATAATATACCTATAAATTATACTTTAATTTAATATTAATAATTAATTTATTTTTTAGTAAATATTAATAAATCAATTCAATCAAAATAAATATTAATAAATCAATTCAACTAAATAAAATTTATATAAAAAAATTCACCTTAAAGAATAGAAAAATACCCCTAAAATACTCATCAACTCCCACACCCACTATCACTATACCCCTAAAATTCATCAAAAAAATTTAAGAATTGAAAAATATCTTTTATTAAATATATTTTGTTTAGATGTTGTATTTTAATTTAGTTATTCAACTTTTTATTTTTTATATTTTTATTTATAAGTCAATGTTTTTTATTTTCAAGTAAATTTAATATTTTTATATGTTTGAACACTAAGAGAATGATTCAAAATTAATTTTGTTAATAGTATTATTAGTGTTACAGAAAACATGAAGATGAAGTTTAATTATATATTGAAATTATATGATATTTTTGTTAATTTGAATTATTATTATATTAAAATTTAAATTTAAATGTGGAATAAGTATAATAATATATTTTAAATGATTATTTATAATAGAATCAAATGTCAAATTAATAATATTATTTTTTATTTTGTATGTTTAATTATTATAAATATAATAAGGATAGTATTAAAAGATATTTGATATTTATAGTTAATGTGTTTCAAGTTAAATCCAATTTAAAGATATACTATTAATTATTTTTGTTAATAATACATTATTGATATAATTGTATAATAATTATACATATACTTTTACAAATTAAAAATTTTTATTTAAAATTTTTGTCATTTATATATTTTTTATTTTAAATAAAATCATATAATTATAGTTTAATATTTTTTTTCAATTATAAATTCGGTTTTTTACGGGTTTCGGATCGGATCGATCTCGGACTCGGATCGTAGCAGATTCGGGTTTTTAAAGGTTCAGGCTTTTTTGGGTTCAGGCTTTTTCGGATTCTGATTTTTTCGGATTCGGGCCTTTAACTTTTTTAGTCAATTCAGATCGGATCTGATTCGGTCTCGAATCGGCTCGGACGGGTTCACGAATTCGGACTTGCTTTGCCATCTCTACATGAGAGATATTCATAGAGCAGGGCCCTTTTTCTTTTTATTTAAATCAAGAGAAAAAAAAAATCAAGGATACGTGAAAAAAAAGGGTATAATCAAGTAATATATTATCCGGATTTGGAGGAATGTTCGATATAAATATATTTAATTTTTTATAATTTTTTTATATATTTAAAAATTTATATTATTATATCTATATCCAAATATATGTTGAATGAAAATATTTAAAAAAATGAATAGTTAGATTTAGGATTGATTACATATAATATTGAATCGAATACTTAAAAAAACTTTGTCGAGGGCTTCTAAAAACATCATAAGCTAAATTTGTGCTGACGAATTACCAACCCGTGATGAATAGAAAAGGTATAGTAATATTATGAATGACCTTATATCGAATACTAGTAATAATATCAGCAAAAGAACGTTCTCCTGTGCTTCCGGATATGCTGAGCTCCACATATTCTTGTAGAGGATCGATTCCGTAAAAGATGAGATCAGTAAATGGAAATTCATTGAAACTCAACCTTTGTGAGATCGTCATTATTGTGCCAAAAGTATTTTTAGAGTATATCGAATCAATATAGCTATCTTTCTTCTGATACAGCAAGTCACTTTTAAAAGTTATTGTTTGTTTACAAAGGAATTGGTGTTTGCAAAGTAATAAAAATATTGTTTGTTTAAAAAGGAATTGGTGTTTGCAAAGTAATAAAAAGTCGTAATTATTTGCTACCCCAAAATTTCATATTCAGAGCAACAGCCAAATTCTTTATTCATATGATTTTTCCAAAATCAAGTAAATTAAACAAAATTGAGTTAATTTAACCAAAATTTAGTAGTCTTGCCAATTCTTCCAGTTTTGGTTGAACAATACATATGTAAATTCAAAGAAGGATAATGCCGTTTCCAGAATATAACATCTTAAAAACTACATTATCTGCACTTCTCATTTTTTTAATGTACTAGTTAAAGAAACTTAAATCCAATTTAAAAAGCCAAAATCAATTGGTAATAAGTGCACAATTTTAATTTGAATATAAGATCACAATTAATCTAAGATTTAACTGATGTGGGATAATATCACTTTAATAAGCTTCTATCATGTGTAGACGTAGACAAAGGAATCTATCACGTTATAAACTCGAAAGAGGTAACAGACATGAGTAATATATAAGAATCACAGAACAAAATTGGATTCTAATACCATGTTAAGTTGGGTGACCAATTATCCCAAAAGCTTAAGCCGATAAGAAATGGTCTAGTTATTATATTTAAGTTTTAACTGTACTCGTGTATGACATTTGTATTCAATATATATTCGGATATGGATATGAGAGTATGACACTTTAAATATATATAAAAATAACTTGGAAAAAAATTGAATATACCTTTGTCGGACACATACTTGTATCCAACACTTATCATTGAATCGAGTATCGGACACTTACAACCGAATCCAAGTAAGATAGCTTAAAAGCAATACTGGTTTCAATTTTTCAAGTCTGTTAAGTTCATGTTGCAGCAGTGCACAGAGCACATCCTTGGCTGATCAAGAAGCTACTCTAATTCCGAATAGAGTCAAAATGGCTAAAGAGAGAGTCCTACACCAAGACAGTGAAATTTTTTGAAAGATGATATAAAAGGAATAATGGTATAATTTACACAATAATATCCCCTCTGTTAAATGTTGAATGCTATTTCCCCCTTTAATAAATTATATATAGTCATTGGTGCAGAAGCTACAACAACATTTTATATATTCAACATTGAAATACAAAGGTACACCATGAATTAGAATCACCTCAGGATTCAATGGCTGCCTATAATCCTTCTATTGCTGAAAAAGATCGTGATTGTAAAATGTTGGTGGCTTGGCCTGAAAAAGATCGTGATCCAGACAGAACAATTGTTGGCATTGCAGCCATTGATGATTTAATGGTAGTTTTACAGCCCAATTTGAAATGATTCGATATGAATCCATCAAATTGCCAACTCTAATAATGGGTAATTTTTCTAAAAACATGTAAACAAGTAAAAAATTATTTTATGAGTAAAAAACATAAAATATCTATATTTTATATTTTTGTTATTGTTTATTTTTTGTGTTTTGATAACTTTTTAATTGAATTGATGTCACTTGACTCGTGAAATCAAACTCAATCAAACACTTTATTTATAGTATAAATTAGACTTGTCCATGGGTCGGGCTGAGCTGCGACCCGAATTTTTTTTCATTCTCTTACCCAAGGCTGGTTCGGGCTCGAGTCGGCCCGTAATCCCGTTTTACTGTTAAAAAATGTTAAAATATAAACAATTTTATTTTTATATTTTTATAATTAAATTTAAATAAAAAATAATTTGTACATCCCTCTAGAAAATATCCTTTTAAAAAAATCCATCTAGGCCAATGATGTGTCTACATCCCTCTAGAAAATCTTGTTTCAGTGCTCCAAAACAGATGTACATTTTTTGAAAGATAGGGTCTGAATCATTTGTTGGTCTCTCAGATGTGACAAAGACAGTGCTTCCAGGATTTGTTGCTTTAAGCTCCTATACATAGTCATTCAAAGCCGTAAATTCTTCCTTGTATTTCTCTTCTATTTTTTTAACTATCTCATCTTGGCTGCCCAAAAGACACTAGGTGATACAGTGACACATAAATCCTTCCTCACAAGTGCTTTTAGATGCCTAGGCTTAATGAAGGGCATAGCAGTAACATCATCTCCATATTTTCTTGCAATCACAAATGATGTCACCTTTTTTATTTTTTGAGGTTGGGAGGCATAAGTGCTCACTTTGATATGTTTTGACCATGAATGTTCTGTAAGTACTACACCATGAGTATGGGATAGTCTACTTATAGTCCTTAAAAGTACAAACAGCTCTGACCCTGATTTTATTTTTTATTATTTTTCATGGATCGGGTACAGATCTTAAATCGATTTGCGAGTCAACGTGCAAACCAACCCCTTTTAATACATTTAAAAATAAAAAACTATACATCTCAAAATCTAAAAAAAAAAAAAAAAACCAACCCATTAGTGTTTTTTTTTTCATATATTATAAATAGAGAAGGACAAAATTGTTTCTAACCAAATTGAAAAAAGTCTCTTGTATCCCTAAAGACTCAAAAATCATAATAACATATAGTGCTTTAAATGGGATTAGGAATGGCCGTGTCAAATAGGAATTCTTAAGATGAATGCCAAAATCCCAGCCATTATTGTTGCTAAAAGCCCCATTTTCCCTGCTTGAAAGCAGCAGCCGCAAGTCTAATGACTCTAGTCTAGTTTATCTTCCTTTGATCAGCTACCTTTCATCTACCAATAAGGCCTACTTTATGCAATTACACCTAGGGCCGTAAAAAAACAGAGCGTTTGATGAATCGTTCGTGAATAGTTTGATTTTTGTTCGTTTATGTTCGTTTATTAAACTAAATAAACGATTATGAACATAATTTTAATGTTCGTTTATTAAACGAACCGAGTTCAAACAGATATATGTTCGATTCGTTTATGTTCACGAACAAGCTCGTTTATGGTTCGTTTAAAGCTCGTTTATTAGTTTGTTTAAAGCTCGTTTATGTTCGTTTATTGTTCGATAATAATATTATTATTTGTATTTTATTTTATTTATTTATAAAAAATTGTATTATTTAATAAGTTCAATTTAATAATAAATTAAATTAAATTAAATTAAATTAAATTAAATTTATATTTTATTATTTTATATTTAATAATAATTTAAAATTGACTTATTTTTTATTTTTTATTTGTTTGTTTGTTAAAATTGTTTAGATTTATTTGTTTATTGTTCATGAACATATTTTTAATTGTTCGTGAACATGTTCGATTATATGTTTATGAACATGTTCATTTAATGTTCACGAACAAGTTCATTTAATTTAAATGAACTTGTTCGCGAACATTAAATGAACGAACACGAACACCCTCAATTTTAAACGAACAGAGTTCGAACACAATTTTAAAATTCTTAACGAACATGAACCGAACACAAACAAGCTCAAAAATAAATAAACAAACATGAACAGAGGCCTGTTCGTTCAAACTCGGTTCATTCACAGCCCTAATTGCATCCAAAGAGGATATAATCCTGTGTGGCAAATTTCCAATGAGATTTTTGCCACGTCAGACATGTTTGGTAAACGTGGCAAAATCCCATTGATTGACCCGGTTGGTAATGTGATTTGCGTTGCATAGCAAATGTAAAAAAGTCCACTCACCTGCACTTTACCGACCAATAAAAGCTTAGACGGTACTTAAGCCTATTGATTTAATAAGTCTATTTGATCCAAAAACCCATCAATCCCTTTGAAGAAAAAAAAAATAGATCGAATAATTTTGGAATAAAAATATAATACGAGAAAAATAATTAAAATATGATATAAAATATGACATTATATAAAAAATAATGTAAAAATATTATATAAAAAAAATAAATATATCCAAAATTGTATAATAAAAATTATTAATATGTCAAATTTATAAATATTTAATACTTTAAATATGATTATGGTACAAAAATAACATAAATATTAGACAAATATATGAATTACCAAATCTAAAAAAAATATAAAAAATATCCAAAAAAGAATAGAAGTAAAAGACCCAAAGTCATAGCAATGAGAATAAAGTAGACGATAAGGAGATGGACAAATCAACTTCCCATTTCCTCTACTTTCCTCCCCTTCCCATCTAATTCCCCCAACCACTTTCTTTCTCTTTCTCTTTCATTCCATTCCATTTCATTTCATTTCATTTCATTCCATTCCATTCCCTTTTTTCTTGTTTTAAATACCAACTTAAAATAAAACAAACTACTTGTTTCAAAGACTGAAAAATGAGTTCTTCAACTAGCACCCCAAATCCCTGGTCACCCTATGATACTTACAAAGATTGTTCTCAAGGAATTTGTAGCATATATTGTCCTCAATGGTGCTATCTCATTTTCCCACCACCTCCTCCTTTTGGCATTGATGATGATGATTCTAGAACTGATTTCTCACCTCTAATTATAGCACTTATTGGCGTCCTGGCAACTTCATTTATCTTGGTAACTTACTATACTATCATCTCAAAGTATTGTAAACGGCGTCGGCAAGATCATACAAGCTTAGGGTTCAATGAAAGTAGGGATGAAATATTGAATCCTGATGGATGGCAAGCTACTTCAGAAGGTGTAGACGAAGGTTTTATCAAGTGTATAACAGTTTGCAAGTTTAAGAAAGGTAATGGTTTAGTTGAAGGAACCGATTGTTCTGTTTGTTTAAGTGAGTTTCAAGAAGATGAGAGTTTGAGATTATTGCCAAAGTGTAACCATGCTTTCCATGTTCCTTGTATTGATACTTGGTTGAAGTCTCACTCTAGTTGTCCCCTTTGCCGTGCCATTATTTCATCTACCAATCCTTTGCCTAATCAAGCAGCTGCGGCGACAATCCAGGAAGTTCCGGCCAGGAATGTTGTTAGTGTATCTGCATTTCAAAATCAGCAAAGAAGTGATGCTATTTCAGTGATCCAGGATTTGGAAAGTGGTGTTAGAGAAGAGGCTGTGGTTAGCCTTGTTTGTGATAATCTTCCAAAGACACCAGGTGAAGATGCTGCTGATATGGGGAATGTGCAAGAAAGTAGCATTTCATGATCGAAGTTAGACAGGATGGGAATGGAATCCAACCAGGGATTTAAATCATGATAGTATTTATTACGTCCGCAACTGCAATAACACGGCACGACAGAAAACACGTCAGAAAATTTGTCTGTTTCAAAGCCAAGTCCCCTCCATTTCTGATATATTATGCATTAGTGAAGAAGATGAGGATCTTCAATCATAAATGGGAATTGGATCCTCAAAACAATTTGATGGTGGAGAATATTGCAAGTCAAATTACACAAGTGGGGTTTCAATTTGGTTAGAAGTCCTTTAGCAATGAAGAGATCCATTTCAACCGGAAGATTTATGTTCCCCAGGTATGAAAAGGAGAGATTGTATTCTCCCCAATTGAAAAAAAAATATATATTTTTCTTGTATAACAACCAGGTTTTTAATTTCTTTTATTAATTACTCTGTACATATTATACACACCACAGTAGAGATCTCAGATTTATAAATTTGGACTGATAAAATTCTTCCATTTACTTGATCCATATTCCTTAATTTATGATATCCTATCCTACAAACTTCTGTACAGATTTTTCTTTTTTCTGAATGGCTTAAACCTATATTATCTGAACTTTTCAATTTCTCTAAAATATTTATGTTCGATATTTATTTAGGACATATATTTAGATATTGGTATGGAGTATGATACTTTAAATATAGAAAATTTTTATAAAAGTTTGAGTATATTCGTATCAGATACATACTCATATTCGACAATCATCCGAATCCTGATAACATAGGCCTAAACTTCACTTCAATCTATTCTGCATGATGCATTGAAGGATCTTGAATACTCATTAGTTGTAATTTGTTAAAATTATTTCATCAATCTAACCTCCAGATAGGTAGAATTGATGTTGAGAAAAGGAAAATGAAAACACTTAGTAATTGTTTTGGAAGTTCTTTTCATTGATATATAGAAATTGTTATAATTAATGCTTTTATCTTTATTTTTATGTGTTCATGAATGTTCTCACCCATTATAGAGTTGGCAAACCCTAATCTATGCCATTGTCAGCTAATTAAAGTAAAAAAAAAAAAAAGAAAGAAAAGGAAGCCTGGTAACAGCTTTCTCTTTAAGTGCAGAGAATATAATGATAAGTAGCAGAATTCACAGATCAGCATCTACATCAGGAAAATTTTCTTTTTATTTAGGGGAAAAAATAAGAGTTAAAGGTAAGAAACAACAATTCAGCATTGCAACAATGGAGGAAACTTTGCTAGCTTATTTTGCAACTTAATCATAATAAACTTTAGTCAAATTTTTTGGAATGGTATCCATCCAGTGATTTTCATATAAGGGAGAATCACAATATCAGCAAAGAAATTGGGTTGAAATTTGTCATGTTGCAGCCCCTAAAAGTGTTAATGGACTGGTTTGAGCTGCTTGAGTTCGAATATTTTTTTTTTTTTTACTTGCACAGGCTTTGTCCGACTCGGGCCTATAAGCTTATTTTATTATTTAAAATATATTAAAAATTATTTATATTAATATTTATATATTTTAATAATTAAACTTAAATAAAATATTTATTATTATTTAAACAGTATTCAGGCAAGATTGGACTAGACCGAATTATTAAAAACCTATTTCAGATCCCGCTCAATTCGAATTGAATTTGTCAGATCGAACGGATAATCCTTGCTAAATTATAATTTTCTCTACCATCTTTTACAAATTAATTTGCTCACCTTTTTTACAACCTTTTCTCTTATATTTCAGAATATATAAAAATATAAATATTAAAATAGTTTATATTTACAGCTTCAAACTAAGATTTCTGTCCAAATCGTAGCTAGAATTTGTGCTTAGCCTGACAATATTGGCATTTGGCAATGAACTTGATCATTAATATGGGATTTGGTTCATGTGTGATAGCTTAAAAGCAATGCTAGCAAATCCTAAACTGACTTTTCAATTTTGTAGGTATAAACAAGATCTGGTGACTTGTCAATGAACAAGAAAATAATAATAAAAAAATGGTTGGAAGGAAGTTGGGGATTAGAAATTAGAACTGACTTTGCAATTGAAATCATTGGCACTAACATGATTGGGATAGAATTTTATTAGATATAAAACAAGACAGGACAGCTGAACTGCCATTAGACCATATAAAAATAAATAAATAAGTGTTGTGTTTTGTAAACATGTTTGAGAGTCTAATTATCCGTTCAAATTTGAAAGTCAATTTAATATTTGAGAGAGTTTAGATAAAAATATTAAGTTTAAAATATGGACTTGGATAAAAAAATGAGACCCGTTTAAAAAATAAATCAGGCCTTGACTCTAACAATCAAGGCCCTAATCTGATCCATTTTTTATTTATATAATATAATATAATATAATATTTTTATTTATATATATATTATATAATTTATATCATATAAAAAATAAATATATATATAATATTATAATGTAAAAGTTTAAAAATATGTTAAGTTATCCATATTTTAGAACTTAATAAAAGAAGAAGAAAAAGATAATTATCCATTTACAAATATAGACGGATTTGAGCAAAATTTGAAGCACATATTTCTGACCGGGCTTGGGTAAGTATATATGATGTTGATATCAAGGTAGTCAGTATCGTACCGATGGGCGTACCATTTTTGTTCTGATACTGGTACGTATCGGTACCGGTGTGTTTCGGTGTACCGTTTCGAATTTACCGGTATTTTTCAAATATTTTTTCATATATCTATATGTGTAGCCTATTTTCAAATTTCTTAATAAAATATATATTATATACACATGCAAATATACATCCATTACATGCATATATATGTTTTTATACAAATACAAATATAAATTTTAAATATTTAATATCTAGAATGTTTAAACATTAAATAGGTAAAATAAATATTAAAATGTTAAAAAAACATAGTAAATTATTATTAATTATGTTTAATAATCTAATTTAATGAGCATATTTTATTTTTAAATGTAATTATGAAAAAAAAATATAATGACACAAAAATTGAAATTGGTCTAAAAAATCAAATAAATTATTTTTTTTAAAAAGAATTTTAAAAAGAAAAATCTTGGATCAATCGGTACAGACCGGTACGTACCGATACTGACCGGTACAAACCGGTACAGGCCGATATGATCGGTATGGGCCGGTACAAAAATTGAAACTGTATGAGACTGGTATCGTTTCTGTTTACTTTAAAAATGGTACGTACCGACCGATACGGCCGGTACCGATACAGTACCGATAATACTAGTTGATATCATATTTAGGCCTGGCCCAAACCCGGTTTGGTCCGACCCATGAATATCTCTAGTTGTTTGCCATGATAAAGACTTTAATTTCAGTAAGTAGATTCAGTAATTCATGTATACAAGTTATATTTCATATTTTTTTGTGTTATTCATGTAAATATAAATACAACATAAATTATAAAATGTATTAAAATCTTAAATACGAATATGATACGTATATTAAACGTATTGTGTTAATTGTGTTGATCGTGTTTAATATGTTTTATCGTGTTTATTATACTATTTTTGTGTATATTAAATATGTTATAATTATATCATATTTTCATATCATGTTCAAAATTATCATATTTACTTATAAATCGATTTAACCAAAGCTACATACATAACGGCCAAAACTTTCAGGTAATTGATATTGAATCCTTTTTCTGATAAATGGGTGATAATTTTTTTTTTCCATGCTAGCCAAAAACTTTATAGGCTTTTAAAAAAAATGTTTAATGGTTAGGTAGTAGCTATAGTAAATCATAGTTAGATAGTAGTTGATTATCTCTTCTCATAAATTGTCAAAAGTAACAAATATATTTTATGAGATTAACCAAACAAAATTTTCATAAGTTTTATTATGTTTTTGGTTATTTTTTGTCAATTACTTATTAATATATTATTAATAAGGTTTTTGTTGGCGAATAATTTTAGGACATTTTTTAAAATTATTATATTAGGTAAATTATAGTTTTTAATATATTAAAAATATCAAATTAATTATCAATTATTGTATTTAATATAAAAATATTATTATAAATAATAACTTAATTAATCTTAATAAATGTTCTTAAGATACTCACTCGAGTTCGAATAAACTTTTTTTACTTGCACATGCTTTGTCCGACTCGAATCGGGCCTAAAAGTTTACTTTATTATTTAAAATGTATTAAAAATTATTATAATATTAATATTTATATATTTTAATAATTAAACTTAAATAAAATATTTATTATTATTTAAATAGTATTCGAGCAAGACTGGACTAAATCGAATTATTAAAAACCTATTTCAGATCCCGCTCAATTTAAATCGAATTTGTCATATCGAACACATAACCCCAGCTAAATTATAATTTTCTCTACCATCTTTTGCAAATTATTTTGCCCACCTTTTTTACAACCTTGTTTCTTATATTTTAAAATATATATAAATATAAATATTAAAATAGTATATATTTACAGCTTAAAAAAAAGATTTATGTCCAAATCGTAGCTAGAATTTGTGCTTAGCCTGAGAATATTGGCATTTGGCAATGAACTTGATCCTTAATTTGAGATTTGGTTCATGTGATGGCTTAAAAGCAATGCTAGCAAATCCTAAACTGACTTTTTAATTTTGTATGTATAAACAAGATATGGTGACTTGTCAAGGAACAAAAAAATAAAAAATAAAAATGGTTGGAAGGAAGTTGGGAATTAGAAGTTAGAACTGACTTTGCAATTGAAATTATTGGAACTAACATGATTGGGATAGAATTTTATTAGATATATGAAACAAGACAGGACAGCTGAACTTCCATTAGACCATATAAAAACAATAAAAAAATAAAAATAAATAAGTACTGTGTTGTTTGTAAACTTTTGCAAGATTCAGATTATCCGTTCGATTTTTAAGAGAATTTAAACAAAAATATTAGGTCCAAAATATGAATTTGGATAAAAAAGTGAGACCTGTTTAAAAATGGACCAGGTCTTGGTTCCAACAATCAAGACCCTAGCACGACCCGATCCATTTTTCATTTATATAATATATAATATAATATTTTATTTTTATTTTTTATGTAATTTATATGATTTAAAGAACAGATATATATATATATAATATTATAGTGTAAACATTTAAAAATATGTTAAGTTATCTATTTTTAAAATTTAATTAAAAAAGATAAAATACTAAAAATTAGATAAAAAATAATATATTTGTTTAAAATTTTTAAAGAAAATATGGGCGGGTCTAAACGGGTTTTGATTATCCATTTACAAATATAGGCGGGTTTGGACAAAATTTGAGACCCATATTTCGGGCCGGGCAGGGCTTAGGTAGGTATATATGGTGTTGATACTATACTTAGACCCGGTCCGAATTTGACCCAGCTCGGCCCATGAATACCTCTAGTTTTTTGTCATGATAAAGACTTTAATTTCAGTAAGTAGATTCAGTAATTCATGTATACATGTTTATATTTTATATTTTTTTGTATTATTCATGTAAATATAAATATAATATAAATTATTAAATGTATTAAAATTTTAAACACGAATTATGAACATATATTAATCGTATCGTGTTAATTGCGTTAATCGTGTTTTACGTGTTGTATCGTATTTATTACACTATTTTCAAATATATTAAATATATCATATTCATATCGTGTTCAAAATTATCAGATTTACTTATAACCTTATATTCAATCAATTTAACCTATCCTTTTTCTGATAAATTGGTGATAAATTTTTTTTTTTTTTTTCATGCTAGCCTAAAACTTTATAGGCTTCTTTTTATTTTTTTTTAATAAAAGAAAATGTTTAATGGTTAAATTAGTAAAACATAGTTAGATAGTAGTTGATTATCTCTTCTCAAAGATTGTCAAAAGTAACAAATATACTTAATGAGATTAACCAAACAAAATTTTCATAAGTTTTGTTGTCTTTCTTAATTTTTTTGTCAATTACTTTTTAATATATTATTAATAAGGATTTTGGCTGACGAATGTTTTTAAAATATTTTTTTAAATTGTTATATTAAATAAATTATAATGTTTAATATATTAAAAATTATTAAATTAATTATCAATTATTAATATTTAATATAAAAATATTAAAATAAATAATAACTTAATTAATCTTAACAAATATTTTTAAGATATTCGTTAACAAAATTTTATTAATAATGGTTCACTTGTAAAGTTTTGTTATTCATTAATGTTCTAATAACGAAATTTAGATGTTTTCACTTTTCACCGCTTATGCCGCTACTTTTCTGGTTCAGGCACCATTCCTTTTCGCTTTTCTGCAATGACTTGAGAATTCAAGCTCATGCCACCCAAAGTGCCATAAAAATCAGTCAGTAGTAGTGCTGAGCAAATTCATGGTACTGCATCCCAATTAAATGTGTTACCCAGGATTTAAACAGTGGTCATAACACGATATTATAATTATTATTTTACGATTTCGATTTTTTTTGTCTCGATATTTATTATCGATATTTATTGTAAATGACCGCAATAATATTGGTTACGTCTACAACTGCGATAAACGTAACTCAATCGAAAACATATCCGCGATCACAATTTAAATCTATCATGTTACCTTCTATCTATATGTGACATTCACTTTTTGGGAATTGATTCACATATTTTAATACTTCTTTTTTCCATAAATCCATTAAATCTTAATATTAAAATGAATTATTAAAATTTCAATGCAAAAACCTTAAAGTCAAAGGTCTCTCTGTTTCCACTTGAAGTAATATTATTGTTTTAGGAAGAGTGAGGGGTAAAGATTTTGAGCTCTCTGCTTGTCTTTTAATCATCTGTAAAGGCTCAAACTGAAAACAATGGGAGCTTATTTCAGACATTAACCACTATGGGAGCTCATTTCAGGGAAAAAGTGAACTACTCTGGTAATTAAATGTTGGAGATCGAATCACTGCAAATCCGAAACTTAACCTAGTTGATTCATGTAGTAGAAAAAAATATTAAATGCAAACGAATAGACACTTATTAAGGCGAAGACAGATTTACAACGGGAACAATGGGGTTTTTGGTAATTATCAGTATGAGAGAATTCGATCAATTTTGTCGATTCAATTGTGTAAGTTCGAAAATCGAATTAATCGATTTTACTTGAAATTATCGATCCAACTAAATTGATTAACCGAAAATAATCGAAAATGACTTAAGTCGGTTAATTCGATCAATTTAATTGGTTTTAGTTATTTAAGAAAATAAATTATTTATATTATTATATAAAGACTATTTTATATTATACAATATATATTATATAAAATAAATGATATATTATTGTACACACCTAATTTTATCTTGATCACTAAATCAGGTATTTTTCTTCTTAAAAATGATGTTTTAGAATGCAGAAAAGCTCTTCTCATCCTGCAGGTGGTACTCTGAGACTTAGTTTAAGAAGCCAAGCATAAAAAGTCAATCTTGAAAAAGTCAACCTCAGAAAAGTCAACTTCAAAAAGTCAATCACTGAAAAGTCAATCCACTTTCAAAATCAAGATTCAAAGTTTAATTGAACAATGGTGAATTTTTTTTGATAATCTGAGGTTTACAACGAGAGATATGAAGTCCAGAAGATGGGTTACGAAAATTTAGTGGAAGGAAACCCTAGTTCAGAAAATTTGGAGAAAAGTGCTTAAACGATCAAATTGGTCGAAATTGGAGGTTCTGAATGAAAGATAATCAATGACTACGGGTAATGGAGAGGCTATTTGGAAGCAAAACTGAAGGAAAGTCAATTTGGAAGAAAACCGAGAATTAGGGGTTTTGGTGGATTTTGACGAAATTGGAGAAAATTACAGAAACGACCCGATTCGGTAAAACTAAAGCCCCTAATTGATGAGGAGTGAGTAAACAAGGATAGCCCAAGGCTCAGTTTGAAGTAGTTACGAGAAAAGAGCCGATTGGAGGAAAAACGGAAAAACGAGAAAATTCTCGATATTGAAAAAAGGAAAAAAATCGGATGAGAATTTGATCGTAAAAATTGGGCGTTTTTGGACCAACTCTGATTCAATGTATAACAAAGGCCTGAAAAAGAAAATCTGAAAATCGGACTTATTTTGAGTAAAACCAAGGCTTCAGAGGTAAAAGGGCAAATTTGGAAAATTCGAGAAAAATAGCAAATGGACTCGAAAAATTACCAAAACTTCCAGATCTAAATCTTATGTCATTTGGAAGAGATTGGCGAAGAAAAATCTGGATTCGGAGCTCGTTTGCAAAATAGGAAATTTCGAGCCCATTAAGTTGAAATTCTAGAAGATAAATCCCAGAAAAATAGCAAATGAGCTCGAAAAATTATGAAAACTTCCAAATCTCAATTTTAAATTATTTGGAAGAGATTGGTGAAGTAAAATCCGAAAATGAAGCTCGTTTGCAAAATGGCAAATTTCGAGCCCACTAAGCTGAAATTTCGGAAGATAAATCCTGAAAAAATAGCAAATGATCTCGGAAAATTTTGAAAACTTTCAGATCTCAATTTTAAATTATTTGGAAGAGATTGGCAAATAAAAATCCGGAATCGGAGCTCATTTGAAAAATGGTAAAAGTTCGAGTGCACTAAGGGCAATTTTGGAAAGAAAATATAGGAAAATAGCAAATGGGCTCAAAAAATTATGAAAACTGCCAGAACTTAATTTTATATTATTTAGGAAGTATTGAAAAAAGAAATTTGGATTTGGAGTCCGTTTGCTATTTAATTAAGTTCGGGGGCTAAAAGGGTAATTTCACCAAAGAAATCGAAGAGGGCCTTCTTTGGAATTTAAAAAATAGAGAGTGGGCTGGAAGTTGAAGGGTCAGCCGGCCAAGCCCAAGGGGAGGATGATTTTTTTTTTCTGAGTTCTTGTATCTAAGGGCCAAAAGTGGATAGTAAGGTAGTTATTTTTTTTTGATCAAGCCTTTGTAATTGTGCCACATGGTCCAATGCATGAAAAGGAAAGATGTCAACATGATGGCTTCATATTTTTGAACAGCTGTATTATAGAGGGGCTGATCACTTAATATAAGGGTGGTAATTTCACATTTTAAGCATTTTGGATTAATGGCCTTTGAATCAAATTGGCTAGGGGAAAAAATGATAACATCCTACACCAAATTGTGTCCATTCGGCTACTTTAAGGGGGGAGGGGTTCTCATTTTTGCAAACACTCTTTTGGCTGATCACATTTCATTTTGGGAGCAAATAACTAAGTTTTGAAAAGCAAAGAAAGTTAGAAGAGAAGAAAGGCTTGAAAAATAGCTTTTGAAGGTAGCCAAAAGGCACCTAACTCTCGCATTTTTTTCCTTTTCCATTCTTAACTTCCTGATTTTCTTTGATATTTTGTGATATATATATATTTTTTTGGTTGAGAAATAAATGTTTTAAATCTTCCTCCTAAAGCTCCTATCTTATGTTTTCTTGAAAAAAATCAAAGAAAAAACAAATTTTTACCTATTTTGTTGAGTTGGCCGAATGGCCCATTGTTGTGCATGGCTTGTGTTTGATTCATTTTCCATGTTGGTTGTGATGTTCTAGCTTGTTGTGATGTTCTAACTTTTAAAAATAATCAAGATATGGATCTTTTTTTTTCAATATTCTTTATTTATTTACTATTATTTTTGCTGATTTTATCATTTTATTTTCATGTCTACTTACTTTGTTTACCATTTTTAATTTTTTGTTTTCACCATGTTAGGTTGTTCATGTTTTTGTTAATACCTTACCATACCATACCATGTGTTTGTGATTTTGTTTTGCTATGTTCATGCATTTGCATTATGTTTGTTTGGTCTAACATGTTTCCTTTTAAGTCTTGCTTATACTATGCCATGTGTTTGTGTTATTTCCATGCTAGGATTTTCCCATTTTGATTAATGTCCATTCGGCTACCCCTCTACTTTTTGCCTTGTGTGTGCATTTCAATCTTGCTTAGTTGACATGCTTGCATTTCTTTGCCATGATATTGTGTATTTGATTTACTATGACATGTCTTTGTGTTATTGCCATGCATTTTCATTAGGGCTAGGTCACATTTGCATTGCCATGCATTTCATGCATATTTAGGTCTAGGTTGCACTTATTGCCATGCAAGTTCATGTTAGGCATTAGGTCATTTTTATGCCATGCATTTTCTATGTCATTTAGGCCTTAGATTATGCATTTCATGCATTTAACTTGTTGTTTGTTCATGCATTTCATATCATACCATTTGATTTTTGACTTAAGCCAATCAATGGCTCAAAGCCAAGCTCACATGAGCATGCTTGTGGAAAATTAAGAAATTGTCAAAATTGGATTTTCTACCTTTGTGATTTTTTTTTTCCATTAGGCAATCCTTGTCCAAATTTTTAGAAATTTTAGCTAATGTTTGTAGGTCCTTAGAGGAGTCTCCAATATTTTTGTTTTGATTTTTGAATGATTTTAACAAAGGCTTAAAAATGTTTTTTGGCAAAGCAGTTTTTCACCCAGTGTTCTGACTTTCGTGATTTTTGGTAGGTCATCCTTAGTCTAAAACTTAAGACAATTTTTTCCCATAGAGTTCGGCATGTTTTGAGTCTCTCGTAATTTTTTCAGATTTTTCTGAAAATTTAAAAATAGGTTAAAAAATCACGTTTTAAAGCTGGTCAGTAGAGTCAAATTTGAATACAAGGGAAAAATAATTTTCTGTTTTGGCTAAGGCATTAAGAGAGGGCTGATTAGGAACCTTAGCTATTGTCCTAGGTTGATTTCTAAGCCATTTTAATCCTAAGAAATGATTTTATAAAGCTCGGATCAAGGGTGGTCAAGTCCGGGATTTCAAAGTTAGGAAAATAGAGCCATTTTTAAAAGGGGGTTCGGCCATGTGTCTTTTCGTCCAAGAAATTTCAAAATTGTTTTTAAACTAATCACAAAGTATTTTTTATTTTAGAAAATTTAATTTGACGTCTTTTCCTAAGGTAGTCGGATATCTTTTTAGGTATATAGATTTCCTTATTTAAAGGAAAAAATACACTTTCGTGCATTGTATTTTCCATGTTCATGCATATTATATGATATATGATTTTTGCTATGAATATTTCTATGGTAATGTTATTATTTTGATTTATATTTTATGGTGTTATATGGTTTGTTATATGGTTGTGAATATTCTATGATTATCCTATTCTTTTTGCTTAGTCATTTATTTCTGTCACATCATTTAGGATTTACTATGTTTATGCATTGTTATTTTTATTTTCATGCATATTTTATGATAATATTATTTGTGTTTCATATCATTTCATATTACTTAGATTATATTGCCATGTCATTTAAATTATATTATTTCATTTAAAATATGCCATGTCATTTAGATTTGCCATGTCATTTAAATTATATTAGGTCATTTAGAATATATTATGTCACTTAGGTTATATCATTTCATTTAGAATATATTATGTCACTTAGGTTATATCATTTCATTTAGAATATACTATGTCATTTAAATTATATCATGTCATTTAGGTTGTATTATATCATATAGATTTTGCTATGTCATCTTTATTATGTCACACATGTTCATATTCATTTTTTTAAAAATATTTTTAAATAAGATAATGATTTTCAATAAAATAAAGATATTCCCGAGTTAAAATAATTCATGATTTCTCTGCCGGGTTTGCTGGGGAAGATATCATCAATTATCATTAATAAAGGAATATCTTTCTTTAAAAAAATGAGAATGATTCGGAAAATTTTCCAAATAAATAACAATTTCTATATTTTGCCGCGTTTGTCGGGGAGTATTGAAAATTTTCAAATTAATAAATTCCGGATCATTTTCAATTAAAAATGGAATTATTTTTCTTAAAATTGGGAATTAATTTGAAATACCAAATTTAAAACCGACTTTTTATCGAGACTTGAGATAACACACGATTAATAAGGCACCGTTTTATATGGGCGTTGTGGGGGTGCTAATCCTTCCCCGCATGTAATCGAGTCCCAAACCCACTTCTTTGATTTCTCTGGTTTAAAAATGTAGAATTGAAATTGGTTTTAAAAATGTTTTAATTAATTTTAAAATGTTTTACAAAACCGTTTTTAATAGGTGGCTGATCACACCTAGCAAAAAAGATTGGTGGCGACTCCATGTCTTTATTCGGGGTTGTTTTCAAACCCTTATTTATTTCAAGAGAAATTAAGTCGTCTTTTCCTCTGTTTTCCCCAATGTCACGCTTAACGAGTATAAAGTCTCGCGATGACTTGTTATTTTTTAGGTTGCGACAGCTTGGCAACTCCACTGGGAAAATTAGAGAGTCAGACCTAGAGTTAGTTGCGTGTTATCATAAGTCTCGATTTTGTCGGGTTTAATTGTTACTTAATTTTAATTCTCACATTTTTCAATAATAAGGAGAATTTTGAAAATAATAAAATGTTTTTTAATATGTCCATACATATTCATGTGCATGCATATTATTATTGTTCTCTGGTTATTTTGTTGCATATATTTGTTCTTTGCTTAATTGATGTTTTACAATGTTTAATCTTGTTGGGGCATTTATAATAAAGGGTATAGAGTAAGTGGTGAAAGGTTTGTTATTTCTCCTCACACACTAAACGTGCATTTGCATATCATGAGCCCTATACCCGGGTTCCGTCCTTTTAGGTGGGAGCAAAGTAACTAAGCCTTCGTGATTAACAATTCGCATGGGCTAGTGAAACACTTACGGAGTACTAAATTACCTAAGCCTTCGTGATTAACAATCCGCATGGGCTAGGGAAATAGACTCTAACGAATTGCATCGCTTTTATCGGGGTGCCTTACTAGCCTTCACCGGCTACAGTGAGGAACAATTCGGGGCTTTTAGAACTGGTTCACCTTCATATAGTGAACCTAGGCGAAGCCATGCCGAAGTTATATTAGATATCCTGAAGCTAAGAACACATGGAGGAATATTTCCAATCTTTTTACTATCTATTCTACATTCCGAATAAGTTTACCTTTGCAAATCGAGCCATGATGAACGCACATCACACTGCCCATAATAAGTTTTGAAAATAACAAAATATTTTTGCATGCATATTACTATTGCTCTCTGGTTGGTTAATGCGTTACACTATTCTTGATCTTTGTTTTAATAAATTGTTGGGGTATTTAGGATAGGAGTTATAGAATAGATGGTGAAAGGTTTGTTTTGTTCCTCCATACATATTGCACTTGCATTTGCATAACATGAGCTCTATACCTGAGTTCCATCCCTTTAAATGGAAGTAAATAGATACGCTATTGTGATGATCCTCAGCATGGGCTAGCAAAATACTTTCAGAGTATAAATTACCTAAGCTCCCGTGATGATCCTCCGCATGGGCTAGGAAAATATACTCTAACGAATTGAACCCGCTTTTATCGGGGTGCCTTACTAGCCTTCACAGGCGACAGTCAGGAATAATTCGGCCTTTAGAACTGATCCACTTCATATAATTAACCTAGCCGAAGCCATGCCGGGTTTTCGATAGATATACCGAAGTTAGGAACACATGGAGGGACATTTCTAAACCTTTTGTTACCTATTTTACACTCTGAAATTGAAAATAAAAATTCTTTTTTCAAACATTTTTGCATTTTTGCACATTTCATGCATATGTGAATAGAGCATGTACATTCATGGTTGTATTTTTGATCTCATTCTTTGCAATAAACGGTTGGTAATAATAATCTCATTTGATGATTTCATAAACATTCATTAGTGTTGAATATACATTTGGACATCGTACCATAGTAGGATCCACAACCCCGAAATTTTTTTGAAAAATAATATGTTTGGTTTTTCATGGAGAACATGTTTCAAAAAAATCATAGATTAAATTTGGAGGCAAATTTTGCATAATGAGGTTTTTGAATAATCAAGATTTGGTCCCACCAATTTCATGTAATCATTGGCCATTCTTTGTATATACCCTTGTGTTAATTTATGAATTCTTTACATGCATCATATGGACATCATGTTACAGTCATAGCATGCATGGTCATTCATTGTAAAATATATTTATGACATGCATGGTCATTATCTGTATATACCCATGTATCAATTTATTCATTCTTTACATACATCATGTTGGCATTAGGTGGTATTCATGAAAAACATAGTCAGCATGATTTTTCTGTATATGTTCATGCATTAATTTGCTTATTACATGCATCATGTTAGCATCAGGTCACTTTCATGACAAACATAGTCAGCATGATTGTTCTATATATGTTCATGCATTAATTTAATTACTCTTTACATGCATTTATTTGTTTATATAAATCATGTTGACATCGGGTTGCATTCATGGCATACATAGTCATCATGATATGCTTATACATTAATCTGTCATATTAACATCAGGATGCATTCATGACACACATGGTCAGCATGATTTTCTTTGTATATACTATATGTCAATCATTCATTATTTACATGCATCATAATTGACATCGTGTTGCATTCATAGTTTATATGATCATTCATTGGGAAATACATCTGAAATATACATGGTCATTCATTGCATATATCCATGCGTTAATTCGTTTATTCTTTGTTGGCATCATATTAGCATCGTGATTGCATTTATTACATATATGGTTAGCATGTTTCCATTGTACATGTCCATACATCATATTATTTAGGCTTCACGTGCATCAAATGACATACATGGCTCATTCATCATTACACACACTTGGGGGAATAAAACAAAAATTGGCTTGGTTTTAAGAGTCTTTGAATAGAATTTCCATTTTAAATCAGAGGTATAAGAAGTACTGAGTACCTTTTTAATATAGGCTAGAGCTATGGAGAATGAACAAGCTTCCCGAATAGAAAGAATAGAAAGGGTAGAGGAAGAATTGCGAGAACAGTTGGCAAAATCTCAAGCAGAATCTAGAGATCAGATGACTAAATTGATGGAACTGATGTCTGCCGTAATCAAGGGAAAAGGATACACTGAAAACTTGACCGCCAAAGAAAGGTCGGGGACACAAAGGGATTAGAATGAGGTCGTAATGTTGGGTGTCCAAAACGCAGTTAATCCCGTCAACGTCCTAAACTCAGATGATCCAGCTGAACAGGCAAAGTTGAAAATGGTTGCGGTAAATGAGGGTGAGTTGGCAGATTCTCAAGGGAAATATCAGCTGTTAGATGAAAGGCTCCGGGCAGTAGAAAGTACAGATGTATTTGGGAGTGTAGATGCGAAAGAACGTTGTTTGGTCCCCGATTTAGTTATTCCTCTTAAATTCAAGGTCCCCGACTTTGAGAAATATGATGGGACAACCGATCCGTCAGCCCACATTATTATATTCTGCCAAAAGATGACGGGTCATATAGATAATGATAAGATTTTGATCCACTGTTTTCAGGATAGCCTCAGCTGGTCCACAATTAGGTGGTATAGTCAGTAGAGCAAGAATCAAATTGGCTTTTGGAATGATCTGGCTAGGGCTTTTCTAAGCCAGTATAAGCATATGACAGATATGGCGCCTGATCGTCTCACCTTGCAAAATATGGAGAAAAGAGCTACTGAGAGCTTCAAAGAATATGCTCAGTGGTGGATAGACATGGTTGCCCAGGTACAACTGCCCCTGACTCAAAAAGAAACCACTGTCCTTTTTGTGAACACACAGCAGGCCCCGTACTATGATAGACTCGTCGACAGTGCCACAAAGAATTTTTCGGACATGGTGGTCTCCAGGGAAATGATTGAGAATGCTATCAAGGCTGGGAAACTCGAAAGAGGTAAAACATCTAATGCAGAGAGAAACATGACACCTAAAAAAAAAGAGGAAGATGTCCAATGTAGACACCTAATTTTGTCCGGACCCCTAAATCAGGTACATTTTCTTCCTAAATTGATATTTCAGAATGCTACAAGGCTTTTCTCATCCTGCAGGTGGTACTTCGAGGCTTAGTCTAAGAAAGCAGACACAAAATGTCAAACTCAAAAAAAGTCACCTCGAAAAAAGTCAACCTCAAAAAAATCAACTACTGAAAAAGTCAACCCACTTTCAAAATCAAGATTTGAGGTTCTATTGAAAAACGGTGAAAGAATTTTGATAATCCGAGGTCTACATTGAAAGATATGGAGTTCGGAAGTTGGGTTACGAGATTCAATAGAAAAGAAACCCTAATTCAGGAAATTTGGGGAAAAATGCTTAAACGATCAAATTGGTCGAAATTAAAGGTATCAAATGAAATATAAACACTGAATACGGGTAATGGAGGAGCCATTTGGAAGAATAACTGATAAAAAACTCAATTTGGAAGAAAACCGAGGATTAGGGTTTTTTGGTAGATTTCGGTGAAATTTGGAAGAAGTGCAGAAATGGCCCGATTCGGTAGGACTAAAGCCCCTAATTGATGAAGAGTGATTAAACAAGGATAGCCCAAGGCTCAGTTTGAAGAAAATTTGAAAATCGGACTTGTTTTGAGCAAAATCAGGTTTCAGAGGCAAAAGGGCAAAATTGGAAAATATGGGAAAAATAGCAAATGAACACCAAAAATTCTGAAAATTTTCAAATCTCATTTTTAAATTATTTGGAATAGATTGGTCAAAGAAAATCTTGATTCGGAGTTCGTTTGCAAAATGGCCAAATACCGGGTCCCCTATGCAGTAATTCAAGCAGATAAATCCCAAAAAAATAGCAAATGAGCTCCAAAAATTATGAAAACTTCCAGATCACATTTTTAAATTATTTGGAAGATATTGGTGAAGAAAAATCTTAATTCAGAGCTCGTTTAAAAAATGATAAAGTTCGGGTGCATAAAAGGGGTAATTTCGGAAATCAATCCGAAATAAATAGCAAATGGACTTGGAAAAATTTGAAAACTTCCAAAATTCAATTTTTTATTATTTCGGAAGTATTGACAAAAGAAAATTTGAATTTGGAGTTCGTTTGATATTTATTTAAGTTCGGGGGCAAAAAGGTCATTTCACCAAGGAAACTAAAAAAAAGGGCAAATTTATAATTGAGGAAAATATGAAAGATGAAGGAATTTCTGGGGTTTTTTCTTCCTTTGGTCAGCCAACATAGAGGGGAAGAAGGAAGCTTGAGCAATTTAATTCCCTAGTCACTATCATGCCACATGCTATAACTAACACCTTGCAAATGGTCCCCTCTTCATCCAATGGCTTAGGTGCCTTGTAGGAAAGTTGAATGCACCATCCAATGGTCAAGTTTAAATGTCAAAATGACATTTTTATTTGTCATAAAAGAAGCCTCATCTAATGGCCAAGAATGGAAGAAAAAAGATGAGCACAATTCATCCAAGGGTGAGGATCAATTCGGTTGAGCAAGGGAGTGCATGGGATTATCCCTTTTCATCCAATGGCTTAGGCCATCTACAAGGGCTGAGTACACATTTTGAGGGCTGGATTTAAACTACAAGATATCATTTTTATGTTGGCTTCATCCAATGACCAAGAATGGAAGAGCACAACTCATCCAAGGGTAGGCATTCAAGACGGGCAAGCAAGTGAGTGCATGGGATTGGTCCTCTTTTGCATCTAATGGCTAAGGTTAATTCAAGAGCTGAGTACACATCTTAAGCACTGGAATCAATTGGCAAGATGACATTTTTATGTTGTCATCAAAATATCTACATATAATGGCCAAGATTGGGGGAGAAAATGTGCAATTCTCATCCAATGGTTAAGGGTGAATTCGGCCAAGGCTAAAGGGAGAGGGGGAGTTTCATTTTTTCAGAGGTTTTTGGCTGGAAAATAGTAGCTAATTTGGCAAGAAAAAAGGTTTTGAAAGAAAAAAAAAGGGTTTTCATTAGAGAGTTTGAAGGTAGTCATCTCTACCAAGTTCTAGCCTAGCTTTCTTCTTCATTTTCATGGTGTTTTCTTGATTAATCTATCATGTTTTCCTACAACATTTTTATTAGAAATAAAGTTTTTTAATGTTTATTCATGGTTTCATCTTCTTCTTTAAAATGGTGGAAACAATTTTTTTCTTGGAGTTTCATGTCATGGCCGAATGACTCATTTTTCTGCCTTGTTTTTTTATTTTCTTTCTTCCTTGCATGTTGTTGTGAAAAATGATTTATACAAGTTTTTTTAAGTATTCTAAGGTTTTGATTTTTACAAAATATGAAGCAAAAAGGGTTGAAATGGCTACATGATCTTGGCTAGACCAAGTGATTATGGTTTGGTGAGAGGCTATGCCCATTTGACACCATCCATGAAGCTTACCTTATTTTCTGTTTTACATAGTTTATATTTTGTTTTGATGAGATAGAAAGGCTTCATGATCTTGGCAAGACCAAGTGATTATGGTTTGGTGAGAGGCTATGCCCATTTGATACCATCCATGTAGCTTAACTTTCCTTGTTCTACTTACTTGTTTTACTTAGAATTTCTGCATGTCTATGTTAAATCTTGTGTATACATTTTCTTTACATTATTTTCTATGCTATATGTGTTATATTTCATTTCTATGCTTGATATTGCATCCTTGCATATTCGGCCATTTTATTCATGTATCCATGTTGTGCATTTTTTTATGTACCATGTATTTCATGTTTGCATTTTCATAGTTTTGTTTCTTGCATATTCGGTCATACCATGTTTGCCTTGCATGTGCATTTTTCTTTTGCTTCTTAGTTTGTTTGCATTTCCATGTCATGAACTTGCATATTCTGATTTTAGTATGCCTTGTGTTTATGAAAATGCTAAGATAAAAATGCCATCATATTGATAAATGACCATTCGGCAATACCATGTTTGTTTGCCTTGCATGTGCATTTTTCTTTTGCTTCTTAACTTGTTTGCGTTTCCATGTCATGAGCTTGTGCATTTATAATTTGGTATGTTATATGTTATATAAAATGTTATGACATTATGCATTTTAATATGGTTTGTCATGTACTTATGTCATTTACTAAATAGGATTGCATTAGAGTTTCATGTGATCATTTGGCCTCTTCATGCATTCATTGCCTTCTCATGCATTTGTATTTTTGTTTAGGTAACATGCTTTGCATTATCATATCTTGAAATGGTGTATTAGCTACTGTTTGTTCCAGCATTGACATTAATTTCATGAGTCATTATATGTTCATAATATTCCTATACATGCTCACTACATAAGAGGTCTAGGCCATATTGGTATTGCCATGCATATTGAGTCCTAAATCACATTGGTATTGTCATGCATTAATATGCTATTTAGGTCGTAGGTCACATTCATTTTCATGCATATTTATAACATGTTAGGTCCTAGTCACATTTACATTATCAAGCATTGCATGCATATAGAGTTAGGATAGCATTAATTGCCATGCAAATTCATGCTAGGCATTTAGGTTGCCATGAATTGTCATACATTTTCTTTACCATTTAGACCTTTGACCATGCATTTCATACATTTCATTTGCTGTATTTTCATGCATTCCATGTCATTACCACTTGATTTGTGACTTAGGCCAATTAATGGCTCAAAGTCATGCTCTCTAGAGCATACTTGTGGAAAATTAAGGAATTGTCAAATTGATCTTTCTACCTTTGTGATTTTTTTTACTTAGCCAATTTTGTCCAAGGTTTTTAAAATGTTTAGCTACTGTCCTTAGGTCTTAAGGATGATTTCCAACAATTTCCACTTTGGTTTTTGAATGAATTTATCAAACGCAAAAAAATGTGTTTTGACAAGCAGTTTTTTTTTTACCTAGTACTTGAACATCTCCAATTTTTCTGGGCAGTGATCTTTAATCATAAAATTAAGAAAATTTTTTCTCGTGTAGATTTTCATGTTCTAAGTCTCTAGTATTTTGTTTAGAATTTTTAGAATTTTTAAAAATAGGATAAAAAATCGTGTGGCAAAATCGGATAGTAGAGGTAGATTTGAAATCAAAAGAGGAATAAGGGTTGAATTTGGCTAAGGCATTTAGAGGGGGTTGGCTATAAGTTTTAGCTACTGTCTTAGGTTAGTTTCTAAGCCTTTTTAAACATTGAAAATGATTTTATAAATCTCGTGTCAAGGGTAGTTAAGTCCGGGATTTTAAACTTAGGAAATTAGAGCCATTTTAAAAGGGTTTGGTGAGGATTTTCATTTTTATTCAAAATTTTCTTCTAAATTATTTTCAAACAATCACAAAGTTTCATTTTTTTAGAAAATATAATTTGACATATTTTCCTAAGGTAGCCGGATATCTTTTTAGATATACGGATTTCTTTAATTAAAAGAAAAAAAATACATTTTTCATACATTGCATTTTCCATGTTCATGCATTTTATTTAAATGTGTGATTTTTGCTATTATTTTTTCCATGATATTATTATTATTTTAATTCAAATTTTATGATCTTATATTTGTTTGCTATATGATTTTTTTTTTAATGTTTCATGATATCCTATGCTTTTTTTATATAGTTATTTTTGTCACATTGTTTAGCATATACTACGTTCATACATTATTATTTTTATTAGTATTTTCATGCATATTATATGTTAGCATTATTTTAATTCCATATCATTTCTTGTCATTTAGATCATATTCCATGTCATTTAGATTATTTCATTTATAACATGCCATGTCATTTAAAATATGCCATATCATTTAGAATTTCCATGTCATTTAAATCATTTTATCTCATTTAGAATATACCATGATACTTAGGATTTTTTTTTATTTTTATTTTACCTAGAATATACTATGTCATTTGTATTATGTCATGTCATTTAGGTTGCATTATATTATCTAGATTTGCCATGTCATTTTGTTTATGTCATACATGTTCATGTTCATATTTTTAAATGTTTTGAAAAAAAAAATAATGATTTTCAATAAAAAATAAAGATATTCCCGAGTTAAAATAATTCATGAGTTCTCTACCGGGTTTGCTGGAGGGAATATCATCAATTATCATTAATAAAGGAATATCTTTCTTTTGAAAAAAGAGAATGATTCGGAAAATTTTCCAAATGAATAAAAATTTCTATATTTTGCCGATTTTGTCGGGGAATATAGGAAAATTTTGAATTAATAAATTTCGGATCATTTTCAATTAAAAATGGAATTATTTTGCTTAAAATTGGGAATTAACTTGAAATACGAAATTAAAAACCAACTTTTTACTGAGACTTGGGATAACACACGATTAATAAGGTACCGGTTTATACGGGCATTGCGGGGGTGCTAATCCTTCCCCGTACGTAACCGACTTCCGAACCCGCTTCTTTGATTTCTCTGGTTTATAACGCAGACCTGAAATTGGTTTTAAAAAATGTTTTAATTAATTTTAAAATGTTTTACAAAACCGGTTTTAATAGGTGGCCGATCAAACCTAGCTAAAAAAGATTGGTGGAGAGTCCATGTCTTTTTACGAGGCCGTTTTCATACCCTCGACCTTTTATTATTTCTAGAGGAATTAAGTTGTCTTTTCCTCTACTTCTGTTTCCCCTCACTCGAACGGTTCCCCGCGATCCGAGATTACATATAGACACCTTCGTTTTTCTAGAGGAATCAAGTTGACTTTTCCTCGTTTTTTTTAATGTCACGCCTAAGGAAAATGAATAATAAAGTCTTGCGTTGAGACATGTTATTGTCGTATTTCATTTTTTAGGGTTGCGACAGCTTGGTGACTCCGCTGGGGACCTTTTAGAGAGTCAGGCCTAGAATTAGTCGTGTGTTATCAAAGTCTCGGTTTTGTTGGTTTAATTGGTATTTAATTTTAATTCCCACATTTAAAAAAAAAAATAAGGAGAATTTTGAAAATAATAAAATGTTTTTGAATATGGTTATACTCATGTGCATGCATTTTATTATTTTTCTCTAGTTATTTATGTTGTATATTATAATTGCTTGTTGGTTAATGCGTTACACTATTCTTGATCTTTGTTTTAATAAATTGTTGGGATATTTAGGATAAGGGGTGTAGAATAGGTGGTGACATGTTTGTTTTGTTCCTCCGCACACACTGTATTTGTATTTGCATAACATGAATCCTCTACCCGGGTTCCATCCTTTTAAGTGGGAGTAAAGTAACTACGCCTTCGTGATGATCCTCCGTATGGGCTAGCGAAACACTTTCGGAGTATGAAGTACCTAATGCCTTCGTGATAATCCTCCGTACGGGCATAGGAAAATACACTCTAACGAATTGAACCCGTTTTTTTCGGAGTGCCTTACTAGCCTTCACCGGCAACAGTGAGGAGCAATTCGGGGCCTTTAGAACTGATTCACCCTCATATAGTGAACCTAGGCGAAGCCATGCCGGATTTTCGTTAGATACACCGAAGTTAGGAACACATGGAGGGACATTTCTAACCTTTTATTACCTATTTTTACATCTCAAATAAGTTTTGTAAACCGGGCAAAGATGAACATACATCGCCCGTAATAAGTGTGATACTCCACCCCGAAGGCACCGTGATGCCTATATAAGTAGATATTATTGGGCAAGTGTTCACTAGCTTCTTTAAAATTGAAAATATCAAAACATTATTTTTCAAACATTTTTGCATTTTTGCACATTTCATGCATGTGTGAATAGAGCATGTACATTTATCGTTGTATTTTTTATCTCATTCTTTGCATTAAACGGTTGGTAATAATAATCTCATTTGGTTATTTCATAAACCGATAGTGTTACATGAACATTTGCATATTGTACCATAGTTAGGATCCACCACCCCGAAATTCTTTTGAAAATAATATGTGCGGTTTTTCATAGAGAAAACATGTTTAAAAAAATTGTAGATTAAATGTGAAGGCAAATTTTGCATAGTGAGATTTTTGAATAATCAAAATTTGGTCCCACCATTTTTGTGTAGCCATTGATTTCTTTGTATTTACCATGGTGCCAATTCATTTATTCATTGCATATATCATTTTGACATCATGTTACAGTCATAAGCATGTATGCTCAATCATTGTAGAATACAGTCATAGTCAGCATAATTTTCCTGTATATATCCATGCAGTAATTTGCTTATTCTTTACATGCATCATGTTGGCATCAGGTTGCACACATGACATACATAGTCATCATAATTTCTTTAAACGCTTCATGCATTAATCATTAGTATATCCATGCATATAGGAATAGATCATGTACATTCATAATTGTATTCTTAAATCTCATGATATTTTCATTTGCATGAAAGGGGTTCGAGATATGAGGAATGAATCGGAGGAATGACTGGATGCTTTGGAACACAATCAAGAGGAGTTTGGACATGAAATCCGGGAAGTGAAAGAACAACTCGCCAAATTGCTTGTGCATTTAGATTTTGGCATGTTATATTTTATATAAAATGTCATGACATTATGCATTTTAATATGGTTTGTTATGTACTTATGTCTTTTACTAAATAGGATTGCATTACAGTATCATGTGATCATTTGGCCTCTTCATGCATTCATTGCCTTCTCATGCATTTATATTTTTGTTTAGGTAACACGCTTTGCATTATCATATCTTGAAATGGTGTATTAGCTATTGTTTGTTCCAGTATTGACATTAATTTCATGAGTCATTATATGTTCATAAGATTGCTATGCATGCTCACTACATTTTAGGTCTAGGCCATATTGGTATTGTCATGCATATTAAGTCCTAAATCACATTGGTATTGTCATGCATTAATATGCTATTTAGGTCGTAGGTCACATTCATTTTCATGCATATTTATAACATGTTAGGTCCTAGTCACATTTACATTATCAAGCATTGCATGCATATAGAGTTAGGATAGCATTAATTGCCATGCAAATTCATGCTAGGCATTTAGGTTGTCATGAATTGTCATGCATTTTCTTTACCATTTAGACCTTTAGACCATGCATTTCATACATTTCATTTGCTGTATGTTCATGCATTCCATGTCATTACCACTTGATTTGTGACTTAGGCCAATTAATGGCTCAAAGTCATGCTCTCTAGAGCATACTTGTGGAAAATTAAGGAATTGTCATATTGATCTTTCTACCTTTGTGATTTTTTTTACTTAGCCAATTTTGTCCAAGGTTTTTAAAATGTTTAGCTACTGACCTTAGGTCTTAAGGATGATTTCCAACAATTTCCACTTTGGTTTTTGAATGAATTTATCAAAGGCAAAAAAATGTGTTTTGACAAGTAGTTTTTTTTTTTTTTTTACCCAGTACTCGAAAATATCCAATTTTTCTAGGCAATCTTATTTAATCATAAAATTAAGCCAATTTTTTATCGTGTAGGTTTGCATGCTCTGAGTCTCCACTATTGTTTTTAGAATTTTTAGAAATTTTGAAAATAGGCTAAAAAATCGTGTGGTAAAACCGGACAGTAGAGGCAGATTTGAAATCAAAAGAGGAATAAGGGTTGAATTTGGATAAGGCATTTAGAGGGGTTGGGTAGAAGTTTTAGCTACTATCTTAGGTTAGTTTCTAAGCCTTTTTAAACATTGAAAATGATTTTATAAATCTCGGGTGAAGGGTAGTTAAGTCCGGGATTTTAAACTTAGGAAATTAGAGCCATTTTAAAAGGGTTTGGTGAGGATTTTAATTTTTATTCAAATTTTTCTTCTAAATTATTTTCAAACAATCACAAAGTTTCATTTTTTTAGAAAATCTAATTCGACATATTTTCCTAAGGTAGCCGGATATCTTTTTAGATATACGGATTTCTTTAATTAAAGGAAAAAATACATTTTTCATACATTGCATTTTCCATGTTCATGCATTTTATTTAAATGTGTAATTTTTGCTATGATATTTTCCATGATATTATTATTATTTTAATTCACATTTTATGATCTTATATTTGTTTGCCATATGACTTTTTTTAATGTTTCATGATATCCTATGCTTTTTTTTATTTAGTTATTTTTGTCACATTGTTTAGCATATACTATGTTCATACATTATTATTTTTATTAGTATTTTCATGCATATTATATGTTAGCATTATTTTAATTCCATGTCATTTCTTGTCATTTAGATCATATTCCATGTCATTTAGGTTATTTCATTTATAACATGCCATTTCATTTAAAATATGCCATATCATTTAGAATTGCCATGTCATTTAAATCATTTTATCTCATTTAGAATATACCATGATACTTAGGATTTTTTTTTTTACCTAGAATATACTATGTCATTTGTATTATGTCATGTCATTTAGGTTGCATTATATTATCTAGATTTGCCATGTCATTTTGTTTATGTCATACATGTTCATGTTCATATTTTTAAATGTTTTGAAAAAAAAATAATTATTTTCAATAAAAAATAAAGATATTCCCGAGTTAAAATAATTCATGAGTTCTCTACCGGGTTTGCTGGAGGGAATATTATCAATTATCATTAATAAAGGAATATCTTTCTTTCAAAAAACGAGAATGATTCAGAAAGCTTTCCAAATGAATAAAAATTTATATATTTTGCCGATTTTGTCGGGGAATATAGGAAAATTTTGAATTAATAAATTTCGGATCATTTTCAATTAAAAATGGAATTATTTTTCTTAAAATTGGGAATTAACTTGAAATACTAAATTAAAAACCAACTTTTTACTGAGACTTGGGATAACACACGATTAATAAGGTACCGGTTTATATGGGCGTTGCGGGGGTGCTAATCCTTCCCCGCACGTAACCGACTCCCAAACCCGCTTCTTTGATTTCTCTGGTTTATAACACAGACCTGAAATTGGTTTTAAAAAATGTTTTAATTAATTTTAAAATGTTTTACAAAACCGGTTTTAATAGATGGCCGATCACACCTAGCTAAAAAAGATTGGTGGCGACCATGTCTTTTTACGAGGCCATTTTCATACCCTCAACTTTTTATTATTTCTAGAGGAATTAAGTCGTCTTTTCCTCTACTTCTGTTTCCCCTCACTCGAACGGTTCCCCGCGATCCAGGATTACGTATCGACACGTTCGTTTTTCTAGAGGAATTAAGTCGAGTTTTCCTCTTTTTTAATGTCACGCCTAAGGAAAACGAATAATAAAGTCTTGCGATGAGACTTGTTATGTTGTTATGATGCATATTTTTTAGGGTTGCGACATCCAAGCTATGGGAGGCTTTGCCTCGTATCTTCAGGCTCCTTCATACCAACTATCCTGTCCTTCTATGAACTACATATCCTAGGGTTCATACTTATACTCGATGGCCTCTCAGAATCCAGCAAATCTTCAACCTCTTGTCAGCCAGAGAAAGACAAAGAACATCCGAAAAAGAGAGCAGTTTGAGCCACTCC
This sequence comes from Fremontodendron californicum, assembly GCA_030761205.1. Classification (NCBI taxonomy): domain Eukaryota; kingdom Viridiplantae; phylum Streptophyta; class Magnoliopsida; order Malvales; family Malvaceae; genus Fremontodendron; species Fremontodendron californicum. The sequence goes on along the minus strand of JAULJL010000039.1, from coordinate 10,317,719 downwards.
TTTGTCTTACTCTGAACTATTGCCCCAGCTGGTCAAAGAGCAACTCCTTACTAAAGTTCCAGTGGAGCCTATCCAACCCCCGTACCCAAATTGGTATGACGAGAATCCATATTGTGATTATCATTCTAGGACTCGGGGATATTCCACAGAAAATTGCCTATGTCTGAAACGAAAGGTTCAAGCATTCATCAATAAAGGGCAGTTAGATGTGGGGAAGAAACAAAGGTCAGATAACATCAATAATCCACTGAATGGAAATGATGAGACCATTGTAGATGTCATAATGGGGGAAGAAGAAAAAGGTCGAAAAGAGTACCGAGGAATAGCCAATTTGAATTAGGGAAAACATTTTAAGGGGTAGTTTTTTTTTATGCATGTAGTTTCATACCTTATGATGAAAACACTTGTCTTATGTTAACATCTGTATGAAATAAATAAATTTTGAATGCTTTTATGTTTATTATGTTTTAATAATAATTTGAATATGAGCATTAAGGAAGTTCTAATAATGGACAGTCTTGAGAATATTTATGATCATTGTTAGAAATGACCCAATACCTTTTCCCTTCTCTTTTGGGCTTTCCTATGCCTAAATCCCTTGAACCGAGACCATTTGGAAGACCTAATGCTTCAAGGAATATGAATGATTGAACTTCATAAATCATTTCCACTATAGAATAAGCAAATATGTAAATCCAAGTTTAGGCTATGAGCAAAGGAACGAAATTTTTGAAAAAAAATTTCGAGCTCCTTGGAATCCCGAACAAATGAGACATTCTTTCAAAAATCTAGATCATGGTAATTTGGAATATGTCAAGGATGTGCTAAAACCATTCACAACTTTTCTAATAAAACACCAATTGCCCAAACATCACTTCATGATTAACACCTCAGGGCACAATAACTAAACCAGATTATCCCATGTCTTAGAGAAAACCTGTTTTTAGGTCATATTTTCCTTTTCATTTCAAATAAACCCAAGATAGAAACTCAGCCTTTTCAAAATAGACATAGACTTGTTATGATACAAATTCCCAAGGTCGATTAAATTGGGGCATCATATTTGGAAATGATGGATACATGGTGAATAAGGATGGAATTAACGCATGAATCATTGGGGCATGTGATATAATAAAAAAGAGAAAAAAAGAAAAATTGTGATATCATACATATGAGAATTCGGATGATTCCAAGTGCAAAATGAAATTCTGATTATCTATTCCCCATAGGGATTGCCTTTCAATGAGAATATTTGTGCTTGATATGATGAATAGGCCATCTTTCATATCCCTTTCACAAAAACAAATTATCCATAGTCACCCCTTTCTAAGCCAAAAAAGTTCTTTATTCTTTGAACTCTGATCAAGGATCACCCTCTATACTGGGGGCAAATGCGAGGAAAGATCACTGAGAAATAAGTCCTAACTCAAAAACAGATACAAAGCAAATCGAGCTCCCAAATAAATACGGGCTCACTCTGTCAAAATGAAGATGGGAAAAAAATGTGAAAAAGTATGGCAAACGAAAGCCAAAAGCAAAGAAGAAAAAGAGCAAAGTAAAAAGGAAAGAAAATTCCAAAAGGGACAAATGCTTCAAAAGGGAATTCTTCTCAAAAATGATCCTTGATTTGATTATCCTCAAACAAATATTTTGTGCCATTTATCCTTTTTTTTAAACCCCGAACCATGGCCTACATTACGTGCTTTAAAAGTCCATTTTGATCAAGCATGAATATTTAACTTGAAAGGGTTTTTCCTCAAATTTTATCTCATCTCATCGATTTATCATTTCACTATGGAAGAATTTAGAATTCTCAAGTGAATGGTAAAACACCAAAAAAAAAAAGAGAAAGAAAAAATGGAAAGAATGGGACTCTAGGGCGAAAACCCAAAAATGGGCGGTCTAGAGTAAAATAGGAATTTTTGATGCCATCTATGTTAGTACCAATGCCATAACAAAAGAAGTGGTCATCGAGGAACATCTAGGGTTTCCTTAACCTCTTAAATTGTCAGCTCTTATTTGGAGGATTGATTTCAAAAACTGAGACTTTTTCCCTCCAAAATCAACTTTCCAGTTTAAGCATCCCAGCCAATCTTGACGCTTGTCAAAAAGCCTTGATATGGAAACTAAAAGAATGTGGAATTTGTTTGGTTCTCAATAAATTCATGATTTATAAAACATGTTCCATTTGTGAGCCCAGAAGGGACGTACATTTTGTTGTGAAGTTTTCTTTGATCAACCAAAATCTTGTTATACCAAGCCTTGCCAATTCAAATTGAAAAATTTAAATTGACACTTAGGGAAATTTCTAACAGTGATCATCAGTCTTCAAAAGATTCATACATCACACATTGTGGGGTTAATATTTTTGGCTTAGGAGTTTTCATTAAATGAGCAAAATTGTTTTTCAAAAAGAGAAAATAAAAATATTTTTGAAATACCCATTTTTGATGTTGACATGAGATAAGGGTTTTTTTGACCCAAATGTGTCAAACTACTAGGGTTAACCTTGACTTCCAAATATGAGAAGAAGAAATATAACTCGGCAAGAAGACTTCTGTCAATAAGAGTTTGAAAACTGTTGGGGCAAAGAGAATAGCCAAAGATTGAAAAATGAATTGAAGATATGCTCTGATTTGAAGAGGAAATGAATTGGAAAGGCTAAGCCAAAGTCTAGAAAAACGATCGAGGGCATTTGCATCACTCATAAGCACTCATCTCTTTATTGAGCTTAGCATCTACATCAAGAAGCATTTGCATCATTCATGAGTATTTGCATTGGCATTATTCCATGAGCATCTGCATTTTACCTTTACATTTACATCCTTCATGGATACTTACATTAGCGTCATCTCAAGAATTGCATCATTTTTCAGAATCATTGCATTTTCATTATTGTGTGATAACTGCAGTTACACCATTCATAGACCACTTACATGAACATGATTAGTAGGGGCATCTGCATCATTTCATGAAGTAGTTGCATCAACGCCAATTTTTGCATTTGCATCATTTAGAAGCATTTGCACATTGTTAATCTTTGCATCTGCATCATTCCATGAAGTAGTTGCGTTATTTGAGGATCTTTGCATTTGCATCATTTAGAAGCATTTGCATCAACCTAAGTCATTTGCATTTGCACCATGAAGCATTAGAAGCATTTGCATCAACAAAAGCCAGTTCCATTTGCACCATGAAGTATCTGCATCTTATTCAACATCTGTACCATGAAGCATTCGAAGCATGTGCAATCATCCAAGGCATTTGCATCTTATTTAACATCTGCACCATGAAGCATTCGAAGCATGTGCAATCAATCCAAGGCATTTGCATCTTATTCTGCATCGTTTCATGAAGTAGTTGCATGAATCGAAGACATTTGTATTTGCATTGAAGCATTTGCATCTTATTCTGCATCTGTATTAAGAAGCATTCGCATCAATCGAAGACATTTACATTTGCATCATGAAGCATTTGCATCTTATTCAATATCTGCATCTACATCAAGAAGCATTTGTATCAATCCAAGCGTTTGCATCCTCTCTCGAATCCTCCAAGTTAATTTCCAACACATTTCGCAATCTCTGGTTTCATCCAGATCTTTCTCAATTATCTGGTTTCACCCATGTCTTTTCAATTTTTGGTTTCATCCAAACCTTTCTCAACTTTCTGGTTTCACCCATGTTATTTCAATCTCTGGTTTCATCCAGATCTTTGTCAATTTTCTGGTTTCACCCATGTTATTTCAATCTCTGGTTTCATCCAAATCTTTCTCAACTTTCTGGTTTCACCCATGTCATTTCAAGCTCTGGTTTCATCCAGATCTTTCTCAATTTTTTGGTTTCACCCATGTCATTTCAATCTCTGGTTTTATCCAGATCTTTCTCAATTTTCTTGTTTTACCCATGTCATTTCAATCTCTGGTTTCATCCAGATATTTTTCAATTTTATTGTTTCACCCATGTCATTTCAATCTCTAGTTTCATCCAGATCTTTCCCAATTTTCTGGTTTCACCAATGTCATCTCAATCTCTGGTTTCATCCAGATCTTTCTCAATTTTTTGGTTTCACCCATGTCATTTCAATCTCTGGTTTCATCTAGATCTTTCTCAATTTTTTGGTTTCACCCATGTCATTTAAATCTCTGGTTTCATCCGGATATCTCTCAATTTTCTGGTTTCACCCATGTATTTTCAATTTCTTCTCTTGCAGATCGAACCTGTTTCCTTAAGACAGGTCGAGCCTTGATTAGTCAAGGAACTCAATTTAAGGGCAAAATCTTCTATTTACAGCTTTTTCATAAAATAAAAAAAAATTGATTGGAAAAAATGAAAAAAATGAAAAAATGATGAATGAAAACTCCCTTTCTTTTCCTTCATATGTGAATTCACTGACCGGACAAAATTAGTGTTTATTTATCTTTGCCTGAATCCTAATTCTCAGCAATAGTCAAAGAGGGGCAGCTGTAGACACCTAATTTTGTTCGGAACCCTAAATCAGGTAATTTCCTTCCTAATGATGTTTTAGAATGCAGAAAAGCTATTCTCATCCTGCAGGTGCTATTTCGAGACTTTGTTTAAGGGGCCAAGCATGAAAAGTCAATCTAAAAAAGTCAACCCCCGAAAAGTCAACTACTGAAAAAGTCCACCCACATTCAAAATCAAGATTCAAAGTTTAATTGAACAATGGTGAAAGAATTTTGATAATCTGAGATCTACAACGAAAAATATGGAGTTTAGAAGATGGGTTATGGAGATTCAGTGGAATGGAAATCCTAGTTTGGAAAATTTGGGGAAAAATGCTTAAACGATCAAATTGGTCGAAATTGGTGGTTCTGAATGGAAGATAAGCAATGACTACGGATAATGGAGAGGCCATTTGGAAGCAAAACCAAAGGAAGGGTCAATTTGGGAGAAAATCGAAAATTAGGGTTTTTGGTGGATTTTGGCAAATTAGGGAAAATTACATAAATGACCCTATTTGGTAAAAATTAAAGCCCCTAGTTGATGAAGAGTGGGTAAACAAAGATAGCCCAAGGCTCAGTTTTAAGTAATTTCGAGAAAAGAGCTGGTTGGAGGAAAAACGGAGAAACGAGGAAATTCTCGATATTCAAAAAAGGAAAAATCAAAACGGAGGGGAATTTGATCGTAAAAGTTGGGCCTTTTTGGACCAACACAAATTCAATATATAACAAAGGCTTGAAAAAGAAAATTTGGAAATCAAACTTTTTTTGAGTAAAACCGAGGCTTCAAAGGTAAAAGGGCAAACTTAGAAAATTCGAGAAAAATAGCAAATGAGCTCGAAAAATTACCAAAACTTCCAGATCTCAATCTTATGTCATTTGGAAGAGATAGGCGAATAAAAATCCATAATCGGAGCTCGTTTGCAAAATGATAAATTTCGGGCCCACTAAATTGAAATTCCAAAAGATAAATCCTGAAAAAAATAGCAAATGAGCTCGAAAAATTATTAAAACTTCCAGATCTTAATTTTAAATTATTTGGAAGAGATTGGCAAAGAAAAATCTAGAATTGGAGCTCGTTTGGAAAATGGTAAAAGTTCGGGTGCACTAAGGGTAATTTTGGAAGATAAATCCGGCAAAAATAGCAAGTGAGTTCGGAAAATTATGAAAAATTCCAGAACTCAATTTTATATTATTTAGGAAATATTGACAAAAAGAAAATTTGGATTTGGAGTCCGTTTGCTATTTAATCAAGTTTGGAGGCCTAAAGTGCAATTTTACCGAATAAATTGAAAAGGGCCTTTTTTGCATTTAAAAAATAGAGAGTGGCTGGCAGTTGAAGGGCCATCCGGCCAAGCCCATGAGAAGAATGAATTTTGCTGAGATCTTGCATCCAAAGGCCAAAAGTGGATAGTAAGGTAGTTATTTTTTGATCAAGCCTTCGTGATTTTGCCACATGGTCCAATGCATGAAGAGGAAGGATGTCAACATTATGGTTACATTTTTTGAACAGCTATATTTGTTAAGGGCTGATCACTTAATCGAAGGGTGGTAATTTCCCATTTTAAGCATCTTGGATTAGTGGCCTTTGGATTAAATTGGCTAGGGGAAAAAATGACAACATCCCACACCACTAAAGGACCATTCGGCTATCACATTTAAAGGGGGTTTTATTTTTTCATTTGGGGGGGCTTGGCTGATCATAGGGAGGGCAGTAGCTAAAGGGAGAGAAAAAATAAAGGGGAAAAAGAAAAGAGAAACAAAAAAGAAAGGTCGTCTTATTACTCTTTGATTTGGAAAGCTAAAGCAAGGTGGCTATTTTCTTTCATGCTTTCCTCCATACTTTGTTCATATGATTTTGTTATTTTCATTGTTATTTTATTTTCTTTCATGAAATAAAATTGTTTTTCAAAACAAGTTCTTAAAGCTCCTATCTTATGCTTTCATAAAAAAAGAAAGAAAAAATAAAATTTCCTCCATTTTCCATGTTGGCCGAACCTACCATTGCTTGTGCATGTATTGTGTTTGATCTATTTTCCATGTTGGTTGTGATATATTGGCTTGCTTCGATGTTCTAACTTTTTAAAATAATTAAGATATGGAGCTTGTTTTCAACCTTTTTCACTTACTTACCTTTATTTTTGCTGATTTTATCATTGTATTTTCATGTCTCCTTACTTTTTTTGCTATTTTTAATTTTCTGTTTTTACCATGTTAAGTTGTCCATGCTTTGTGGTTTTGCCATACTAAGTGTTTGTGTATTTGCCTAACTACATTCTTGTCTATGCATCATGTTTGTTTGATCTAACATGTTTCCTTTTAAGTCTTGTATATACCATGCCATGTGTTATTGTTAATGCCATGCTAGAATTTCCTTACTTATTGTTATGTCTATTCGGCTACCCCATGATTTCTTGCATTGTGTGTGCATTTTCATCTTGTTAGTTGACATGCTTGCATTTCTATGCCACGATTTGTATTTGATTTATTATGCCATGTGTTTGTGTTATTGCCATTCATTTTCATTTGGTCTTGGTCACATTTGCATTGCCATGCATTTCATGCATATTTAGGTCTAGGTTGCACTTATTGCCATGCAAGTTCATGTTAGGCATTAGGTCATTTTTATGCCATGCATTTTCTATGTCATTTAGGCCTTAGATTATGCATTTCATGCATTTAACTTGTTGTTTGTTCATGCATTTCATATCATACCACTTGATTTTTGACTTAAGCCAATCAATGGCTCAAAGCCAAGCTCACATGAGCATGCTTGTGGAAAATTAAGAAATTGTCAAAATTGGATTTCCTACCTTTGTGATTTTTTTTTCCATTAGGCAATCCTTGTCCAAATTTTTAGAAATTTTAGCTAATGTTTGTAGGTCCTTAGAGGAGTCTCCAATATTTTTGTTTTGATTTTTGAATGATTTTATCAAAGGCTTAAAAATGTTTTTTTGGCAAAACAGTTTTTCACCAAGTGTTCTGACTTTCGTGATTTTTCTGGTAGGTCATCCTTAGTCTAAAAATTAACCCAATTTTTTTCCTTAGAGTTTGACATGTTCTAAGTCTCCCATAATGTTTTCAGATTTGTTTTTGAAATTTTAAAAATAGGTTAAAGAATCATGTTTTAAAACTGGTGAGTAAAGTCAGATTTGAATTCAAGGGAAAAATAATTTATGTTTTGGCTAAGCCATTAAGAGAGGGTGATAACTCGTATAATTATATAGTTCTTAGTTATGTTTGATTATTGTTTTGTGTCAAATACGAGTTATTATTGCTTAGTCTAATTGTGTTTATGATATTTTATATTTTTATGTAATTTGGTGTTTTTCACGAGTTTCTTTGAGTGATTTCAGATTACTAGGTTAAATCAACAATTAAGGGCAAATCCAGTTCAGTTCCAGTTCCGACACCTTTTTCCATATCCGCTATATCTGGAGTTTCACTGAAGCAATAAGGCTGAATTTTTTACAGTGCAAAGTTAAGAGGCATATCTATCTTTTTCATGTTTTACACTTCTTGAAACGGAGTCGTTTTCCCTAGCGAAATCGACCATCAAGTTGGCTGATGTGCAATGAAGTATGTGCTGACCTGTTTTGGTATTTTGACCATATCTTCCGATCCACATGAGCAAATGATCTGATTCCAACGGCTATGGATCCATAACTGATAGGGGTATATTTTTCTAGAAGACCATTTGATCATATCGAGCCTCCAACATTGACAAAATCGACCATCAAGCTGGCTGATCAGAATTGTCATACAATATGACGAAAATTGTTAGAAAAATGCACCCACCTATTATACCTACCTTTGAAATTTATAAAGCTTGTCTCTTGTCATTTATCTCTCCAAAATGTGTATAAATAGAGGGCCTTGGATGAGGATCATGAGACATTGGTAGGATATTAGCCATTGTAATAAAATTCTCTAAGTTTTCTTTTTCTTTCCTTTCTCTAGTTTTCTTTTTCTATATTTACTTATGCTTCTTAAATTTCTTTTCATTTTATTCATATCTAGTATGTGTTGCTAATCATATTGTTGAGGTGATGAGGTGAAGCTCTTGGTAAATGCTAAGGTTAGTCTCTTAAACATGAGCTAAAATGAATTATCATTTATAAACACTAGTATAGATAATATTTTCTTTTGGTTTAAAATCATACTTGCAAAGTAGGGATCTTGATTCATTATTGACAATGAAAATGGCACAATAAATGCTTGGTTTCATAACCTTGATTTGTTGTAGACATATACCTTGGCATAAGGAATGCTTGGACTCTTTTTATGAGTTTTGAGGACACCAAATGAACATAATATCATATGCTATGGACGTTGGACAATTTGGACTGAATTGCTAAACCTTCCGATTGGAACCTCCTTTATGTGTGGATTTCAATTGTGTAATAAAACAAGATTAATCTTAGCATAACACCAAGAGTGGATTCTCTAACCTCAACATCTTTTCTTATTGTTTTTTATATCTTGTTTAATTGCTTTTATGTTATTTTGTTTATTTTGTTCTTTAATATCTTGTTTTGTTGTTGATTCCCTAATATCTTGTTTACTTTCTTTTTCTTATATATTTATAAACTTATACTTACTAATACGCTTCCCTGTGGTTCGACCTCGGACACCCGAGAATTTATTACTTGAACATAACCTGCACTTGGGTTTACAACTCTTAATTGAGTCTCCATCAAGTTTTTGGCGCCGTTGCCGGGGAGGCAATACTAAGTATATAAGTTTATAAGTATATTTATTTTTATTGGCTGGTTATACCGCCTAATCTGTATATTAACTTTGTTTTATGCTTGTTTGGCGACGTGATTTTAGATCTCGTCGTTTAGTTAGATTTTATTGTGAAACTTTTTTAGGTAATCTTTCTAATACAACTCCTACCATGGCTGACAATGAAAGTGTTCATGCTGAAGATGAGAACAGACAAGTACGCACCATGCGTGACTACTTGCAACCAACTCGAAGCTCATCACCCTCTTGTTTTATTTTTCCTCTCAATGCAAACAACTTTCCTTTTAAACCAGGTATGATAGCTTTGCTTCCAAATTTCCATGGGTTAGAATCGGAAAGTGCTTACTCGTTTCTAAAAGACTTCGAAGATGTATGTGTCACCTTTAATGACCAACAATGTACAAATGAAATTGCCAAGCTAAAATTATTTCCTTTTTCTTTAAAAGATAAAGCAAAAATTTGGATTCATAATTTAAAACCAAGGTCAATTGGCACATGGCAAGAATTACAAACTGAGTTTCTAAAGAAATTTTTCCCAGCACATAAAACTACTGCTTTGAAAAGACAGATTCAAAATTTCAATCAAAATCAAAATGAAGCATTTTTTCAGTGCTGGGAGCATTTTAAAGATTTGTTAAGTTCTTGTCCACATCATGGTTTTGAAAAATGGCGTCTTATTAGTTTCTTTTATGAAAGTTTAACTCCCGAAACTAAACAATTTGTTGAAACAATGTGTAACGGTGAGTTTCTAGAAAAAGAACCTGAAGAAGCCTTTGACTACCTAGACCATTTGGCAGATAACTCTCAAGCCTGGCACACAGATAATTCCTCTGAAAGTTCCAATAGATCTAATCTTGTTTCTAACAGAGGCAAATATCATTTTAGTCAAGAAGATGAGATAAAAGCTAAAGTAGCTAATTTGGCTAGAAAGATTGAAGCCATGGAACTTAGAGAAGTAAAAGAAGTCAAAACGGTTAAAAATGAAGAAAGTTGTGGAATTTGTGAAATCATGGGACACCCCACTTCTGAATGTCCAAACATTCCCATTCTTAAAGAAGCGTTGCATGATCAAGTAAATTCCATAAACACATTTAAAAAGCCTTTTCCTTCTCCTTACTCTGAAACGCATAACCCTGAATGGAGAAATCATCCCAACTTCAGTTGGCGGAATAATAATCATGTTCAGGTACCAAAATCTCAAAAGTCGGGCAAAACTTTTTCCTATCAACCTTCACGTGTACAAACCTTGGAAGAGACATTGCAAGCATTCATGCAAACACAAGCAAATGTGAATAACCAAACTTCACAGGACATCAATGAGATCAAAAACACCTTGTCCACATTGACAGCTTCATTACGCACTCAAGAAAAAGGTAAGTTTCCTGCTCAACCTCAGCCTAACCCTTCTACTCAATGTTTTGTTTCTTGCTCCAATGAAACTCAACAGGAAAATGCCAGTTCTATCACAACTCTTCGAAGTGGAAAGGCAATTGACAAAAACATTCCATCAAAAGACCAAGATCCTCCATCCCCTCCGAAAAGTAACGGTAAGGATGATGGTAAGTCTGAACTTCTTGAAAATTTGGACAAAGAAAAAGGTATGCATCTTGCTCCTTTTCCTCAAAAGTTGCAAACAATAAAGAATTTGAATCAAAATGCAGAAATTTATGAACTTTTCAAACAAGTTAAGATTAACATTCCTTTATTGGATGCAATCAAACAAGTTCCATCTTATGCTAAATTTTTGAAGGACATGTGCACATTTAAAAGGAAACATAATGTACAAAAGAAAGCATTTCTGACGGAAAGTGTGAGCTCAATCATTCAGCACCTTACTCCACCAAAATTCAAAGATCCTGGATGTCCAACAATCTCATGCATCATTGGAAACACTAGAATAGAACGCGCATTGCTTGATCTTGGTGCTAGTGTTAATCTTTTGCCTTTTTCTGTTTATCAACAGTTAGGTTTAGGTGAACTCAAGGAAACACCTGTTACACTTCAACTAGCTGATCGTTCTGTAAAAATTCCTCGAGGGATAGTTGAAGATGTTTTGGTTCAAATTGATAATTTTTACTTCTCTGTTGATTTTATTGTTTTGGACACACATCCTGTTTCAAATCCAAATGTTCAAATTCCTGTTATATTAGGCCGTCCATTTCTTGCAACTTCTAATGCTCTGATAAATTGCAGGAATGGTATTTTGAACATTTCTTTTGGAAATATGACTTTATAATTAAATGTGTTCAACACTTGCAAGCAACCTGGTGATGATTCAGAAGTACATGAAGTGGATTTCATTGAAGAACTTGTTCATGAACATCTCACCACTACCACATTCCATGATCCTTTAGAAGCTTATTTAATTGAATGTGAGTTTGATAATGCTTCATAAATTTCACACACTGATTCTTTGTTAAATTCTTTTCAGGATAAGCATCGTTGGAAACAAAAGTTTGAGGAACTCCCATCACTCACAAATGTCACTGTACCATCAACTATTGAACCGCCCAAGCTGGATTTAAAACCATTGCCATCCGAGCTAAAATATTCCTTTTTGGGAAAAATTCCTTCTCAATGGAGCCCCCAAGATAAAAGGAAGTTTCTGAATGAGGTAAAGAAGTTCTATTGGGATGACCCTTACTTGTTCAAATATTGTCCTGATCAAATTTTTCGAAGATGCATTCCCGACAATGAGGTAAGTAGTGTAATTAAGTTTTGTCATTCCGAGGCATGTGGTGGTCATTTTTCATCAAAGAAAACTGCTGCAAAAATTTTACAGTGTGGATTTTACTGGCCAACTTTATTCAAAGATGCATATGAGAATTCTAAAATTCATAAAGAAAGAACTAAAGCCTTTCATGACAAGTTAATTTCAAGAAAAACATTTGATGTTGGGCAAAAAGTTCTACTTTATAATTCTAGACTTCACATATTTCCTGGTAAGTTGAGATCAAGATGGACTGGCCCATTTGTGGTTAAGCATGTGTATCATTATGGAGCAGTTGACATTGAGAATCCTCAAAATGGTAACGTATTCAAGGTAAATGGACAAAGACTCAAACTCTTTTTGGAAAATCATGTTACTCAAGAAGAGGTTGTTTTTCTTTCTGATCCTTGTTTTGAAAATAACTAGATGTAAATATAATTTTTACTAATTTCCAAAAATAATAATAATAATAATAATAATACATTTTTTTAACCCCGGTTAAATGGCGGATAACGGTACTCCGTGATTATTTAAGTCGGTTCCATCAGCTACCCACAAAACTGATATTGTATATAAATTTCTCTTTCAATTTCTCTTTCACTTTTTTTATTTTTTTATTTTTTTTTCAGGATGGATGATATTCTCAAAAGATTGCAGAAACGATTCCCTCCTTTTCCTCGAAATATTTTACTCAAGCTTTACCAAGTTCGATTTGAAAGATTAAGAATGCTTATGCACAAAGGGATTCCTGAAGACATACGTTGGATAATTGAAGCCAAGGTACGTGAAGATGAATATCTTCCTGTTTTGCATTTACCAGGTACAGGTAGAAGCACTTTTGCAAAGAAGCGACGAGCAAAGCGCATGAGTTCAAATTGCCACAAATGTGCACGATGGACGTGTAACGGTAAATGTCGTTCTATTGGGATTCCGTCCTCTAATCGAGATGATAAAATTGAATTCATTAAGGATGGACTGAGTAAGGAGAATTTGGGTAATATCCAACTTTCTCTTGAGACGCATCCTAGTGGAGACGTACAAAGAGAAATTCTTGATTTATGGCCGCAATTCCAAAGGGAATGGCAACATCTTGGGAATTTGATGTTAAAAGACCCTGTTTGCCAGCTTGTAAGAAAACTGGATGGGAAGCATATCCTCGACTCATAGAAGGCGTTTAAGCCGTTTCTGGACGTAAAACCAGAGGAAGATGTGAGCCACAATCACAACTACAATAAATGACTTCTCAGCTTTTGGTTTGATTTGCAATAACTTTATTTCGGTTTAATTTACGTGTTGTTAGATTTGTGTAATTATTCTCGTTTTTTTTTTTGCACTGGTCTTTTACGGTTGATTTTTCTTCTCTTTTTGATTTTCTTCCTGAAATCACGCAAAAATCTTTTGTTAGGTTAACATTTTCTTCTGACAGGTCAAATACACTTTCGGCGACATTATTACTCTTGTCTGATTCATTACTCAGTCCTCTATATATTACACCATGTACTCATTCTCTTTCAGGCACTTGAAAAAAAAAATGGAAAGTACTTCGTCCCAGCGCATTAAAAAAATTTGTGTCTTTGGAGGTGCTTATCCAGGGAAAAATAACATATTCGCTGATGAAGCCATAAGAGTTGGAGTAATACTTGCCCAACAAAAGATCCAGTTGATTTATGGAGGCGGTAGTACGGGTTTAATGGGAGCAGTCGCTACATCAGCACACGCCGGAGGAAGTCCAGTTCTAGGAATCGTGCCAAAACTATTCACAGGTTTTTGTGGACCTACCGTGGGTAAGGAAATACAAGTCTGGAGTATCCCTGAACGGATGACAATCATGTACCATTCTGCCGATGCATTCATTGCTTTACCAGGAGGTCTGGGTACATTGGAAGAAATAGCTTGCGTGGCTTCTTGGTCATCTTTGGTCACAAATAAGAAACCCATTGGTTTGCTTAATATTAATGGTTATTTTAGTAATTTGCTTTCATATTTAGATAATGCTGTGGATAATGGATTCATGTTTTCAGAGGCAAGGAGAACCATAATTTCTGCTACAACCATTGAAGATTTACTCAAAAAGCTCCAAGCTTATGAGTATTTATCTGCTACGGTTGTTTCGCAAACGCTCGGAAAAAGAAAAAGAGATATGGACGAGCAAGGAGTGGATTGCACTCTGTCTTTGTGACATTATCTAACATTTTGTTTGTTGTGTCTCAGTTATAATAAGTGGTTAGCAACCTCTGCAGGTAATATCTCCTAAATTCTACCTTTAGTAGGGGGTAAGGGACATATTTTGCTAATTTTAAAAAAAAAAAAAAAGTTTGTTGTGTTTTAAGCAATTTAGAAGTATTCATTCTGAACAAGGTCTGAGTAAGGGAGACTTGAGACATACCTTGTCAGTTTGATTTTAATCTTTTTATGTTTACTTGTTAATTTTTGTTTAGTATTTTAGGATTAATTAGGTTGCATGAGTTTGTTTTGTTTTGAGTCTTAGTTATTCCTATTCTTATGTTATTAGTTCTTTTCTCTTACACATGATTCTTTCATTTGGGTTAATAGACTTACATTGAGGACAATGTAAGAATTAAGTGTGGGGGGAACGATTTAGGATTTCTTTTATTTTTGTCTACTATTTTTTTTATGAGTCTTTATTATTATTATTATTATTTTAATGTGTTCTAGTTCCTTTTTAATACAATGATGAGATATGAATTGCATAAGTCTAAAACAGATTTATTAGTGAGAAGATTTTCATGAGAATTGAGCTTGATGTCAACCTTTTTATGAGCCAATGTTAATATGATATGTTGATTGAGAAAGAAGCATGTTTAGATTTAATCTGACTTGTATAATCATCCTTGTGAGTTTTTGAGCCTATAATGATTGATGCATTATACAAATCAATCTAATTTCTTTCTTGAGTGCTTTTATGATTACATGATTCTCTAGAACTTGCTTTAAACCGTTTGAGACTATATTGATACATGTGACAACATGAATATGATAGAGGCATTAGGATTATAACCAGAGCCAAACAGCCATCCATTATTAATGTTCTAAGAGAACATCCCCACTAGTGAGCCAATTTGAGCCTACATTAAATATGCTATTTTATTGGTAACCAGAACTTACACCTAGCCTAAATATACTTATATCCTTACCCTTGTTCTAAAGATGGATTATATATTTTGAGACATATTGCAAAAACAAGGGATACTTTTTGAAAATTTGGGTTAGAACGAAAGATAAGTGTGGGGGAGGAGAGAGGCAAAAGTCAAGAGAAAAAGAAAGGGATCATTGTCAAATACATTCCCATATTAAAAAAAAAAAAATCTTCTCTTGAACTTCTAGTTAAAGTAAAGAAAAAGATGTTACAAAGTTGGTTAGAATGAAGCAAAGACTCAACATGAATATTTAGCCTATGTTATTATGTGCTTTATAAGAGTTTTGAGAAGTTTTATTTGTATGATCTTATTATGTCTCTAAACTCTATGAACTCTTTGGAACCTTTGTGATATCTTTATCCTTTTGTTCTTTAACCACATTATAACCCTTTGGCCCCATTACAACCTTGAAAAAAGACCTCTTGATTTATGAAGTTGTATGATCTAAATAGTGGAGAATAGGTGGACAAGCAAGCATATGGTAGAACTGTTTTCATGAGATTGATTGAGTGTAAACACTTTACCACTACTTTAAAGAGTGAAAATCATGAGAGTATAGTGAGAAGTTGAGATTAAGTTGAATATGCATTATTTTGATTGAAATATGTTATGTTAATATTGGCTTAACTCATTTATTTACATTCAAGCATGAATTTTTGTGAAATTCTTTGAGCTATTGATTAGTTTATAAGACTTGTTCAAAGATTGTCTCTAATTTATATTGAAAGGATTAGGAGTAAATATTTTTAGTGTATGTAGTTTACTTATATTTTAGTTTTTCAATGTTTGTGGGTATTGTTCTAGCAAACCCTCACGAGACTAAACTCGTCCACTAGGGACACCTAGGGGTTTAAAGGCTTGTGTCACATGCTAAGTGCCACCGTGATTTCCAACGAAAATGGATTAGATTAGATTTTCTTATTTTATTTTTATTGAGTCGTTGCTAGGGACTAGCAACAATCTAAGTGTGGGGGTGTGATAACTCGTATAATTATATAGTTCTTAGTTATGTTTTATTATTGTTTTGTGTCAAATACGAGTTATTATTGCTTAGTCTAATTGTGTTTATGATATTTTATATTTTTATGTAATTTGGTGTTTTTCACGAGTTTCTTTGAGTGATTTCAGATTACTAGGTTAAATCAACAATTAAGGGCAAATCCAGTTCAGTTCCAGTTCCGACACCTTTTGCCATATCCGCTATATCTGGATTTTCACTAAAGCAATAAGGCTGAATGTTTTAGAGTGCAAAGTTAAGAGGCATATCTATCTTTTTCATGTTTTACACTTCTTGAAACGGAGTCGTTTTCCCTAGCGAAATCGACCATCAAGTTGGCTGATGTGCAATGAAGTATGTGCTGACCTGTTTTGGTATTTTGACCATATCTTCCGATCCACATGAGCAAATGATCTGATTCCAACGGCTATGGATCCGTAACGGATAGGGGTATATGTTTCTAGAAGACCATTTGATCAGATCAAGCCTCCAACATTGACAAAATCGACCATCAAGCTGGCTGATCAGAATTGTCATACAATATGACGAAAATTGTTAGAAAAATGCACCCACCTATTATACCTACCTTTGAAATTTATAAAGCTTGTCTCTTGTCATTTAGCTCTCCAGAATGTGTATAAATAGAGGGCCTTGGATGAGGATCATGAGACATTGGTAGGATATTAGCCATTGTAATAAAATTCTCTAAGTTTTCTTTTTCTTTCCTTTCTCTAGTTTTCTTTTTCTATATTTACTTATGCTTCTTACATTTCTTTTCATTTTATTCATATCTAGTATGTGTTGCTTATCATATTGTTGAGGTGATGAGGTGAAGCTCTTGGTAAATGCTAAGGTTAGTCTCTTAAACATGAGCTAAAATGAATTATCATTTATAAACACTAGTATAGATAATATTTTCTTTTGGTTTAAAATCATACTTGCAAAGTAGGGATCTTGATTCATTATTGACAATGAAAATGGCACAATAAATGCTTGGTTTCATAACCTTGATTTGTTGTATACATATACCTTGGCATAAGGAATGCTTGGACTCTTTTTATGAGTTTTGAGGACACCAAATGAACATAATATCATATGCTATGGACGTTGGACAATTTGGACTGAATTGCTAAACCTTCCGATTGGAACCTCCTTTATGTGTGGATTTCAATTGTGTAATAAAACAAGATTAATCTTAGCATAACACCAAGAGTGGATTCTCTAACCTCAACATCTTTTCTTATTGTTTTTTATATCTTGTTTAATTGCTTTTATGTTATTTTGTTTATTTTGTTCTTTAATATCTTGTTTTGTTGTTGATTCCCTAATATCTTGTTTACTTTCTTTTTCTTATATATTTATAAACTTATACTTACTAATACGCTTCCCTGTGGTTCGACCTCGGACACCCGAGAATTTATTACTTGAACATAACCTGCACTTGGGTTTACAACTCTTAATTGAGTCTCCATCAGAGGGCGGATTAGGAACCTTAGCTACTTTCCTAGGTTGATTTCTAAGTCATTTTAATCCTAAAAAATAATTTTATAAAGCTCGGGTCAAGGGTGGTCAAGTCCGGGTTTTCAAAATTAGGAAATAGAGCCTTTTTCAAAGGGGGTTTCAACCATGGTGTTATTTTTCATCCAAAATTTTCAAAATTGTTTTTAAACCAATCACAAAGTATTTTTTATTTTAAAAATTTTAATGTGATGTATTTTCCTAAGACAGTCGGATATCTTTTTAGATATACGGATTTCCTTATTTAAAGGGGAAAAAAATACACTTTCATGCATTGCATTTTCCATATTCATACATATTATATGATATATGATTTTTGATATGAATATTTCTATGGCTATGCTATTGTTTTGATTTATATTTCATGATGTTATATTGATTGTTATATGATTGTGAATATTTCATGTTATTCTATGCTTTTTTGCCATGTCATTTAGAATATACCATGTCACTTAGGTTATATTATATCATATAGATTTTGCTATGTCATCTTTATTATGTCACAAATGTTCATATTCATTTTTTTAAAAATGTTTTAAAATAAGATAATGATTTTCAATAAAATAAAGATATTCCCGAGTTAAAATAATTCATGAGTTTTCTGCTGGGTTTGCTGGGGAAGATATCATCTATTATCATTAATAAAGGAATATCTTTCTTTCAAAATAATAGAATGATTCGAAATTTTTTCCAAATAAATAAAAATTTCAATATTTTACCATGTTTGTCGGGGAGTATAGGAAAATATTGAATTAATAAATTTCAGATCATTTTCAATTAAAAATGAAACTATTTTTTTTTAAATTGAGAATTAATTTGAAATACCAAATTTAAAACCGACTTTTTATCGAGACTTGAGATAACACACGATTAATAAGGTACCGTTTTTTACGGGAGTTGTGGGGGTGCTAATCCTTCCCAGCACGTAATCGAATCCTGAACTCGCTTCTTTGATTTCTCTTAAGGTAGCCGAATGGACACAATTTGGTGTAGGATGTTGTCATTTTTCCCCTTGCCAATTTGATCCAAATACCATTAATCTAAGATGCTTAAAATGTGAAATTACCACCCTTAGATTAAGTGATCAGCCCCTCTCTAATACAGCAGTTCAAAAATATGAAGCCATCATGTTGATATCATTCCTTTTCATGTATTGGACTATGTGGCACAATTACAAATGCTTGATAAAAAAAAATAACTACCTTACAATCCACTTTTGGCCCTTAGATACAAGAACTCAGCAAAAATCATCTTCCCCTTGGGCTTGGCCGACTGACCCTTCAACTTCCAGCCCATTCTCTATTTTTTAAATTCCAAAGAAGACCCTTTTCGGTTTCTTCGATGAAATTACCCTTTTAGCCCCCGAACTTAATTAAATAGAAAACTGACTCCAAATCCAATTTTTTTTTTTAATACTTCCTAAATAATATAAAATTGAGTTCTGGAAGTTATCGTAATTTTTCGAGCCCATTTGCTATTTTTCCCAGATTTTCTTTTCAAAATTGCCCTCAGTGCACCCGAACTTTTACCATTTTTCAAACGAGCTCCGATTCTGGATTTTTCTTCGCCAATCTCTTCCAAATAATTTAAAATTGAGATCTGGATGTTTTCAAATTTCGAGCTCATTTTCTATTTTTCGGGATTTATCTTCTGGAATTTCAGCTTAATGGGCCCGAAATTTGCCATTTTGCAAACGAGCTCCGTTTTCGGATTTTTCTTCACCAATCTCTTCCAAATAATTTAAAATTGGTATTTGGAACTTTTCATAATTTTTCGAGCTCATTTGCTAAGTTTTTTCGGGATTTATCTTCTGGAATTTCAGCTTAATGAGCTCCAAATTTACCATTTTGCAAACAAGCTCCGAATCTGAATTTTTCTTCGCCAATCTCTTCCAAATGACATAAGATTGAGATTTGGAAGTTTTTGTAAATTTTTGAGCACATTTTCTATTTTTCCCGAATTTTCATTTCATTTCATTTCATTTTCGTCATTCTTTTTTCATTTCATTTTCGTCATTCTTTTTCCATTTCATTTTCGTCATTTTTTTATGATTAAAAGCTGTAAAATAGAAGATTTTGTCCTTAAATTGAGTTCCCTGACTAATCAAGGCTCGACCCGTCTTAAGGAAATGAGTTCGATTTGCAAGAGAATAAAATACCTCGACGGTGGTCTCGGGGTCTTACCCTGTCTTGTGCTCAGCTGTGCTTAAAATTTTGGGTATCTCCTCCAGAAGCTTCGACTATCACCACCAAAGACTTGCTCATTTTTAAAACTGTAAAATTCTAGATATCTCCACCAGACGTTTCAGCTATCGCCACCAAAGACTTTCTCATTTTTTAAACTGTAAAACTCTGGATATCTCCACCAGAGACTTCAGCTATGCCACCGAAGACTTGCTCACTATTTTAAAATTTATAAAACCCTGGATATATCCACCAGAGGCTTTGGATATCACCACCAAAGACTTGCTCACTGTTTTAAAACTATAAAACCCTAGATATCTCCACCAGAAGCTTCAGCTATCGCCACTGAAGACTTGCTCACTGTTTAAAATTTGTAAAATAAATTGTCACACCCCAAATTTAGGGCATGTGACCGACCAGAGACAAGTTATGCCCCTGCCTCCGAAGCCTGAATATACCCACGAAACCAAATCAAACAAAATTTCGGCATAATCTCGCCCTACATGGGGTTTGCCACTCAATCATCAACATTCGCAATATAATCATCATCAACACATGACATCTCGGTTTGGACACCTCAAATAGGGAGTAACCAAGATGCCTCGCAGTAGACTCAACCTTTATGACATCTTATATACAAACATACATTTATATTATATCATAACGGCATAAGCATCACCAGATCATATTAGGCCTCTGTGGCCGTTATAAATCATACATCACTTAGATACATCAGTTTACAAAATATAAAGTACATATACATCATACACAAAATGCATAGGACCCATGATACCCTAGTGACTGCAAAATGTATCCCACCATCGCCACTGCTTACCACGTCTTGGGTCAATCCGTTTACCACAATTATACGAGCGGCTAGCTATCTGAAACCTAGGAAAAGTTGGGTCTATCAGGATTTGAAAAAGAATGAAAATAAATGGAGTGAGCCGAAAGACTCAGTGAGCATAAGGTAACTAGGAAGAGTACTTTGAAGTTTTGTGCTTCATTTCTTAACTATTAAAGCATAAACATGACATATCAAGTATGTTTAATTAACCAAAAAGTAATATTTTAAAATTGTTTCGAGACATATAAAAATTATTTGTCCCATATGAAATCTTCTATGCTAAGCGCTGAATATAAATGGGCCATTGGCCAGCTAGAATCAATAGCCAAAAATATTTAACACTCGATTTTACGTGTATACCTCTATAATTATCATTTAGAAAATTTTCATGACTATAACTGATAACTCGTATAATTATATAGTTTTTAGTTATGTTTTATTATTGTTTTGTGTCAAATACGAGTTATTATTGTTTAGTCTAATTGTGTTTATGATCTTTATGTATTTTGGTGTTTTTCACAAGTTTCTTTGAGTGATTTCAGATTACTAGAATTAAGGGTAAATCCAGTTCAGTTCCAGTTCCGACACCTTTTTCCATATCAGCTATATCTCGAGTTTCACTGAAGCAATAAGGCTGAAATTTGTAGCCGTGCAAAGCTAAGAGGCATATTTAGCTTTTTCATGTTTTACACTTCTTGAAACGGAGTCGTTTTCCCTAGCGAAATCGACCATGAAGTTGGCTGATGTGCAATGACGTCTGTGCTGACCTGTTTTCGTATTTTGCCCATATCTTCTTATCCACATCAGCAAATGAGCTGATTCCAACGGCTATGGATCAGTAACTGATAGGGTAACATTTTTCTAGAAGACCATGTGATCAGATAAGGCCTGAAAAATTGACAAAATCGACCATCAAGTTGGCTGATCAAAATCGTCATGTATGACGAAAATTGTTAGAAAATGCACCCACCTATTATACCTACCTTTGAAATTTGTAAAGCTTGTCTCTTGTCATTTAGCCCTCCAAAATGTGTATAAATAGAGGGCCTTGGGTGATTGTAAGGGATCATATTGTACATTGGTAGGATATTAGCCATAATAAATAAATTCTCTAAGTTTTCTTCTTCTTTCCTTTCTCTAGTTTTCTTTTTCTTTAGAAAGGGCAAGAGGTTGGATAATTAATATTCTTCTTCTTCTTCTTCTTTCTTTCTTTTATTTTCTTCTTAGATTCTATTTAATTTTATGTTTATAATGCCTATGCTAGGCTAAACTTCTATTTGGTTAAGGGTGATTTCAAAGCCCTAGACATGTTTTGTGATTGATTTTCAGATTCTATCTATCATTAATTTTCTATCAAAGTTGCTTATGTTCTTCTACAAGAATTGTTCATGATGTTGTCTTGATTTGTTTAGGTGTACAACTAGATAGATCTTGATAATTATCTATTGCTAGTTTAGGAGTCTTGATCCGTGTAATTGTCTTGATTTCCTATTCATAAGTGGCAATTTGTGATTAATGATTATGGTCAAGTTTTCAATAATTGCAAAGTGGAACATAACCTAAGTTGAACAATCCGAGCTTATGTGTTTGTTGCTTAGATCAACCTATCTTTCTCATCATAAAGCTGCCATTAAATTGAATCTAGAGAGCTTATTCTAGGTTGTTTGATGGTTAGAGATTAAATAGAGAGCTTGTTCTATTTAACGACAAACTAAGGAAAGATTGGGATAACAGAGCTTGTTGTTATCTACGGTTGTTAACTTTGATAGTTGGTTGATATTGATAGATCTGAAATTGATTCTTAATGATGTCTAGTGGTGGAGAATGAAACCTTAACCATATTTTTCATATTTGATTCTTCTTACTTACTTGTTTTCTTACTTTTCTAGTTTGCTCATTTTTAAAAGTATATTTATTTTTATTGGCTGGTTATACCGCCTAATTTGTATATTAACTTTGTTTTATTTTTATTGGCTGGTTATACCGCCTAATTTAGTATATATATTTTTATTGGCTGGTTATACCGCCTAATTTAGTATATATATTTTTATTGGCTGGTTATACCGCCTTGCATCTTATTCTTATTATTTACTTTAGTTTAAATCTGGCTTCAAAAACCCCTTTTCTTTTATTGTTTTCTTTGAACGTAAGTTATAAACTAATAACTCATAAATTAAAACCCAATCCCTGAGGACTCGACCCTTGCTAATCATTATACTTACAATTGATCTTTTTAGTGCAAGGTTAAATAAGATACACTCTTTTGGGTGCATCAAATTTTTGGCGCCGTTGTCGGGGATTGCTTTCTTTAGTTTATTAGTTTATTGGTTTATTCTTATTTTCTGTTCTAATTATTTACTTTCTTATTTTTTTTTTATTAGTGAATGTTCCAAGCTCCCGAAGAAGACTTACGACTTAGGAAAATTCGGGAATTTATAACTTCTCACCAACAACCAATCGAGGAGTTGATCCAAAACATCCAAGAGAAGCAAGGAGAGATGGCAGCAGCTGACAACCGAACTCTCAAGGAGCTAGCCGCTCCGGACTTGGGTCAACAACCATTATGCATTGAATATGCTAATCTTGAGGTAGCTTTTGAATTAAAATCTGGTTTGATTCATCTTCTCCCAACTTTTCATGGTTTTGCAGGAGAGGATCCAAATAAGCACCTCAAGGAATTCCATGTAGTTTGCTCAAGCATGAGACCAACAGGGGTCACGGAAGAGCAAGTTAAGTTGAGAGCCTTCCCATTCTCTCTAGCTGATTCAGCAAAGGAATGGCTCTACTATCTACCATCCGGGACCATCACTACATGGAATGATTTGAAGAAAGCATTCTTGGAAAGGTATTTCCCAGCATCTAAGGCTGCCAACATTAGGAAAGAGATATGTGGGATTCGGCAATACAACGGAGAGTCCTTATATGAATATTGGGAGAGGTTCAAGAAACTTTGTGCATCATGTCCACACCATCAAATAAGTGAACAACTTCTCATCCAATACTTCTATGAAGGTCTCATGCCCATGGAGAGAAGTATGATAGATGCCGCTAGTGGGGGAGCTCTAGTTGATAAGACTCCCAGGGCTGCTAGAACATTAATCTCCAACATGGCAGCCAATTCTCAACAGTTCTCAATGAGACAAGATCCACCACCACAACCCAAGAGAGTTAATGAGGTAAGTATATCATCCCTTGAACAAAAATTTGATAAACTGACTTCTCTTGTTCAACAATTGGCTGTAGGTAAAATACAACAAATAAAGGCTTGTGGCATATGTTCAAACATAGGGCACCAAACTGATATGTGTCCAACACTTCAAGAGGATACCAATGAACATGTGAATGCCATGGGTGGATTTCAGAACCAATCAAGGAAATATGATCCCTACTCAAACACATACAATCCAGGATGGAGGGATCATCCAAACTTCAATTATGGAGGGAACCAATCACAAACTATTCCTCCACCATTTGACCACAGGCCACCGGGTTTTCAGCAAAGAGTGCAACAACCATACCAAACCCGACAACAACTACCACCCACCCAAAATTCAGGTACTTCTCTTGAAGATCTTGTTAAAGCTCTTTCTACTAATACAATTCAATTTCAACAGGAAACAAAGACAAGTATTCGAAATTTGGAGACTCAAATAGGGCAATTGGCAACAACCATGAGTCAAATGCAAGCAAGGGATTCTGGGAAATTACCTTCCCAAACCATAGTGAATCCAAGAGAGAATGCCAATGCTATAACTTTAAGAAGTGGGAAACAGCTAGAGACACCACAAAATGATAGTGCTCAAGGGGAGAACAATACCATGGCATCCTCTTCACATCCCAACGAGCCACTAAAAAAGGTAATTCCTAAACCATCATTTCCTTCTTATATAACTCCTCCACCTTTTCCTGGCAGGTTAGCAAAGTCCAAGAAGGAGGAGCAAGAGAAGGAAATTTTGGAAACTTTCCGGAAAGTAGAGGTGAACATTCCTTTACTAGATGCTATCAAGCAAGTGCCAAGATATGCCAAGTTCCTAAAAGAGTTGTGCACATCTAAACGGAAGTTGAAATGGAATGAAAAGGTAAGTGTGGGGGAGAATGTGTCAGCTGTTCTTCAAAAGAAACTCCCACCTAAATGCAAGGATCCAGGTATGTTTACCATTCCTTGTAAGATAGGCAACACCAGGTTTGAGCGTGCTATGCTAGATCTAGGGGCATCTATTAATGTCATGCCATATTCAATTTATGCTTCATTGAATCTAGGACCATTAGAGGAAACCGGTGTTATAATACAACTTGCTGACCGTTCTAACACTTATCCAAGAGGAGTTGTAGAAGACGTTCTTGTACAGGTTAATGAATTGGTTTTTCCCGCTGACTTTTATGTTATTGAGATGGAAGATGAGATGTCTTCTAATCCCACACCTATTCTATTAGGGAGACCATTCTTGAAAACAGCAAGAACTAAAATAGATGTACATGATGGCACTTTAACTATGGAATTTGATGGTGAAATAATTCGCTTTAACATTTTTGAGGCCATGAGATATCCTAGTGATGTGCATTCTGTTTTTAATATTGATATAATTGACTCACTAGTGCAGCAAGCTTATGAGCTAGATGGTGAAGATAGTGTGGAAATAGTCCTTAGCAACCATCTCGGAATGGGGAATGCTAAACTAGCCTTGAGTGACCATGTGGAAGGGGCACTAGAATCTTTACACTCGCTGCCACCTAAAGATGCAAGGTTTGATGTTTCATTTATTGATTTGCCTTTATCTAATGAGAAACTTCTACCTTCCATTTTGCAGGCACCAACTTTAGAGTTGAAACCACTACCGAACCACTTGAAATATGTGTTCCTAGGTAAAAAGGACACACTACCGATCATCATTGCCAAAGAGCTCACACTTTTGCAAGAAGAGCGACTTATCCGGGTGCTTAGAGAGCATAAAACAGCAATTGGTTGGACAATTGCCGATATCAAGGGAATAAGCCCATCCATGTGCATGCACCGGATTTTGTTAGAGGAAGGGTCCAAACCAACAAGAGAAGCACAAAGAAGATTGAACCCTCCTATGATGGAGGTTGTGAAAAAGGAGATACTGAAGCTCCTAGATGTTGGAGTGATCTATCCTATCTCGGATAGCAAATGGGTGAGCCCGGTCCAAGTGGTTCCAAAGAAATCAGGTGTAACGGTGGTAACAAATAATGAGAATGAACTTGTTCCTACTAGGATTCAAACAGGATGGCGAGTTTGTATTGATTATCGTAAACTTAATTCCACAACTCGCAAAGACCACTTTCCTTTACCTTTTATTGATCAAATGCTTGAAAGGTTAGCTGGCCATTCTCATTATTGTTTTCTTGATGGTTTTTCAGGTTATAATCAGATAGCCATTGCTCCGGAGGACCAAGAGAAAACAACATTCACATGTCCATTTGGTACTTTTGCATACCGGCGTATGCCATTTGGTCTTTGTAATGCACCAGCTACATTCCAAAGGTGTATGGTTAGCATATTTTCAGATTATGTAGAGAATATCATAGAAGTGTTTATGGATGATTTTAGTGTCTATGGTGATTCTTTTGATAGATGTCTAGAGAACCTTACACTTGTACTTGAAAGATGCATGGAAACTAACCTTGTTTTGAATTGGGAAAAATGTCACTTTATGGTAGAACAAGGAATAGTTTTGGGCCATGTTATTTCTTCTAGAGGGATAGAGGTTGATAAGTCTAAAATAGATATTATGCATTCTTTACCACCTCCCACAAATGTGAGAGAGGTTCGTTCTTTTCTTGGACATGCAGGTTTCTATAGGAGATTTATCAAAGACTTCTCAAAGATCACATTACCTCTTTGCAAGCTACTACAAAAAGATGTGGTTTTCCACTTTGATGATAAATGCAAAGAGGCGTTTGAAACATTGAAGGGACTCTTGACATCAGCTCCTATCATCAAACCACCAGATTGGAATGTACCTTTTGAAATCATGTGTGACGCTAGTGACTATGCTATTGGAGCTGTTTTGGGCCAACGGGTTGGCAAAGCCTCACATGCCATTTATTATGCCTCACGAACTCTTAATGATGCTCAATTGAACTATTCCACTACTGAAAAAGAACTTTTTGCTGTTGTATTTGCTTTAGAAAAATTTCGATCTTATTTAATTGGTACTAAAGTAATTGTATATTCTGACCATGCAGCCCTTAAGTACTTACTCACTAAAAAGGAGGCCAAACCAAGGTTGATTAGATGGATACTTCTCTTACAAGAGTTTGATTTGGAGATAAAAGATAAGAGAGGTAGTGACAACCTGGTTGCAGATCATCTTAGCCGTTTAGTTCATGAAGATGATGCACTACCCTTGAATGAGAACTTTCCGGATGAGCAACTTCTTTTTATAAGTACAACAACTCCTTGGTATGCTGATATTGTTAATTACTTAGTTACCAAGAAGTTGCCACAAGAGTTGACACAAGCTCAAAGAAATAAGATCAAAAGTGATGCCAAATACTACATATGGGATGATCCTTACCTTTGGAAGCATTGCTCCGATCAGATTATAAGAAGGTGTGTACTCGAAACTGAATTTCAATCTATTCTCACCTTTTGTCACTCTTATGCATGTGGAGGACACTTTGGATCCAAAAGAACAGCCATGAAAGTTCTTGATTCTGGATTTTATTGGCCTACCATATTCAAAGATGCATACCTCTTTTGCAAGTCATGTGATCGTTGCCAAAGAACAGGTAACTTAGGTGCTAGAAATCAAATGCCTCAAACTCCAATACTTATTGTTGAAATTTTTGATGTATGGGGCATGGATTTCATGGGACCTTTTCCTCCTTCTTTTGGTAATCTTTATATTTTACTTGCCGTTGATTATGTTTCAAAGTGGGTGGAAGCAAAATCCACTAGGACTAATGACTCTAAAGTTGTTTCAGATTTTGTCAAGACTAACATCTTTGCTAGGTTTGGAACGCCAAAGGCCATAATCAGCGATAGAGGTACTCACTTTTGCAATAGGACTATGGAAGCACTTTTGAGGAAGTATAACATCACACACAAGGTCTCCACCTCATATCATCCTCAAACTAGTGGGCAAGTTGAAGTGTCAAACCGAGAAGTTAAGTCCATCCTTGAAAAGACAGTTAATCCAAATAGGAAGGATTGGAGTTCACGACTTGATGATGCACTTTGGGCTTATAGGACAGCATATAAGACACCCATTGGTATGTCTCCTTATCGACTTGTTTATGGTAAGCCTTGTCATCTTCCGGTTGAATTGGAACATAAATCATATTGGGCTATCAAACAATGCAACATGGAGATGGATGAGATAGGAAAGAAAAGAAAACTTGACCTACAAGAATTAGAGGAGATAAGGAATGATGCCTATCAGAATTCTAGGATTTACAAGGAAAAGACTAAGGCATTCCATGACAAGATGATATCAAGAAAAGAATTTGTTGTTGGACAAAAAGTTCTTCTCTTCCATTCACGCCTTAAGTTATATCCAGGTAAATTACGTTCTCGTTGGGTTGGACCTTTTGTTATTACTAATGTATTTACTCATGGTGCAGTTGAAATCCAAAGCCCGAAAACAGATAAGGCATTCAAAGTGAATGGTTATAGATTGAAGCCTTACTATGAGAACTTTCCAATACAAGATGTGGAGGAGTTTCCACTTTTTGAGCCAAAGTATGTTGAATAATAATGGCATGGGTCTAAGTCAGGCTGAGGACAATAAACCAAGCGCTTCTTGGAGAGGCAACCCAAAAGGATGGAGAGCATCTATTATATCAGATTTGCATATTCCTTACTCTCCATCATTCTATCTTTTATTGTTTTTCTTTTCTTTTGTTTAATAGTTCTTTTCTCTTACATATAATTCTTGCATTGGGGGATAATAGCATTACATTGAGGACAATGTAAAAATTATGTGTGGGGGGAAGAATTTAGGATTTTATTTAGAGTGTTTTGTTTTTGAGTCTTTTTATGTTGTTTTTCTTTCTGATCCTTGTTTTGAAAATAACTAGATGTAAATATAATTTTTTTTAACCCCGGTTAAATGGCGGATAACGGTACTCCGTGATTATTTAAATCGGTTCCATCAGCTACCCACAAAACTGATATTGTATATAAATTTCTCTTCCAATTTCTCTTTTAATTTTTTTCATTTTTTTTCAGGATGGATGATATTCTCACAAGATTGCAGAAACGATTTCCTCCTTTTCCTCGAAATATTTTACTGAAGCTTTACCAAGTTCGACTTGAAAGATTAAGAATGCTTATGCACAAAGGGATTCCTGACGACATACGTTGGATAATTGAAGCCAAGGTACGTGAAGATGAATATCTTCCTGTTTTGCATTTACCAGGTACAGGTAGAAGCACTTTTGCAAAGAAGCGACGAGCAAAGCGCATGAGTTCAAATTGCCACAAATGTGCACGATGGACGTGTAACGGTAAATGTCGTTCTATTGGGATTCCGTCCTCTAATCGAGATGATAAAATTGAATTCATTAAGGATGGACTGAGTAAGGAGAATTTGGGTAATATCCAACTTTCTCTTGAGACGCATCCTAGTGGAGACGTACAAAGAGAAATTCTTGATTTATGGCCGCAATTCCAAAGGGAATGGCAACATCTTGGGAATCTGATGTTAAAAGACCCTGTTTGCCAGCTTGTAAGAAAACTGGATGGGAAGCATATCCTCGACTCATAGAAGGCGTTTAAGCCATTTCTGGACGTAAAACCAGAGGAAGATGTGAGCCACAATCACAACTACAATAAATGACTTCTCAGCTTTTGGTTTGATTTGCAATAACTTTATTTTGGTTTAATTTACGTGTAGTTCGATTTGTGTAATTATTCTCGTTTTTTTTTATTTTTTATTTGTCTTTTACGGTTGATTTTTTCTTCTTTTTTTGATTTTCTTCCTGAAATCACGCAAAAATCTTTTGTTAGGTTAACATTTTCTTCTGACAGATCAGATACACTTTCGGCGACATTATTACTCTTGTCTGATTCACTACTCAGTCCTCTATATATTACACCATGTACTCATTCTCTTTCAGGCACTCGAAGAAAAAAAAAATGGAAAGTACTTCATCCCAGCGCATTAAAAAAATTTGTGTCTTTGGAGGTGCTTTTCCAGGGAAAAATAACATATTCGCTGATGAAGCCATAAGAGTTTGAGTAATACTTGCCCAACAAAAGATCCACTTGATTTATGGAGGCGGTAGTACGGGTTTAATGGGAGCAGTCGCTACAGCAGCACACACCGGAGGAAGTCCAGTTCTAGGAATCGTGCCAAAACTATTCACAAGTTTTTGTGGACCTACCGTGGGTAAGGAAATACAAGTCTGGAGTGTCCCTGAACGGATAACAATCATGTACCATTCTGCCGATGCATTCATTGCTTTACCAGGAGGTCTGGGTACATTGGAAGAAATAGCTTGCGTGGCTTCTTGGTCATCTTTGGTCACAAATAAGAAACCCATTGGTTTGCTTAATATTAATGGTTATTTTAGTAATTTGCTTTCATATTTAGATAATGCTGTGCATAATGGATTCATGTTTTCAGAGGCAAGGAGAACCATAATTTATGCTACAACCATTGAAGATTTACTCAAAAAGCTCCAAGCTTATGAGTGCTTATCTGCTACGGTTGTTTCGCAAACGCTCGGAAAAAGAAAAAGAGATATGGACGAGCAAGGAGTGGATTGCACTTTGTCTTTGTGACATTATCTAACATTTTGCTTGTTGTGTCTCAGTTATAATAAGTGGTTAGCAACCTCTGCAGGTAATATCTCCTAAATTCTACCTTTAAAATTTGACATTGGGGACAATGTCATATTTTAGTAGGGGGTAAGGGACATATTTTGCTAATTTAAAAAAAAAAAAAAAAATTGTTGTGTTTTAAGCCATTTAGAAGTATTCATTCTGAACAAGGTATGAGTAAGGGAGACTTGAGACATATCTTGTCAGTTTGATTTCTTCTTTTCAAAAAAAAAAAAAAATAGTTTGTTGTGTTTTAAGCAATTTAGAAGTATTCATTCTGAACAAGGTCTGAGTAAGGGAGACTTGAGACACACCTTGTCAGTTTGATTTTAATCTTTTTATGTTTACTTGTTAATTTTTGTTTAGTATTTTAAGATTATTCAGGTTGCATGAGTTTGTTTTGTTTTGAGTCTTAGCTTTTCCTATTCTTATGTTATTAGTTCTTTTCTCTTACACATGATTCTTTCATTTGAGTTAATAGACTTACATTGAGGACAATGTAAGAATTAAGTGTGGGGGGAATGATTTAGGATTTCTTTTATTTTGTCTATTTTTTTTTATGAGTCTTTATTATTATTATTATTATTTTTTTTGTTGAGTTTTAGTTCCTTTTTAATACAATGATGAGATATGAATTGCATAAGTCTAAAACAGATTTATTAGTGAGAAGATTTTCATGAGAATTGAGCTTGATGTCAACTTTTTTATGAGCCAATGTTAATATGATATGTTGATTGATAAAGAAGCATGTTTAGACTTAATCTGACTTGTATAATCATCCTTGTGAGTTTTTGAGCCTATAATGATTGATGCATTATACAAATCAATCTAATTTCTTTCTTGAGTGCTCTTATGATTACATTATTCTCTAGAACTTGCTTTAAACCGTTTGAGACTATATTGATACATGTGACAACATGAATATGATAGAGGCATTAGGATTATAACCAGAGCCAAACAGCCATCCATTATTAATGTTCCAAGAGAACACACCCTTAGTGAACCAATTTGAGCCTACATTGAATAAGCTATCTCTTTGGTAACCATAACTTGTCCCTAACCTAAATATACTTATATCTTTACCTTTGTTCCAAAGATGAATTAGCATGTTTTGAGACAAGTTGCAAAGGCAAGGAAGATTTATTGAAAATTTGGGTTAGAAACAAGAAATAAGTGTGGGGGGAAAAGAAAGAAAAAAGTCAAGAGAAAAAGAAAGGGATCATTGTCAAATACATTCCCATATTAAAAAAAAAAAAAAAAAACTTCTCTTGAACTTCTAGTTAAAGTAAAAAAAAAAAGATGTTACAAAGTTGCTTAGAATGATGCAAAGGCTCAACATGAATATTTAGCCTATGTTATTATGTGCTTTATAAGAGTTTTGAGAAGTTTTATTTGTATGATCTTTTTATGTCTCTAAACTTTATGAACTCTTTGGAACCTTTGTGATATCTTTATCCTTTTGTTCTTCAACCACATTACAAACCCCTTGGCCCCATTACAACCTTGATTAAAGACCTCTTGATTCATGAAGTTGTATGATCTAAATAGTGGAGAATAGGTGGACAAGCAAGAATATGGTAGAACTGTTTTCATGAGATTGATTGAGTGTAAACACTTCACCACTACTTTAAAGAGTGAAAATCATGAGGGTATCCCATGTGAGTAGTTGAGATTAAGTTTGAATATGCACTATTTTGATTGAAATATGTTATGTTAATATTGGCTTAACTCAAACAATTTACATTCAAGCATGATTTTTTGTGAAATTCTTTAAGCTATTGATTAGTTTATAAGACTTGTTCAAAGATTGTCTCTAATTTGTATTGAAAGGATTAGGAGTAAATATTTTTAGTATATGTAGTTTATTTATATTTTAGTTTTTCAATGTTTGTGGGTATCGTTCTAGTAAACCCTCACGAGACTAAACTCGTCCACTAGGGACACCTAGGGGTTTAAAGGCTTGTGTCACATGCTAAGTGCCACCGTGATTTCCTACGAAAGTGGATTAGATTAGATTTTCTTATTTTATTTTTATCGAGTCGTTGCTAGGGACTAGCAACAATCTAAGTGTGGGGGTGTGATAACTCGTATAATTATATAGTTTTTAGTTAAGTTTTATTATTGTTTTGTGTCAAATACGAGTTATTATTGTTTAGTCTAATTGTGTTTATGATCTTTATGTATTTTGGTGTTTTTCACAAGTTTCTTTGAGTGATTTCAGATTACTAGAATTAAGGGTAAATCCAGTTCAGTTCCAGTTCCGACACCTTTTGCCATATCAGCTATATCTCGAGTTTCACTGAAGCAATAAGGCTGCAATTTGTAGCCGTGCAAAGCTAAGAGGCATATTTATCTTTTTCATGTTTTACACTTCTTGAAACGGAGTCGTTTTCCCTAGAGAAATCGACCATGAAGTTGGCTGATGTGCAATGACGTCTGTGCTGACCTGGTTTCGTATTTTGCCCATATCTTCTTATCCACATCAGCAAATGAGCTGATTCCAACGGCTATGGATCAGTAACTGATAGGGTAACATTTTTCTAGAAGACCATGTGATCAGATAAGGCATGAAAAACTGACAAAATCGACCATCAAGTTGGCTGATCAAAATCGTCATGTATGACGAAAATTGTTAGAAAATGCACCCACCTATTATACCTACCTTTGAAATTTGTAAAGCTTGTCTCTTGTCATTTAGCCCTCCAAAATGTGTATAAATAGAGGGCCTTGGGTGATTGTAAGGGATCATATTGTACATTGGTAGGATATTAGCCATAATAAATAAATTCTCTAAGTTTTCTTCTTCTTTCCTTTCTCTAGTTTTCTTTTTCTTTAGAAAGGGCAAGAGGTTGGATAATTAATATTCTTCTTCTTCTTCTTCTTCTTTCTTTCTTTTATTTTCTTCTTAGATTCTATTTAATTTTATGTTTATAATGCCTATGCTAGGCTAAACTTCTATTTGGTTAAGGGTGATTTCAAAGCCCTAGACATGTTTTGTGATTGATTTTCAGATTCTATCTATCATTAATTTTCTATCAAAGTTGCTTATGTTCTTCTACAAGAATTGTTCATGATGTTGTCTTGATTTGTTTAGGTGTACAACTAGATAGATCTTGATAATTATCTATTGCTAGTTTAGGAGTCTTGATCCGTGTAATTGTCTTGATTTCCTATTCATAAGTGGCAATTTGTGATTAATGATTATGGTCAAGTTTTCAATAATTGCAAAGTGGAACATAACCTAAGTTGAACAATCCGAGCTTATGTGTTTGTTGCTTAGATCAACCTATCTTTCTCATCATAAAGCTGCCATTAAATTGAATCTAGAGAGCTTATTCTAGGTTGTTTGATGGTTAGAGATTAAATAGAGAGCTTGTTCTATTTAACGACAAACTAAGGAAAGATTGGGATAACAGAGCTTGTTGTTATCTACGGTTGTTAACTTTGATAGTTGGTTGATATTGATAGATCTGAAATTGATTCTTAATGATGTCTAGTGGTGGAGAATGAAACCTTAACCATATTTTTCATATTTGATTCTTCTTACTTACTTGTTTTCTTACTTTTCTAGTTTGCTCATTTTTAAAAGTATATTTATTTTTATTGGCTGGTTATACCGCCTAATTTGTATATTAACTTTGTTTTATTTTTATTGGCTAGTTATACCGCCTAATTTAGTATATATATTTTTATTGGCTGGTTATACCGCCTAATTTAGTATATATATTTTTATTGGCTGGTTATACCGCCTTGCATCTTATTCTTATTATTTACTTTAGTTTAAATCTGGCTTCAAAAACCCCTTTTCTTTTATTGTTTTCTTTGAACGTAAGTTATAAACTAATAACTCATAAATTAAAACCCAATCCCTGAGGACTCGACCCTTGCTAATCATTATACTTACAATTGATCTTTTTAGTGCAAGGTTAAATAAGATACACTCTTTTGGGTGCATCAATAACATCAAAACATCCCGGACTTATACCAGTTCGTAATATTTGTCATCTTGGACTATCTTGTCCATATCATCCCGGACTCATCCTGTCCATACAACAATAGTATCCCAGAAATCACCTTGTCCGCACAATAATAGCATCCCGGACATCACCTGGATGTTTCTATCCAACATCACAAACAACTATAACATCCGGTAGGATCCATAGACTCCTACAAACCGGTAGGACACGAAGGCTCCTACAGATTCGGTAGGGCACAAAGGCTCCTACTGAACCGGTAGGGCACAAAGGCTCCTACAGAACTAGTAGGGCATGAAGGCTCCTACATAACAAGTAGGGAATGAAGGCTCCTACAATCCGGTAGGGCACAATGGCAGCCTACAAATCCAGTAGGTCACAATGGCAGCCTACAAATCCGGTAGGGCACAATGGCAGCCTGCAAATCCGGTATAGCTTAACATAACAATAAATATGCATCACATACCATTTAAATAAGCATACTAGCAAGGAACAGTGTGGCGCCATACGGTTGACCACTCGTGCAAAAATCTCGGATTATTACATAATCATCACTTGTCCATTGCTTGGACCTTTTTCTCACGTCTTTACGAGAACTCGATATCATAAGGTAATTCTACGTCATATATTCATACAATCAAAGTTAGTATTCATAACATAATCTAACGATCCTACGTTTATCGCTACATGTTTACTCACAATCATTATCATTCAACTCTACAATACTTACCTCATGTAACCATATTAACACCACACTTACGCCATTAATCTGCATAAGGTTTAAAACTTATCGTTTTCGTGATCCGAGCAATCTTTCATGTTTCAATATCCGTATCAATCAACAATGCATATAAAACAACATCTACATCCTAGATTAACCTAAATACTCACTGTGTTGTTTCGAGTATTAAAGCGGCACTTTCGTGACTTTATCGCAATCCCGAGCGAATTCAACGATATGGGTACCTACGACATCGTCAGGATATTCTATAAATATTTTACAACTACGGGACACTCAAATCCCATTATTTATAATAGTTAGCTGTTATCCAAAATTTTTCATCTTAAGAATTTTTACAAATAAATTTTTACACTTAGCTCGGATTAAATATTTGGAGCAACAATCAACTAGAAAGTTGCTCACACGATGACAGCAAAGCTAACGTGGCCTCGAACAACTAAGGAAGGTGGTGGCACCACCTCATGGGCAAGCTAGGGTTTTGGCTAAACTTGTTTTAGCCTCTAAATTTTGATTCAAAGTTATCCGATACTAATTTATGGTTTAAGGAGGCGGAGGAACACCTCCCATGGCAAAAACAAATGGTGGCAAAATGGTGGTTCACCACCACCAATTTTTATCCCACATGGTTTCTCATAGCTAAAGGCAAAATCTTCAAAATATAACATCAAAATCAAGCTTAGAACATGAAGTTACCTTTGGGTTTGTGAAATCTTTGAAAATTTTGGTGATTTGCCTAGTAAACGGATAAGAGAGAAAGCTTGGAAGCAAACTTCCATGGCTTCCCCTCTTTCTTTCTCTCTTTTCTGGTTTTCACATGAAAAATGGGGAGGAAGAAGTCTGATTTTCAGACTTAATAAGTGGGCCATGGTCAAATGACCATTTTGCCCCTATTTTGTCTTTTAGTACCTTAGCGGGCCAACATGAAACTTTAACGTTCGGAAGCCCATTTTTCACTTTTCTTGACATGGATATGTTCCAAATATGATAATATACTGATCTGCATGTTCGGGTAATTTTTTTTGATATCCCGAAACCCAAATTCGGGCATCGAAGCGCCAATGGGTCAACATTTGACTTTTTCGATTTTAGCTTTGATTTTTGTTCTGATTTCACTAGTAGCTTGCTAACATCATTTTATGTCTATATTAATCATTGATCCATTTAAAACCTTTTCCGGACCTTCCCGCAGTCAATTCTCAGTTTTCATTCCTTTAGGTTACTTAAGGACGTATCCGGTTTCAACTCTGTTTTTGATTTTTCTTGTCATATTCATAATCCTCATATGTTATAACATATGTCCATGTGTTCGGATCAGTTCTAAAAAATCCCGAATCATATTTTTACGATAATTTACGCCAGCGTCACTAAATGACGAATTAGACGATTTTAGCTATCGCATTTGATTTTAATATCCATTTTTTGATCTAAACATCATATTATGTTCCTATATGATCACTTATTCCATCGGTACCATTTACAAACTAAAAACAAAATTTTGGGTTAAATGACTAAAATACCCCTGGTTCACATTTTATCGATTTTTCTGTCGATTCTTGTTCTAATACTCCCAAATAATGTTATATCACATATCAACACTATGTGAAGTTAAATTATCACATTTTACGGACTTTTCCCTATCTCGACTTTTAGTCAATTTGGGGTTAAATCACTTAATCACTCGATTAAACCCCCAACTCTACAGTTTATCATACAACATGTGTACCACATGGTAGCCCATCCTTTCTATAGGCATTTCAAAGTTTAACCTCGAGCCATCCGCATGTTATAATTGTCTCGAATTGATCTCGTACTTACGAGGGTCTTACATAAATGGTGCCCGGAGGTCTTATCCATGATCTGGAAAAATGGTGCCCGGAGGTCTTATCCATGATTTAAACAAAAAATACCTCGATGATGGTATTGGGATTCAACTTATTTGAGAAGCAGAATGAGTTCGATTAAAAAGGAAAATACCTTGACGATGGTCGCGGGACTCGACTCATTTGAGAAATAGAACGAATTCGATTTAAAACAAAAGGAAAATACCTCGACAATGATCTCAATGCTCGACTCATTTGAGAAGCAGAACGAGTACGATTTAGAAACAAAAGGAAAATACCTCGACGATGGTCTCGGGGCTTGAGTCTTCTGAAAAGCAGAACAAGTTCGATTTAAAAACAAAAGGAAAATACCTCGACGATGGTCTCAGGGCTCGAGT
Organism: Fremontodendron californicum; assembly: GCA_030761205.1. NCBI lineage: Eukaryota > Viridiplantae > Streptophyta > Magnoliopsida > Malvales > Malvaceae > Fremontodendron > Fremontodendron californicum. Next base: position 10,280,371 of record JAULJL010000039.1, on the reverse strand, counting down.
CCTGAGAAGCAAAACGAGTTCGATTTTAAAAACAAAAGGAATGCTTTAAGAATGATCCTCGGCTTGATTCATTTGAAAAAAAAAAATTTGACTTGAAAACGAAAGGAATATACCTCAACGGTGGTCTCGGGGCTCGACTCATTTGAGAAGCAAAACGAATTCGATTTAAAACAGAAGGAAAATACCTCGACGATGATCTCAGGGCTCGACTCATTTGAGAATCAGAACGAGTTCGATTTAAAAACAAAAGAAAAATACCTCAACGATGGTCTTGGGGCTCGACTCATTTGAGAAGCAGAACGAGTTCGATTTGGGGAAGCCAAAATTTTCCATGATTCCTGCAATGTTAGCTAAATGCAATGATGAGAATGACATGCTTTGCAAATGCTTGTATGTTTCCTAAGGATTAATGCAATCAAATGATTGTGTCATGATTTCTAATCCATGGTTTCTTTGAGGTTCATAGATTATCTGATGATAGAGTCTTCAATTTTTCACTGATGTCCCACTTGAGGAACCTTAAATCAAGATAAATTATCAAACAGTCCCAGTTTATGAAATTCACAAATTTTTTAACTTCATTACGGAGTCTCCAACACATTCATTGTTTACCTTTACTTGGCGAATTTTCCATCAAGATTAGTGGTTTTCAAACCTCTTCTAAGATTTAAATCTACTCCTTAGTAATACTCTGAAATCTTTTTATTTAAAGATTTTTATGTTTAATAATCATCATTCAATTTAATAACAATCAAAATGCATCACAAAAATGTATGAAAGAAAATATGTAACAAATAAATGTTACAAAAGAGATAACAAGAATTTATTACAACAAATGTCTTAAAATGACAGAGGTGAATATTAAGGATACAAGAAACAAATGTAGAGTTGTAGGCTGTAGATGCCCCATATGCGGAATATCTTGGACCCCTCCTTCTTCAATTCATCTGAAATTTCTCTTGAATGAGCAATTTTACTTGGGTAATCTCTCGAGTTCCGTAGTTACGTCAGATTGAGTTTTTTTTCCTTTTCCTTTGATTTTCAATACTTTCTCCCCCTTTACACGGAGCATTGATTCAACCCTTAATTAGTACTTGAGCCACCCTTTGTGGGTTTTCAACTCAATTGTCCCCCATTAGGTATTAAGTCGCCCTTTGCGGGTTTTTGGCTTAAACCTCTCCTTTTACATTATTTTTTCATTTTCATTTTTTTTTTGTTTTCTCTTTTTTCTTGTGTTCTACCATACACCTGAGAATTCTAAATGCTTCCTAAGTAACAATGTCAATTCAAAAGATGGAATGAATTCTAAGAAAAACCTTTCAAATCAAATATCCATGCTTGATCAAAATGGACTTTTAGAAGCACGTAATGTAGGCCAAGATTTGGGTTTAGAAAGAAAGAGTAAATAGGCCCAAAATGTGTTTAAGGGTGATTGGATCAAGGATCATTTCCTGAGAAGATTTCATTCTTGAAACATTCGTCCTTTTTTGGACATTCTTTTTTTCTTTTTTTTTTTAATTTAATTTTTTTCATTCTTGGCTTTCATTTGCCAATTTTTTGGTTTCACACTTTTTGATGGTTCTTTTTGCCATGATTTTTTTGGAGGTTATTTTTCCTCGCATCTGCCTTCTAGTGTAGAAGGTGATCCTTGATCAAGGTTCAAAGAAAGAATAAATTCCTAAGGCTCAAAGGGGTGACTAAGGATAATTTCTTCTTTGTGAAAGGAATATGAAAGATGGCCATTCATCATATCAAGCATGAATATTCTTCTTGAAAAGCAATCCTCAGAGGGATAGATATATAGAATTTCCATTTTTACACTTGGAATCATTCGAATTTTCGTGTGCACAGCATCACACTTTTTCTTTTTTCTTCTTTTTTCTTCAGGCATAGTACTTCTTCAATTCGTCAGAATTTACGAGATTTCTCAAGTCATCCCCGTCCATCCGAGTTAGAATCAATGCTCCTCCAGAAAAAGCTCTTTTTACCACATAGGGTTCTTCCCAATTTGGAGCTCATTTCTCTCGTGGATTCTTCACTATAGGGATAATTTTTCTTAGTACCAACTCCCCTTCTCGGAACTGTCTGGGACGAACCTTCTTGTTATGGGCTCAAATCATCCTTTTCTGATACAACTTCCCATGGCAAATTGCTTTCATTCTTTTCTCTTCGATGAGATTCAACTGTTCATAAAGAGCTCTAACCCATTATACCTCTTCTAGGCCCACTTCCATCAAAACACGAAGTGAAGGGATTTCAACCTCAATAGGCAATACTGCTTCCATCCGGTATACCAGGGAAAACGGCGTGGCCCCTGTAGATGTGCGAACCGAAGTACAGTATGCATGGAGAGCAAAAGGTAATATCTCATGCCAATCTTTGTATACATCAGTCATCTTCTTAATAATCTTCTTGATGTTTTTATTGGCTGCTTCTACTGCCGCATTCATTTTTGGATGGTAAGGTGCCGAATTATGATGGTTAATTTTGAACTGGATACATATTTCCCGCATCATCTTATTGTTCAAATTGAGAGCATTGTCGGTGATTATTCCCTTCGGGAGTCCATATCGACATATGATTTCCTTTTTAACAAATCTGCATACCACTGACTTCGTTACATTCACGTAAGAAGCATCTTCCACCCACTTTATGAAGTAATCTATGGCCATCAGGATAAAACGATGTCCATTTGAAGCTTTCGGAGTAATAGGCCCAATCATATCCATTCCCCACATCGAAAATGGCCATGGTGCAGTCATGACATGCAATGGCGATGGCTGCACATAAACCTTTTCAGCGTATATCTGACATTTATGGCACTTCCGGGAATAACTAATGCAATCCCCCTCCATTGTCAGCCAATAATATCCCGCCCTCATAATCTGTTTAGCAAGCATGTGACCATTAGCATGAGTACCACATATTCCTTCATGAACTTCTTCAATAATTCTCCGAGATTCGACAGACCCGACACATCTCAATAGGACTTGGTCTTTCACTTTCTTGTAAAGAATCTCACCATCTAAGACAAAACCCATCGCCAATCTTCTCAGAGTCTTCTTATCATCTTCTGTTGCTTGTTCAGGATACCGTTGAATCTTGATGTATTACAAGATGTCATTTTACCAAGGGAGGCCATCTGCTTCTTCTTCAATACTTAGGCAGTGGGCAAGAGATTCATATATGCTCATCTTTATTCACACAACTTCAGCCCCTTCATTCACTTTAAACATTGATGACAAAGTAGCCAAAGCATCCGCCATTTGGTTTTCTTCTCGGGGGAAGTAACTGAAACTCACTTCTTCAAATTCCTCTAACAAACTCAGTATGAGCTTTCGATATCGAATTAACTTTTCATCTCGGGTTTCCCATTCTCCCCGTAGTTGGTATATCACTAGGCTGAATCTCTGAAAACTTCTAGTGTTTTGATCTTTTTGTCTATGGCAGCACGCAGGCCCAACAGTACACGCTTCATATTCAGCGATATTGTTGGTACAATCAAAATCCAATCTGGCAGTGAAAGGATAATAATCTTCTTCCAGGGATATGAGCATTGCACCGATTCCGTGCCCCATGGCATTAGATGCACCATCAAAGTACATTTTCCATATTTTCTTCTTCTGGAGAATTCATCTCCTTGCAAGACGTACATCAAATCTTCATCGAGGAAATAAAAGTTCAACGGCTCATAATCTTCCATCGCCCGACTTGCTAAGAATTCAGCTACTACGCTGCCTTTTATAGCTTTCTGACTTACATATACGACAATGTCGTACTCTGACAACAAAACTTGCCATCTTGTCATTTTCCCTGATAAAGAGGGTGCTTCCAACATATACTTGATAGGATCTAGCTTCGCAATCAACCACGTCATATGGTACAACATGTATTGTCTGAGCCTTCGAGCAGTCCAGGCTAAGGCACAACACAACTTTTCTACCAATGAATACTTCAGCTCACAATCTGTGAACTTCTTGCTGAGGTAATAAATCACTTGTTCTTTCTTCCCGGTCTCATCATGCTGCCCCAATACACAACCCATAGATCTCTCAAATACTGGTAAATACAGTATAATAGGTTTCTCTGGAACAGGTGGCATTAATACTGGTGGCCTGGATAGATAGTGTTTAACCTTTTCAAAAGCAATATGACACCCTTCATCCCATTCTCCCGGATCGTGCTTCCGAAGTAATTTAAATATTGGATCACACTTGTCGGTTAACTGAGAAATAAACCGAGCAATGTAATTCAATCTTCGTAGAAGACCTCTCACTTCTTTTTGAGTACGTAGCGGTGGAAAGTTCTGGATGGCCTTTACTTTATCTAGATCAATCTCAATTCCTCTTTTGCTGATGACAAATCCAAAAGTGCATTTTTTCGGGTTTAGTTTGAGCCAAAATTTTCTTAATCTTTCGAAAAGCCTCTTAAGATTCACAATATGCTTCTCTTCTCTTTGTGACTTGGCAATCATATCATCAACATAGACTTCAATCCCTTTATGCATCATATCATGAAACAAAGTCACCATGGCTCTCTGATATGTTGCCCCGGCATTTTTCAACCCAAACCGCATTACCTTATAGCAGAATGTTCCTCATATTGTCACAAACGTGGTTTTCTCCATATCTTCCGGTGCCATCTTAATCTGATTATATCCTGAGAATTCGTCCATGAATGAGAACAAAGAACTCTTTGTTGTATTTGTTGGGAATGTACTACTCGGGCTCATTCAAAAACATGATAATCAAAGTGCATCCAAAATAAACAAAGAAGCACCCGAAGTACAACAGGATCTTAGGCTTGTGTTTGCATAGGTTTATAACATTCAAAAACAATTAAATCACCCATATGATTTAGAAGTTACCTACTTAAGATATCGTAACCTTAAGTTGCAGATCCTAATCTCGAATCCAAGATCTACAAAGCTTCCAATTCGTTCAAGACCACAAGAAGCACAATTGTCCTTCCTCTAGAGCTAGTCCACACGAACAGCTGATGGATCCTTCTCTAAGGTATGGCGATTCACTTATGCTAGCAAGTTGATCCTAAGATCACAATCAAAAGGTATATATTCTTGTATCTTTCTCCCTTAATCAATCTCACTCAACTAGGTGAATAAGCGGCAAGAAGAACACCTAGGAGGAATTACGGCAAGTCTTAGGGAGCTTAGGGAGGCTGCGATTTCAGTGTTTTGCTAAGTAAAAGTTCTCTTCTTGAAACCAAACTTTTTATTAAGCAAAATCATAATATCACAAATAGAATAGAGCTTTCTCGGGCAGCTACAACCTCTAACTATCATTATATAGTGGCGCACCCTAATCCCTATCTCCCTATGCTTGGCCGACCACCTGTTACTTGTTGCACAAGATTTTCATTAATCCACTTGGACTTAAACTATTTAATTCTAAGATGCATCAATAGGCCCATTATATTATCTAATAATAATAATGGTCCAACAATCTTAATGCCTTAAGTTGGGCCAACCATCCTTAGTGGACAGTTCTAAATTAGAATAGTCGCTTTGGACCCTTTCTAATTTTGTCATGCTTATTAATTGGATAGATTAATTTCTAAACGAAAGTAATTTAAATCTCAATTAAATTTTTCTTTCTCCTCATGAATCAATTCATGTCATTAATCTATTAATATCATCTCATGATATTATTCCAATACAGTATAGTCAATCGCAATTCACTTTGCACATCTCTATGTCAAAGTTGACTACTACACTAGATAAGACTTCTTGATTCCCCTTATCTCATTAAACATTGTCCTTGGATTTCTCAATCTCAATTATGTCTTAATTCATCTCAATTGAACTTCTTCAATTGAGTCCTTAATATAGATCTTTCATTCCATTAAGTTTTACCTTAATAGAATACCATGTTTAATTCATACATATCTGTTCTTATTTGTGTGACCCTCTAGGTTCCCAATATGTTGGCAATGAATATAAGATAATCTCATTAACTTATTTTCATAGATCAAGAGCGGGATCTAGCCACCTATCATGACCACCCAAATATTGTGAAGTCAGCATGACCTTTTAGAACCTTTCAGTAACCAGCCTGTCGTTGTAATACAGTCCTTTCACCATATATCTCAGATAGTGCATGAACATGGTGCAGTGTCTATCATGATCAATCCATATTAGTTCTTTGTAACTTATGATTAATCTTCTGAATTTAGAGAAACAACTTTCTCCTAAATCCATTATGCTTTGGCCAAAGACTTAATCAAGTTAATCGTGGTCAAGAACAAACGAGATATGTCTCCAATATCACAGAGAGTGGTGAATCCTCTCTGGATCACTCATTCATCTTTGTATGGTTCACGTCATACCCAATAACACCCTACTTTAAGCATCACTCGTGTTTGGGACCCGTTCATGATGAAATCTAAGTATGACACTCTCCATACAAGATGACCTGGTATCACAAGTCTGAGGACTAATTTACAGGACTGGTACTAAGAGAACATTATCATAGACACTAGAGTGATATATTACCAAATGAAGTTCTCTTGGCAGGCTATGTTCAGTGAACTTGTTCAACAGACAAGCACCTATATGTTATCCCAAGTATCCCATACTTCAACCTGTATGAGATCGGTTGCTTACTTTATAAGTAAGAAGGCTTAACATATACAGGTCTTTGAGCATTGCCAATGCCCCATCTTGGCAATACGATGACCAGGAATAGTTTAAGGAACAAGGCTTTGATGCATAAGGATCTCATAATTATAACTCTTTATAATTCCTTTGCAATGCCATTATGTTCCATGGGCTTTATCCGATTAGTACTTAATAACTATTTATTATTGTACTAACATGATGGAAAACCTTGTATCACTATAATCATAGTTAAGGGTATGCTTGATTGACTATGTATCCCAAGCTCAATCTGATTGGCTCTAGGGCATACACCAACAGTATTATACACCAAAGTATCAATGTGAGGTAAAGGGAAATTATCTTTAGGACTGACCTTGTTCAGATCCCGGTAATCGACACACATCCGTACTTTGCCATATTTCTTTGGAACTGGGACAATCTCTGCTACCATTCCAGATATTTTGCCACTTCTAAGAACCCAGCATCAAACTGCTTCTTCACTTTTTCTTTTATCTTTAACAGCATGTCCGGCCTCATTCTTCTCAACTTGTTGAATTGGCTTGCACTCTGGCCTTAAAGGGAGCTTGTGAACCATAATATCTGGATCCAACCCTGGCATGTCTTAGTATGACCATGCAAATACATTTACATATTCCTGAAGCAAAGCTATCAGTTCACCCTTTATTGATGATGACAATGAAGTCCCAATCTTAACCTCCTTTATTTTTTCCCTACTTCTCGAATTTATCATTTACAATAGCTCCTTATGAGGCAGTACTTGCTTCTCCTCTTGTTCTATTTTTCTCAATAAATTTGGAGGTAGACCACAATCCTCGGCATCTTCGTTGGCGTTGAAATCACCCGTGCAAATGGGTCTTTCAAAATCAATTTCAGAATTATTGACAGGAAGGTCCTCATATTCCGTAACCGTACACCTGTTAATAGGTGAGGAAGAAACAATATAGGAAAGTATACACGCAATAAAAGAAAAATGAAAAGCAAAAATGAAAGAATATGGACACATCAATATGAAGAAATGCATCGTGCTTGTTATTTATTGAATAAAGATTTTTAAACAAAAGCTCGTACAGAAAAATTCTTAATATCCTTGGGCAAAGATACTTAAGATTGTTTCAGAGTATTACTCTAGAGTAGACCTAAAAACTATTGGAAACTCGGCCGCACTCCAGTTTGTCAATTTGTAATCTGGTGGACAAGGTCGCACCATTCAACTCGCACTTCTATCTTCAACTCCTTTTTCCCCAGCCACACAAATTACTATGGCTTGCGTCTAAACTTCCCTATTCATATGGAACTTCTCAAAAGCTTGTTCGATCATTATCTGCACATCGTCGGAATCTTTCTGCCAGAACAAAAAACCGGCCTAATGAAAGCTGTGAAGGATTGGTGGGAAAGTCATGGGTTCCCACTCTATATCTATACCCGAAAGACGGACCATACTCCTATTTCGATTTTTCTCAATTTGCCTCCTCTTTTCATGAGCCTTCGGGAGATATCTGAGACCAAACCGATCCTTCTTCCCAGTCATTTCAATTGCACGGGCCATACCCTAAAAATACTTTCCCAGCCCTTTTCCTGCTCTACAACCCTTTTCCTATCGTCGTTCTCAGTCCCAGCCTAGTATACTTAAACAGCTTTGGTTTTGTAATTTCTCATCCTTCAGTGACGAATACAACATTAACAAACTCCAAAGACCTAAAGGAGCATTCCACCATGTTCTCATTTGGTTCGATGTAAGGGGAATCAGTAGACGCAAAAGTTATGATATCTTTCTCTCTGGATACACTGAGCAAATGCCCCTCCATTACAAACTTCAACTTTTGGTGGAGAGATGAGGGTATCGCCCCAGCATAATGTATCCAAGGCCTTCCCAATAAGCAGTTATAGGACGGGGTAATATCCATAACCTAGCAACCCACCTTATAGGTACAAGGACCTATCTCCAGCGGGACCTCAATAGTTCCCATTACTTCCCGTCGAGTGCCGTCAAAAGCCCTTACCACAGTGCGGCTAGGTAGCATGTAGGACATATCAACTGACAATTTGGATAAAGTCGCCAAAGGCATTACATTCAGTGAAGAACCGTTATCCAAGAGTACTCGCAGTAGAATATGCCCTTTGCAAGTAGTTGTGATATGAAGGGCTTTTGTAGATCCAATACCTTTTGATGGTATTTCATCATAACTGAAAAAGATATGATCATCCACTGCAATATTCCCCACTAGCCTATCCAATTTCTCCATCGATATATTATTGGCCACATATGCCTGATTCAAAACCCTTAACAAGACATTTCTATGCGGCTCCAAGTTCAGCAGCAGTGAAAGGATCAAAATTCTTGCTGGTTGATGCTGCAATTGCTCCACCACACTATATTCGCTGTGCTTTATAAATTTCAAAAATTCACAAGCCTCATTTTCATTTACCGGCTCTTTCACCAGGATTGAGCTCTTCTCCACTCTTTTCTACTGATCCATCTCAATATGGACCGGCTCAGCTATTTTTTTCCTTTATCAACTCCTCCTTCCTTTCCCACTAGACCTTGCTCAACAATCTTGGGGGTATAACATCTTCCACTACGCGTTAGATGCCCCACGCCGGTTATGTTGGTTGCTACCTGCTGACTAGAAGAGCCTGGCGTAACCACGCTGCAATCATATTTCCACGGTGCAGCCTTGTTTTCTTTGTACGAGAAAGAGGATGGCAGTTCTATAATCAACTTAGGTATGACTTCTTCAACATCCGAGGTAACCTTCTCTTCCGGCTCATCATAGTAAATGATCAAAGGTCTACCTACCCCATATCCGAATGTGTTTTTTGTAGCATCCACTTCTTCCTCTGTCTCCTCATAAAATTGGGTCTCGCCCATATCCATCATTCGCTGAACTTTAGCCAAAAAATCTCCACACTCCTATATAGTGTGTCCCTTGCATCTATGGAACAGATAGTAATCCTCCACCTTGTTTGTAACCATTCTCAGACTATCTTCATCCTCAACTATTCCCGCTTTAACCATTTCAACCCACAACTTTATCATCGGAGTCTTTACCTCGCTGATGTGCCTTTTCACCCTACTAACTTCCCCTGTCAACACTACATTCATTTTGGTCTCAGTATGATTGGGCAATGGGTTACCTGCTACATTAGGCCCGTTCCTTGATCCGAATTTTACAACCCCAATGTTGTTCAAGCTTTGAACCTTCCTCTTAAAGGTAATGCAATCCTCAATCGAATGCCCCTGAATCCCCGTGTGATATGCGCAGTTAGCATTTACATTGTACCATTTTTGCTATGGTGGTGACAGGGGTTTAAGGTATACGGGTGCAACAAGCTGACCCTGCAACAGTTTGGGGTATAGTTCACCATAAGTTATAGGAATGGGATCAAATTGGGGTTTTTGATCGTTGGTCATTGCGCATGACACCCTGGGTATTCGGGACAGTGTTTTGGAGAAGGGTTATCTGTGGGGACACGCCAGTTGGGTATGGTTGTTGTGGTATGTTAGTATATGGGAATGGGTTTTGAGTAAGGTGGTTTACAGCGGAGTAGTAAGGATTGTACCCCGGGTAAGGTGTGTAGGGTGTAGGAGGTGTATAGGGATAATAGTTATAGCTAACTGCATGAGTTTGTCCCTCTTTCTTTTTAGCGGGGACTACTTTCTTTGGAGTTAAAGATTCTCCACCTTCCATCTTACCACTCTTAATGTAGTTTCTATCATTTCGTCAGATATAACCATATCCGCGAAATTCTTAGTGGCACTCCCCACCAATTTGTCATAGTACGGTGCCTTTAAAGTGTTAATGAAAAGCACCGTAGTTTCTTTGCTGGTCAGAGGGGGTTGCACTTGAGTGGCCAAGTCTTTCCACCTTTGAGAGCATTCCTTAAAACTCTGAGAAGTTTTCTTTTCCATATTCTGCAGCGATAACCTATCAGGTATCATATCAGATACATGCTTATAATGTTTCGTGAAAGCCTTGGCTAAATCCATCCAAACGGATCTTAGTCAGGGTCAATTGATTATACCATTGGGTTGCAGAACCCGTTAAACTATACTGGAAGCAGTGGATGAGCAGTTTGTCATCGTCATCATGCCCTGTCATCTTTCGGTAGTACATGGTTAGGTGTGCTGATGGGTTGGTAGTCCCATTATATTTCTCAAAGTCTGGTACTTTGAACTTAGGAGGAATTACCAAGCCATGTACCAGACTCATCTCCTTGGCATCCAGACTGCCAAACAATTCTGCCCCTTCTACTACCCTTAGCCTCTCCTCCAACAGCTAATACTTTTTCTGAGACTCTACAGATTCAATCCTCTTTACTTCAGCCATTTTTGCCTTCTCCTTCTCAGCAAGTTCCTCAAAATCTGGAATATCAATCAAATCAACTTGGTCAGCCCCAACATTTTCGAAAGCCTGATTCTGAGTTTCTGCCATCGGTCGGATGTAGACAAAAGGTGCTGCCCCTGGTGAAAGCTTATTTCCAGCATTATGAGATGTTTGGCCAGTTAACTGCACAACTTCAGGTTGGGCCTCTTGATTCATTGCCCCTTTTCCAGCAACAGAATTCTCACCCGGCCCTTTCTGCCTCATCATAGCATTCATCATCTCCATGAGCTTTGCTATTTGTTCCCTTGATTCCTCCTGAGACTTAGCTAGTTTTTCCTGCAGTTCCTTCTGAGTTCGTTCCATTCTTTCAATACGGGCAAGCTGGTCATTCTCCATAACTTTGGCTTGAGATCTAGTGTTATAACGATGCCGAAAATTCGGTTCTTTCAGAGTGCGCCCAATTCTACCTTTAATTTTTAAAAAACCATGGATTAGAATTTATTGATTTATTTATTAAAGTATTTATTGAATGAATGAATGACTAAATGTAAATGGATGAATAAATTAAATGAATAAATAAATGACTAAGTACATAAATATGAATGAATAAATATAAAGAATGAATAAATGAATGATTATAAATATAAATAAATGTATGAATGAATGAATGAATGAAAAAACAAATATATAAAGGAAAGAATAAATGAATGATAAAAATATGAATGCGTTTGAAAGTATTGGCCCCGGGATAATTCCAACCAAATGGTCTTTCATCGATTTTTGGAATTTAAATACATCACAAATAACAAGACCATTGCCTAAGACAATCCAGTAATTTGCCTATCTATTTCAAAGTGTTGTTACAAAATACTGGTCCTAGAGTAACCCCTTGGATCTTGGACTTTCTTTCACAATCTTTTTTGGATTGCCTTGCCTTTCAATCTGGCCCGTACTTGTTCACTCTCCAACTGGACCCTTGACATATCAGCAGAAACAGCACTGTGTGAGCTTTCCCTAGCTTGCTTCCCTTGCTCAAGTTTGTCGGCTCGGGCTTCTTCATGCTTTGCTCTCTCTTTCCAATAGCTATTCTCTTTCCTGAGGTTTTTGACTTCTTGCTCCCATACCCCAGAAGTTCCCTACAAATTTGAGCTCGAAACGAAACCTTTTATTTTCCAGGTGTAATTCCTTGAAATCGCCCCTGACAATGTCCCTTTCTCTCTTAACCTTTTCCATTGCTTTTTCCATAGCTGATTCTCTATTTTTAAAGTCCTCAATCTCTTCTTGAAATCGGGCAATCTCTTTGCTCATTTGGGCCTTTTCTTTTTCAAATTTCGACCTTGCAATTTGTAAATCCGATAGTACTTCCTTTGGTGGTGGATTCATGAATTGAACTTCTTCCCCATTAGATGCCAACAATCTATCATTAACCCTCATTTCTCTCCATACCAGATAGTCGGGTGTAACAGTGTCAACATATCGAGCTACCTTTATCTGATGAGTCTTTTTCCATGCTTCAATTATTCCTCGCACCTTTCCTGAGTAACCTTCCTCTCTATAGGTGAACTCTAATAAACCCAGTCCATGAGTCGCGGGTGTGAATTGCCGAGATTCAACCTGTCTTTGCACCAAAAGAGGTGCGTAACTCACGGCCCCCCAAATCTCGAGTAGTGGAACCCCTGACTTGTCTCCACATTTGTACAAAATTGGCATAGGAATCATCCACGGAGCTCTCCAAGTTATTATTACACCTTTAAGGTTTCGAAACATGTTGATCCATTGCTCTTCATTTCTGTCTTTGGGCCAATCTATTTTAAGGAACTCACTCATCGGTACTAGGGATTTCAAGTATGGTTTGAAAGAAATATCTTCCCTCCTCCAGAAATGACTCTGAATCCAAACATAAAGGAGTTGCACACATCCCCTGAATCTTCCTTTTCCTTCCCTTTTGCAAAAATTCAAAGATCAGATAGTTTCTGCTATGATGGCTGGAGACGGATCTATCTTCTGTCTTAACCTCTCGAAAAGGTCAACTATGGCTAGTGTCCCCGGGAAGATAACCAAACCATATACGGCTAAGGCAAAAATATCCCTAACAATCTCTCTATTTGGGTGACTACGGATCAAAGATTGGAGAGCATCCTAAGGGATACACTCACTTTTCCCTTTCTTAACCACATGAGCCTCGACACATTTGCTGTCCATTCCCACAATCCTAGGTAACTTCTTCTTAAACCCCAATGTCTTCGAATCCTTCAAATAAATTCGATCCGAGATGGTATCCTCAATACGCAACAAAGCCGAATATTCCTCTATGGTCTGTGTCATATCTTCCTTGTTGAAGGTGAAGCATCGGTAAGCAAGATTCCAGAAATGTATCAAAGCCCGAATCAACTCACTATTAATTCTAACCGGTATCAACAATGCTATGTCTTCATATATCTGAGTGAAAGTCCTCTTCTCTGACATATCCCATTGACTCCAAATATCCATCAACCCTCGGAGATCATTTTGCCGGAAATCTAACTCTACCCGTTCTGGTAATACTGATATATATCCTTCTTTTAAACAATCCCCGTCTCTTCACTGATCTGACTCCGAACGCTCTCGTACCACTGCATACTCTTCCACTATCGAACTAACCTAACCCTCCATGAAATCCTTTTTGGTTAAAGATTATCCCGAGGCCAATAACTTTCCATATGCAATACGATGACACAAAAAAATGCATGAAAAAAAAAACAAGTCAGCAAAGGTGAAAAAATCAAATAATAACAAATAATATAAAGTAAACAGATGTCCCAATGAAAATTTTGGCATTACGACGCCTTTGGGATGGAATATTGAATCTATCATGGGCAAAACGATGTGCATTCATCTTTGCCTGATTTGCAAAACTTATTTGGAATGTAAAATAGGTAATAAAAGGTTAGAAGTATCCCTCCATGTGTTCCTAACTTCTATATATCTATCAAAAATTTGGTAGGGCTTCGCCTATGTTGGCTCTATGGTTCACTATATATGGGTGAACGAAGTTCTAAAAAAGACCCTGAATTGTTTCTCACTGTCGCCTGTGAAGGCTAGTAAGGCACCCCAATAAAAACGGGTTCAATTCGTTAGAGTATATTTCCCTAGTCCATGCGGAGGATCATCATAGGAGCTTAGGTAATTTATACTCCAGAAGTATTTTGCTAGCCCATGCGGAGGATCATCATGGGAGCGTACCTACTTTACTTCCACTTAAAGGGACGGAACTCGGGTATAGAGCTCATGTTATGCAAATGCAAGTGTAGTGTGTGAGGAGGAACAACAAACCTTTCACCACCTATTCTACAACCCTTATTCTAAATGCCTTAATATGATTAACAATGTAAAGCATCAATTAAGCAATAAATAAATGCACCAAAATAACCAGAGAACAATAATAATATGCATGCACATGAGTATGTATGGACATATTAAAAACATTTTATTATTTTCAAAATTCTCCTTATAAAAAAATGTGGGAATTAAAATTAAATATCGAATAAACTAACAAAATCGAGACTTTGATAACACACGACTAATTCTAGGCCTGACTCTCTAAATTTCCCCAATGGAGTCGCCAAGCTGTCGGAACCTAAAAAATAACAAGTCTCATCGCGAGACTTTATACCAGTTAAGCGTGACATTGGGGAAAACAGAGGAAAAGACGACTTAATTCCTCTTGAAATAAAATGAGGGTTTGAAAACAACCTCGAAAAAAGACATAGAGTCGCCACCAATCTTTTTTGGCTAGGTGTGATCGGCCACCTATTAAAACCAGTTCTGTAAAACATTTTAAAATTAATTAAAAAACTTTTAAACCAATTTCAAGTCTGCATTTTTAAACCAGAGAAATCAAATAAGCGGGTTCGAGACTCAATTACGTACGGGGAAAGATTAGCACCCCCACAATGCCCGTATAAAACGGTACCTTATTAATTGTGTGTTATCTCAAGTCTCGATAAAAAGTCGATTTTAAATTTGGTATTTCAAATTAATTCCCAATTTTAAGAAAAATAATTCCATTTTTAATTGTAAATAACATGGAATTTATTAATTCAAAATTTTCCTATACTCCCCGACAAACGCAGTAAAATATATAAATTTTTATTTATTTGGAAAATTTTCCGAACCATTCTCGTTTTTTAAAAGAAAGATATTTATTTATTAATGATAATTGATGATATCCTCCCCAGCAAACCCGGCAGAGAACTCATGAATTATTTTAACTCGGGAATATCTTTATTTTATTGAAAATCATTATCTTATTTTAAAACATTTAAAAAAAAATGAATATGAACATGTGTGACATAATAAAAATGACATAGCAAAATCTAGATGATATAATATAACCTAAGTGACATGGTATATTCTAAATGACATGGCAAAAAAGCATAGAATAACATGAAATATTCACAACCATATAACAATCAATATAACATCATGAAATATAAATCAAAACAATAGCATAGCCATAGAAATATTCATATCAAAAATCATATATCATATAATATGCATGAACATGAAAAATGCAATGCATGAAAGTGTATTTTTTTCTTTAAATAAGAAAACCCGTATACCTAAAAAGATATACGACTACCTTAGAAAAATACATCAAATTAAATTTTCTAAAATCAAAAATACTTTATGATTGGTTTAAAAACACTTTTGAAAAAATTTGGATGAAAAATAACACTATGGCTGAAACCCCCTTTGAAAAGGCTCTATTTCTTAACTTTGAAAACCCAGACTTGACCACCCTTGACCCGAGCTTTATAAAATTATTTTTTAGGATTAAAATGGCTTAGAAATCAACCTAGGACAGTAGATAAGGTTCCTAATCAGCCCTCTCTTAATGCCTTAGCCAAAACAGAAATTATTTTTCCCTTGAATTCAAATCTGACTTTATTGACCAGTTTTAAAACGTGATTTTTTAACCTATTTTTAAAATTTCAAAAAAATCTAAAAATATTATGGGAGACTCAGAACATGTCAAAATATATGGAAAAAAATTTTCTTAATTTTTATACTAAGGATGACCTACCAGAAAAATCATGAAAGTTAGAATACTGGGTGAAAAACTATTTAGCCAAAAAAAAAACATTTTTAAGCCTTTGATAAAATCATTCAAAAATCAAAACAAAAATATTGGAGACTCCTCTAAGGACCTAAAAACAGTAGAAAAAATTTCTAAAAACTTGGTCAAGGATTGCCTAATTAAAAAAAAAAAATCACAAAGGTAGAAATTTCAACTTGACAACTTCTTAATTTTCTACAAGCATGCTCATGTGAGCTTGGCTTTGAGCCATTGATTGGCTTAAGTCAAAAATAAAGTGGTATGATATGAAATGCATGAACAAACAGCAAGTTAAATGCACGAAATGCATGATCTAAGGCCTAAATGACATAAAAAATGCATGGCATAAAAAAATGACCTAATGCCTAACATGAACTTGCATGGCAATAAATGCAACCTAGACCTAAATATGCATGAAATGCATGGCAATGCAAATGTGACCTAGACATGCATGGCAATAACACAAACACATGGCATAATAAATCAAATACACAAAATCATGGCATAGAAATGCAAACATGTCAACTAACAAGATGAAAATGCACACACAATGCAAGAAATCATGGGGTAGCCGAATGGACATTACAATATGTAAGGAAATTCTAGCATGGCATTAACACAAACACATGGCATAGTATATACAAGACTTAAAAGGAAACATGTTAGATCAAACAAACATGATGCATAGGCAAGGATGTAGCTAGGCAAATACACAAACACTTAGTATGGCAAAACCACAAAGCATGGACAACTTAACATGGTGAAAATAGAAAATTAAAAATGGAAAACAAAGTAAGGAGACATGAAAATACATGATAAAATCAGCAAAAATAAAAGTAAGTGAAAAAGGTTGAAAACAAGCTCCATATCTTAATTATTTTAAAAAGTTAGATTATTAAAGCAAGCCAATATATCACAACCAACATGGAAAATAGATCAAACACAATACATGCACAAACAATGGTAGGTTCGGCCAACATGGAAAAATGGAGGAAATTTTGTTTTTTCTTTGATTTTTTATGAAAGCATAAGATAGGAGCTTTAAGAATTTGTTTTGAAAAACAATTTTATTTCATGAAAGAAAATAAAATAACAATGAAAATAACAAAATCATATGAACAAAGTATGGAGAAGAGCATGAAAGAAAATAGCTACCTTACTTCAGCTTTTCAAATCAAAGAGTAATAAGAAAACCCTTCTTTTTTCTTTCTCTTTTCTTTTTCCCCTTTCTATTTTCTCTCCCTTTAGCTATTGCCCTCCCTATGATCAGCCAAGCCCTCCGAAATGGAAAAATAAAACCCCCTCTCAATGTGATAGCCGAATGGTCCTTTAGTGGCGTATGATGTTGTCATTTTTTTCCCTAGCCAATTTGATCCAAAGGCCACTAATCCAAGATGCTTAAAATGTGAAATTACCATCTTTAGATTAAGTGATCAGCCCTTAACAAATAAAGCTGTTCAAAAAATGTACCATAATGTTGACATCTTTCCTCTTCATGCATTGGACCATGTGGCAAAATCACAAAGGCTTGATCAAAAAAATAACTACCTTACTATCCACTTTTGGCCTTTGGATGCAAGATCTCAGAAAAATTCACTCTTCTCATGGGCTTGGCCGAATGGCCCTTCAACTTCCAGTCCACTCTCTATTTTTTAAAATGCAAAAAAGGCCCTCTTCGGTTTCTTTGGTAAAATTGCACTTTAGGCCTCCAAACTTTATTAAATAGCAAATGGACTCCAAATCCAAATTTTATTTTTTCAATAATTCCTAAATAATATAAAATTGAGTTCTGGAAGTTTTCATAACTTTCCGAGTCCATTTGCTATTTTTCCCGGATTTATCTTCCAAAACTACCCCTTAGTGCGCCCGAACTTTTACCATTTTTCAAACGAGCTCCGAATTCGTATTTCTATTTTTAAATCTCTTCCAAATAATTTAAAATTGAGATCTGAAAGTTTTCATAACATTCCGAGCTCATTTGCTATTTTTTTAGGATTTATCTTCTGGAATTTCAGCTTAGTGGGCCCGAAATTTTCCATTTTGCAAACGAGCTCCGATTCTGGATTTTTCTTCACCGATCTCTTCCAAATGACATAATATTGAGATCTGGAAGTTTTGGTAATTTTCCGAGCTCATTTGCTATTTTTCTGGATTTTCCAAGTTTGTCCTTTTACATCTGAAGCCTCGGTTTTACTCCAAACAAGTCTGATTTCCAGATTTTCTTTTTCCAGGCCTTTGTTATATATTGAACTTGAGTTGGTCCAAAAACGCCCAATTTTTAGGATCAAATTCCTCTCTGTTTTGATTTTTCTTTTTTCGAATATCGGGAATTTTCTCATTTCTCCGTTTTTCCTCCAACCAGCTCTTTTCTCGGAATTACTTAAAACTAAGCATTGGGCTATCTTTGTTTACCCACTTTTCATCAACTAGGGGCTTTAATTTTACCGAATCGGGCCATCTCAGCAATTTTTCCCAATTTCGCCAAAATCCACCAAAAACCCTAATTTTCGGTTTTCTTCCAAATTGACCCTTCCTTTAGTTTTGCTTCCAAATGGCCTTTCCATTACCCGTAGTCATTGCTTATCTTCCATTCGGAACCTCCAATTCCGACCAATTTGATCGTTTAAGCACTTTTTTCCAAATTTTTCGAACTAGGATTTCCTTTCCATTGAATCTTCGTAACCCATCTTCCGGACTCCATGTCTCTTGTTGTAGATCTCGGATTATCAAAATTCTTTCACCATTGTTCAATTAAACTTTGAATCTTGATTTTGAATATGGGTTGACTTTTTTAGTAGTTGACTTTTTGGGGTTGACTCTTCTAGGTTGACTTTTTTCATATTGACTTTTCATGCTTGGCCCTTTAAACAAAGTCTCGAAATACCATCTACAGGATGAGAAGAGCTTTTATGCATTCTAAAACATCATTAGGAGGGAAAATTACCTGATTTAGAGGTCCGGACAAAATCAAATGTCTATAATTATATTATATAATTTTAAAATATATAAAATATATTGTATTTACATTATATATATAATAATTAAAAATAAATTAATGAGATCGATTTATTCGATTATCAATTTTGAAAATATTAATTGAATAAATTAACTTTTTTCCTAATCGATTAATACCGATCCAAATTAATCAAATTTAGTCAACCTTAATGGGATAAATCGGTTTTATTGATTAGTGTTCACCTAACCATTAGCCACCAAATCTCAAACCTTTATAGGTTGCGTTTGAAAACTTGGAATTCAAAAAATGGATTTGGATTTCAAAAATAGTGTAAATTATGTAATAAAACACATGTAAATGTAACATTGATGATTATTTTTCAAATCCATGGATTTGTTGGATGCTTATTTAGTGGTGAATTTGAAATACCTATAGCTATTTGTGAATTTGGATTCATGTTTTTATAACTTTCAAATATATAATCATATTGAATCTTTATTAATTTATACATAATGTACACACTTCATTCTCACAATTTATATAGCAAATGAAATCCAAATCCAAATTTTCAAACTCATGTTTCTCATTATAGTACTATATAAATTGTAGGAGCTTAAGAAAATTTTTTAGTTTTGCCCCCTGCTATCATTTGGATAGCAAGAAAGACCGGAGGGTCTTTTACATTTAAACCACCTGATTTTTTCTTTTTTTCTTTTAATTTTTTTATATAGTAAATTAATAAATATATTATATAATGAAAAAAATTAATTAAAAATACATAAATAATAAAATAAATATAATATATTTTTTTATATATTATTAATTTTTATTTATCTATTAATAAAATAATTATTTGAAAAAATATAATATGATAATTTTTAATTATTTATTAATTTTATAAATATTAAATAATTTGAAAGTTTCATTATATATATATATATTTTTAATCTAATGCCCTTAATAGTCATTTTTTTCATTATAATTCATCTCACTGTCACCGCTGCTTTTGCATCCAAACACATATTCTACCACTGATTTTAATCTCACCGCTACAGTATCTAATCTCATATTTGCAATAATTAATCACATCTCCACCGGAACCAATCTCACCGCTCATTCAAATGAAATCTTAGAATCTCACTTTAAATTTGATTACTGATCATAATATTACATAACGAGCAAACATTTTTAAGAAAGCTTTACCTTCTTCAAATAAAACTCTATTTTGCGGTAATAAAATTTATTTGGTGCGATTATTTTCTTATGGAACTAATAAATTTTTATTGAAATAAAAATGAATAAGTGGATTTGTTTTATTAAAACGATGATTAATTGTCCTATATCTTAATCTAGATATAATGTATTGCTTCCTATTGAATCTGTCCAAGGGTCGAGAGGGTAGACCGGTCCGAATTAGGTCAAGTCTAGTAAGGTTTTTTGTAATTTAAGCCAGCTCGACCCGAATATTATTTATTAAATAAAAAATATTTTTATTTAAATTTAATTATAAAATATATATTAATATTAATATAAAAATAAAAATATATTTTTTAATATTTTAATAATTTATTAACAGTAAAACAGGCTTACGGATTGATTTGGATCTAACCCAAAACGAGCTTGAGTAAGGAAAAAAAATCGAACCGAAACTTGACCCGGCCCATGAGCAAATTTACTTCCTATAAATAAAATTAGAATTTCCATTTTTGCCTTGTTCCTCATTTGCCCTTCGCACTATAATTATTCTTTTTTTTTTATCCAGTCTCTATTAATAGACATGGTAATTCGTATAAACGTGTCGTGTTTTATGTTTTTTTTATTAATTGGGTAAATATAAATACAACATAAATTATTAAATGTATTTAAATTCTAAACACGAATACGATACGTGAATTAAACGTATCATGTTAATCGTGTTTAAATGTGTCGTATCATATTTATTATACTATTTTTACGTTTATTAAACATATTATATTCATGTCGTATTTTTATATCGTGCCCAAAATTATCAAATCTATTTATTAGGTCATATATATATATATATATATTTTATACGTAATCAATCGTAATTTCTACATGATTGTTTGTTTGTTTTCTCGGCCTTTTTTTATTTTCACCCTATAAATTTGTTTGTTTTGGTTGTTTTTTCTACTAAGCTTATTGCCCTCTCGCACACAGCCAAAAAGACTGGCAAAGCGGATATCCCCCCAAGTAACACTAACAAAAATAAACTACTCCGCTTTCAACGCTTTAATTTTTCTTCCACTTTGTTTTCAATCTTTCCGCCTTGATGGGATCCCCAGATTTCCTCATTCTTCAGCTCTAATCTCCAACAAATCATATTGAAAAAAGCTCAGAAAAAAACAAAACAAAACAAAACCCAGAAACAATAATCTCACCCACCATAAAAACTATAACATCATCTCCACAATATATATTCAATGGTAGAAAGCAAACAAGGAGATGCCAGAATCTACATTGTTTCAACCATTTTCTTTGCCTGCATTGTTGCAGGCGGCACCTTCCTATGCCTTTACATCTTCCGGCCTGAAGCAAGATCTTCACCCAGCTGGTATCCAGTTGCAGGGATCATTCTTGTAGGCATTCCTTGGATCTTTTGGATTGGTACTTACATATATAGGTGTTGTTCATATTGCTGCTGTCAAAGCTATGGAGGAGGAAATGTTAACAAGGTACATAGCAGCTCAACGAAAACACAGTCTTATGCCTCTGCAGGACCTTTAGCCAGATCAATGGATTCATCGGAAAATGAAGATTCGCCATTGAAATCGCCTAATGGTGATCATCGACATGTTCATTTCGGAGAGGTTGTTGTGCTGGGAAGTGGCAAGTATGATCGGAATGACGACGACAATGGCGGTGAAAGCTGTCCGCATGAAGATGCAAAATGGTATCCTGAAACCGAACATGATGAAGGTAAAGAGAATAATTCTCATGAAAGCATTAAATCGGATAAAGATTATGTTTCAGCTACATGTAGGAAAGGCGAGGCTCCACTCATCTTGTCAGTTTCAACCTGAGGTTTTTTTTTTATTTATTTTTTTGTCTATATATTCATAACCTAAGGGAAATAATGAGAACCCTAATTCATCATGTTCTTCCACTTTGCCTTGTCGATACGGAGAGACGGTGCCATAGAGAAACGACCTTGGATGCTTGATGGTAGATTTGCTCATGGGTTGGGTAGTCCGCCCGCCTAGCAGGTCCATTGGATCTCTATGTATTTGGAAGATCATATTCCTATATCCATGTCCGGATATGCGTTGCTTGCTTGTTCATGGCAGTGGGACAGAAGAACCATCAACAACTACATCAAAATAGCAATTTACTTGTATGTTCATTGGTTTCTGCATGTTCTTTTTAAGAGATTACTCTGCAGGTTTGAAAAAGCTATTGATATGCAACTACTGGTCCCTTGTTTTAGCTCAAACGATGTCAGAGTCACATAAGTTAGTTTTGGATAGGCATTTTATGTGGAATACTGGAATGTATTCCGATAATAGGATGCTCTAACTTATGCATAATCTTTTATTGTACCAAAAAGAAAAGGTCCATCGGATCTCGGCAAGAGTTTTGGTATTCCGGGTCAGCCCGACTCGATTGGATCACTGGTCATTTATTAAAAATTTAAATTTCTATTTAAATTTAATTATAAAAATATATAAATATTAATATAAAAATAAAAATAAATTTTTTACTTTTTATTATTATTTTAAATAGTGATTCGGGCTGACGAGCCTACCCTGGATAAAGTGGAAAAAAATTCGGGTCGTGGTCCGGTCTATGAGCATGCCTACTTGAGAGGCGAGTGCTCTTATGATTTCTTATCGGAAGATCATAATTAAATATTTAAATAGAGGCCGCAACACAATGTTGTGGTCGACTGGTCGTTATTTATAGTTTTGGCTTTTTTCATCACTGATATTTATCGCAATTGATGTATGAATGGTTAATAGTCCGTAACGGTTAAACTCACGATCATGAATTACATGTATTTAGATTTAATTTACAACTTGTAAATAATTTTTTTTTCTTTTGTAAATAAAATATTATAGAATGTCATAAATTGTTTTTAAAATGATTATTATTATTATTATAATTACTATATTTTATAATAAATTATGAAAAATGAAAAAAAAAAATACATTCGCGACTGTAATTTGAATCACTACCTGTAACATCCACATCATTGAGCAAACTAAGCATATGATAATAAGAAGAAAAAAAAAATTGCAGAACAAATCTCTCATCTTTCCAATTTTCGTTTGTATCGTGTTTATCATAATTGTGAACATAACAAAAATCATTATGATTCTTGTGGTTATCGTGTTTGAGTATTTTTTTATTTTGCATAATTTATTATAAAATATAGTAATTATAATTATAATCATAAATTTTTTTAATACTTTTTAAAATAGTTTATGACATTGTATGATCTTTTATTTATATAAAAAAAAAATTCACAAGTTGTAATTTGAATCTATATTCACCGTCGTGAATATACCGTTATGGACCGCTATTCATTTATTCCCTAATTGTGATAAATATCAATAGCGAAAAAAATTAAAACCGTAAAATAACGATTATAACATCACATTGCAACCATTATTTAAATTCCGACTACACGTATCAAATTTTAATGAAATAGTTCTTCAATTCTAGTTGACATGAATTATCTTCTCTTTTTTGTTAAGCCAGAAGAGTTCTATTAATAACCAAAAGGTTACAAAGTTCATGTTAATCACAAGATTAGCAAAATGCCATTAACAAAAGGCAACAAAAATTTCAAAACAGATCAGAAAGAAAAACCTAAAAAGTACAAAATAGACCATGATAGCAATCTAAACCATTACATGTAACCAGATAACCCCCCATAGAAATTAAAAACACAACATTCATATTTGATGTCTTCAACAATCCCAAATAGAAAAGCTCCTGATTGAACAATGGCCACAATCCACCAAAGCAAATCCAACTTAAAACCACCAGTTTCAGCGACGCACAACAAAAGAAACTATATATTCCAAATCGAATTACCCAAAGTAACTTATAATGGTTTATAAAATATCTCCAAGCACAAAAGAAGCATCATCAACAGCATTTATTTGTAGATGTGCTCTGGCGATTAAAAATGATCTTTGTTTGGTTGAACTTATTCTTTGCCTTTAATCATGTCTGTAATTTTTCCAGAAGGAAAACCTTCTGCATTTCCAAGTTTTAGTAATAAAGCCTATTCAACAACATGAAATAATGCAATTTCTTATCTATTTAAACATCGAGGAAAAGAGAGCAAAGAAAAGAACTCGAAGCTAAGTCTAGAAGGTTCATACAACAACCTTTAAAAGGTAGCATTCAACAGGTTTAAGGTTCGAATCCCAGCATCTGTCATCCATTCCCCTATTCCCATACTGCAACCTCTTTTGTACTGAAAAAAAAGAGAGCAAAGAAAGTAGTTTACTATTATATAATTCTTAACTGTGTTTTTATAAAATAAAGATAAAGTTAATTAAAGTTCGTGATTGGCTCATATTTATTTTATAAATGACAGACATAATTTTTCATAAAATTTTTAAGTTGTCGTTTTAAATTAGTTCTTATTTTTATAATTTCAAATTTTAATAACAAGATTAATTTTATAGATAAAAAAAGTTTTAATTATATTAAATTACTGTTATTAGAATAAAATTTTTTAAATAATGATTTTCTTTTCCATCAATCTTTTTCATCTGCCTTGTAATAATTTGTATATTCCCTCTAAAAAAGACTTGTACTTTAGAGTCTCCCCATCCATTCCAATAAATTCTCCCCATTTTCTAGCAATGTTTTGAAATGTAATAATGTTCCAAGCATGAATGGGACCTCATAATATGCAATCTAGATCCTTCTACTATCAACAACCACCTGGTCCGTCCAAACTTCAATTACATCAAATCATTTCCTTAAACCGTCCTAGTTCTGACCCTTTAGTTTATCAATCAATTCCCTATCTTCAAATGAGATCAGCACCATCTTTCCGGACTTTTTTTAATATTCAACCCATCTTGTTGTATTTGTTCATAATTTTTTCCAATGTTAGAGAACTCTTTACACCATCCAACTAAGCAATTCTCTAACCAATGGAGTTTTCCTACATCAATAAAACCTTTTATAATCACCTCATTATCTGGATTATTTGATATCACTTCTTCTGCATTTTCAATCTTATTGCCCTCTATCAACACCTGACAATAGGAGTTCTTGTTTACCTCTTCCAGACCCCCATGATTTCCTTCTTTACCAGACTTACACATCAGTTTATCATCAACTTTTTTTTCGTATTTCTTCATTCGCTAATTTTTCCATTTTCCTCCAAAAAGAATCTCTGGGAAAAAATCTTGCAATGTTAACCCCAATTTTAAATCCAAGACCAGACTCCATTCAGATTCCATACTGCCTTCCTAGCTTGAACGAAAGTTGCAAATCTAACAAATTCAATTCTTCTTCCCCTAGTAGTTTTCTTCTGAGGAATAAAAACATCCAAAACCTTCCCAAATTCGCTACACACTTTCTCTAACCATATCCAATTCACACACGGAGGGAGATTGTTAACAAAGACCATAGTTCGTAGTCACCATATGGCTCTCTTTCTTTAGTAATTGGCAATGTCAGCTGTAGACACCTAATTTTGTCCGGACCATTAAAACAGGTGTGTTTTCTTCCTAAAGTGATGTTTCAGAATGCAAAACGGCTTTTCTCATCCTACAGGTTGTATTCCGAGACTTAGTCTAAGAAGGCAAGCATAAAAAGTCAAACTTGAAAAAGTAAACCCCGAAAAGTCAACTATTGAAAAAGTCAACCATTGAAAAAGTCAACCATTGAAAAAGTCAACCCACTTTCAAAATCAAGATTTAAAGTTCAATTGAAAAATGGTGAAAGAATTTTGATAATCCGAGGTCTACATTGAAAGATATGGAGTTCGGAAGTTGGGTTACAGAGATTCAGTAGAAAAGAAATCCTAATTCAGAAATTTGGGAAAAAGTGCTTAAATGATCAAATTGGTGAGAATTAAAGGTTCCAAATGAAAGATAAGCATTGACTACGGGTAATGGAGAGGCTACTTAGAAGAAAAATTGAAGGAAAAGTCAATCCGGAAGAAAACCGAGAATTAGGGTTTTTAGTGGATTTTGGTGAAATTGGGGAAAATTACAGAAATGGCCCGATTCGGTAAAACTAAAGCCCCTAATTGATGAGGAGTGATTAAACAAGGATAGCCCAAGGCTCAGTTTGAAGAAATTCCGAGAAAAGAGCCGATTGGAGGAAAAATGAAAAAATTTCGATAGTAAAAAAAAGAAAAATCAAATCAGAGGGAAATTTGATCGTAAAAATTTGACGTTCTCGAACCAACTCCAATTCAATATATAAAAAAAGGCCTAGAAAAAAGAAAATATGAAAATCGGACTTGTTTTGAGCAAAACCGGTCTTCGGAGGCAAAAGGGCCAAATTAGAAAATTTGGGAAAAATAGCAAATGAGCTCCAAAAATTACCAAAATTTGCAGATCTCATTCTTAAATCATTCAGAGAGATTGGCAAAAAGAAAATCTGGATTCGGAGTTCGTTTTCAAAATGGCCAAATCCCGGGCCCACTATGTAGAAATTCAAAAAGATAAATCCCGAAAAAATAGCAAATGAGTTCCAAAAATTCTGAAAATTTGCAGATCTCATTCTTAAATTATTTGGAAGAGATTGGAAAAAGAAAATATGGATTCGAAGTTCGTTTGCAAAATGGCCAAATCCCGGGCCCATTATGTAGAAATTCAAGCAAATAAATCCCGAAAAAATAGCAAATGAGCTCCAAAAATTATGAAAACCTCCAGATCACACTTTTAATTTATTTGGAAGCGATTGGTGAAGAAAAATCTGGATTCGAAGCTCGTTTAAAAAATGGTAAAAGTTCGGGTACATAAAAGGGCAATTTTGGAAGAAAAATCCAAAAAAAATAGCAAATGGACTCGGAAAATTTTCAAAACTTCTAGAATTCAATTTTTTTTATTATTTTGGAAGTATTGAAAAAAAGATAATTTGAATTTGGAGTCCGTTTGCTATATATTTAGGTTAAGGGGTCAAAAATGTCATTTTACCGAAGAAACCGAAAATGGCCTTTCTTGCAACTGAATTGGGCTTGATTTTGAGAGGGAAATCAGCCAAGCCCATGATGGAGATTGATTTTGCTGAGCCATTTCATCTAAGGGCCAAAAGAGAAGAGGAAGGTAGTTATTTTTGTGATCAAGCCTTTGAATTTGCAACACATGGACCAATGGTTGGAGAGGGATGATGTCATATTTATGATCCTATTTATGACATCATCTTCATGACATCATATATTTAGGGGCTGATTATTCCAATTTAATGGTGTGATTTCTACATAGAAAGCATCTTTGATCAAAGACCATTGGATGAAAATTGGTACTACACCTTTCTAAGGCCATTCGGCCAAGCTAATGGGGGGAAGGCTGAAAGCAAGCAGCAGCTAAAAGAAAAAGGAGAGAAAAAAGAAAGTAGGAAAAAGAGAGAAAAAAAAAGAAAGGTTTTGCTTGCTACTTCTTGATTTGGAAAGCTAGAGCAAGGTAGCTATGTTCTTTCATGGTTTTCTCATACTTTGTTGACATGATTTTGCTATTTTGATTGTTATTTTATTCTCTTTTATGAAATAAACTTGGTTTTTTTTTTTTAAAATAAGTTCTAAGGAGCTTCTACTTTGATTTCAGAGAAATAAAAAGAAAACAAGTTTTCCTCCTTTTTTTATATCATGGCCGAATAGTGTCTTCTTTTTTTAGATAATTTTATTTTTGATTTTGTTCATGAGATTTGTTGTGGTAGGTTCTTACTTGTGTTAGATTAGCTTGATTGTAGTAGTTTAGCTTGATTGTGGTAGCTTAGTTCTAAATCATGCCATGTGTTTGTGATAATGCCATGCCATGTTCATGTTGTTTTCATTCGACCGCCATGATGGATTTCATTGTGCATGTGTGCATTTTTATCATCTTTACTTGTTTAATATGCTTCCATTGATCTTCATACATTTAGACCATGCCATGTTCATGTTGTTTTCATTCGGCCATGATGATTTTTTGTGCATGTTTGCATTATTATCATGTTTGCTACCATGTGTTTGTGTTATTTGCTAGCTAGGATTGCACTATGTTATTTGATGACCATTCGGCCAAAATGATCCCTTTTGCTTTGTTTGTGCATTTTTATTTTGTTTAGTTGATAGGTTTGCATTTCATACCATAACATTGTGC
The DNA here is from genome assembly GCA_030761205.1 of Fremontodendron californicum. Lineage (NCBI taxonomy): Eukaryota > Viridiplantae > Streptophyta > Magnoliopsida > Malvales > Malvaceae > Fremontodendron > Fremontodendron californicum. The sequence goes on along the minus strand of JAULJL010000039.1, from coordinate 10,252,053 downwards.
ATTTTGATTTAGTTTGCCATGTGTTTGTGTTATTTGCTAGCTAGGATTGCACTAGGTTGTTTAATGGCCATTTGGCCTTTACATGTGCTCTTTGCCTTGTGTGTGCATTTGCATTTTGTTTAGGTACCATGCTTTGCATTACTATGCCATGAGATTGTGTATTAGTTGTTGTTTGTTCATGCATTAGTATTAGGTTTGTTTGGTCATTATATGTTCATGATATTTTCATGCATTCTCATGACATTTTAGGTCTAGGCAATCTTTGTATTGCCATGCATATTCCTATGCATATAAGGTCTTAGATCATATTGGTATTGCCATGCATTGCTATGCTATTTAGGTCTTAGGTCACTTTGTATTGTCATGCATTTTCATGTCAATTTAGTTCTAACTCTCATTTGCATTACTATGCATCTCATGCATATTTAGGTTTGGATAGCATTTATTGCCATGCAAGTTCATGTTAGGTCTAGGCCATATTCTTTATGCCATGCATTTTCCATGTCATTTAGGTTTTAAACCATGCATTCGTGCATTCAATTTGCTGTATGTTCATGCATCTCATGTCATGCCACATGATTTGTGACTTAGACCAATCAATGGCTCAAAGTCATGCTCACTTAAGCATACTTGTGGAAAATTAAAGAGTTGTCAAGTTAATTTTTCCACTTTTGTTATTTTTTTCACTTAGGCAAATCTTGTCCAATTTTTTAGAAGTTTTAGCTACTGTTTTTAGGTCCTTAGGAGAGTCTCCAACATTTTTACTTTGATTTTTAAATGATTTTATCAAAGGCAAAAAAATGTGATTTGGCAAAATAGTTTTCACCTAGTGTTCTGACTTTCTCGATTTTCTGGGAAGTTATATTTAATCAGAAAATTAAGCCAATTTTTTCCCGTGTAGTTTTACATGTTCTAATTCTCCAGTATTTTTTTTATATTTTTTTGAAATTTTAAAAATAGGTTAAAAAATCACGCTTTGAAACTGGACAGTAGAGTCAGATTTGAATTTGAGGAAAAATTAATTTTCTGTTTTGGCTAAGTTACTTAAAGGGGGCTGATTAGGAACTTTAGCTACTGTCTTAGGGCGGTTTCTAAGTCATTTTAAACTTAAAAAATGATTTTATAAAGCTCAAGTAAAGGGTGGTCAAGTCCGGGTTTTCAAATTTAGGAAATTAGAGCTATTTAAAAGGGGGGTTCGGCTATGGCTCATTTTCATCCAAGAATTTTCAAATTTGTTTCCAAACTAATCACAAAGTATTTTTGATTTTAGAAAATTTAATTTGATGTCTTTTCCTAAGGTAGTCGGGTATCTGTTTAGGTATACGGATTTCCTTATTTAAAGGAAAAAATACACTTTCATGCATTGCATTTTTCGTGTTCATGCATACTATATAATATGTGATTTTTGCTACGATAATTTCTATGATATTGTTATTATTTTGATTTATATTTTATGGTATTACATTGTTTGTTATATGGTTTTGAATATTCCATGTTATCCTATGCTTTTTATTTAGTCATTTATTTTTGTCACATCATTTAGCATTTACTATATTCATGCATTATTATTTTTACTTTCATGCATATTCCATGATAACATTGTTCTATGTTACATATCATTCCATGTCATTTTAATTATGTCATTTCATTTAGAATATGTTATGTTACTTAGGTTATTTCATTTCATTTAGAATATGTTATGATGCTTAGGTTATATCATTTCATTTAGAATATGCTATGCCATTTAAATTATTTCATGCCATTTAGGTTGCATTATATTATCTAAATTTTGCTATGTCATTTTATTTATGTCACACATGTTCATATTCATTTTTTTAATGTTTTTAAAAAAAGGATAATGATTTTAAATAAAAATGAAGATATTCCCGAGTTAAAATAATTCATGAGTTCTCTACCGGGTTTGCTGGAGGGGATATCATCAATTATCATTAATAAAGGAATATCTTTCTTTCAAAAAAACAAAAATGATTCGGAAAGTTTTCCAAATAAATAAAAAATTTTGTATTTTGTTGATTTTGTCAGGGAATATAGGAAAATTTTGAATTAATAAATTCCGGATCATTTTCGATTAAAAATGGAATTATCTTTCTTTAAATTGGGAATTAATTTGAAATGCCAAATTTAAAACCAGCTTTTACCGAGACTTGAGATAACACATGATTAATAAGGTACCGTTTTATACGGACGTTGTGGGGGTGCTAATCCTTCCCCGCACGTAGTTGAATCCCAAACCCGATTCTTTGATTTTCTCTTGTTTAAAACGCAGACTTGAAATTGGTTTTTAAAATGTTTTAATTAATTTTAAAATGTTTTACAAAACCGGTTTTAATAGGTGGTCGATCAAACCTAGCCGAAAAAGATTGGTGGCGACCCCATGTCTTTTTCGAGGCCATTTTCAAACCTTCATTTTTCAAGTCGTCTTTTCCTCTTTTTTCCAATGTCACGCTTAACGAGTAATAAAGTCTCGCGATGAGACTTGTTATTTTTTAGGTTGCAACAGCTTGGCGACTCCACTGGGGATATTAGAGAGTCAGGCCTAGAATTAGTCGGGTGTTATCAAAGTCTCGATTTTGTTGGTTTATTTGGTATTTAATTTTAATTCCCATATTTTTTTAAAAAATAAGGAGAATTTTGAAAATAATAAAATGTTTTAAATATGTCCATATTCATGTGCATTCATATTATTATTGTTATCTGGTTATTGTGTTGTATATAGTTATTCTTTGCCTAATTGATGTTGTTCGCTTTTGTGGTGATCAAATCAAGAGGGGGTGAATTGATTTCTCAAAAATTAATTGTAGAATTAAAGTACAAATAATAATATTGAGAAATTTAAACAATATACTCAAATTGGCAAGTAGATAAATAAATAAAGCAAGTAAATGAGTAGGGAAAGAAGATCAAACACAATCGATTTATAGAGGTTCGGCCTCGTGCCTACGTCCTCTCCCTTAGCCTCACTTGCCAAGGAGTTCCTAATCCACTAACTTGAATTGCTACCTTTTCAAGGACAAGGTATAACCTTCAAAATCCCTATCTTTTATCTAGGCTTAGATAGAAACCTCTTCCCCTATCTTTTCAAAGCTTAGATAGAACCTTTCTACCTTTAAGGCTAAAGCAGAAACCTCCCCTTTTACAAAGGATTTTATATAAACAAAAATGAACCTCTAGTAGGCTAGGTGTTTACAAGGTTAAGCTCAACAAATAGAGACTATACAATGGTGCTTTTACAAAGGAATACAAGAAAGATTGAAAGGATTTAGCTTAGAACAAAGAAAACTACTTGAAAGCTTGAGAGAGATGAAATATATGGCTTTGATCTTTCTCTCTTAGTGTCTCTTTCTCTTGGAAGTGTTAGAGAGTCCCTTTAATACCTTGGATATGATTTATGACCGTTTGGAGTTGACTGGGATGGAAAAGAGCTGTTGGAGCTTCAAAAATCGAGCTTGAAAAACTACCCTGCAGGCATGGGATCGATCCCCTACTTGTTCCAACTCAAAATATGACCGTTGCAGGCCATGGGATCGATCCTCACCTTGGTGGGATCGATCCCTTACTGTCCTGCAAAGTTTATTACCTACTGACTGATCCTGGGATCGATCCTCTATCTTAGGGGATCGATCCTCTCATATAAAAAATGTTTTATTTGATATTTAAAAGAGGTCAAATTGTCTCAAAAATATTTTAAACATATACATATATTTAAGAACATGTATTTTTGAGAAAATTAAGGAGTTTAAAGTATTTTAACATTTTCCAAAATATTTTCAAAATGATTCAACGAAAAATGCTAAAATGCTAAATTGAAAATAATTAATCTCAAGCTAATTAAGCTTAAGAGTTTGTCATTTCAAAATTAAGATCAATTCAAAGCTAATATAGCTAACAGATGCCTTACATTTTTTGATCTTGTTAGGGCATTTAGAATAAGGGGTGTAGAATAGGTGGTGAAAAGTTTGTTGTTCCTCCTCACACACCACACGTGCATTTGCATATCATGAGCCCTATACCCGGGTTCTGTCCTTTTAGGGGGGAGCAAAGTAACTAAGACTTCGTGATTAACAATCCGTATGGGCTAGGGAAATAGACTCTAACGAATTGGACCCGCTTTTATCGGGGTGCCTTACTAGCCTTCATCACCTGCAGTGAGGAATAATTCGAGGCTTTTAGAACTGATTCACCTTCATATAGTGAACCTAAGCCAAGCCATGCTGAATTTTCGATTAGATATCCTGAAGCTAAGAATACATGGAGTAATATTTCCATCCTTTTACTTTTTATTCTATATTCTGAATAGGTTTACCTTTGCAAATTGGAAAATGATGAACGCACATCATACTGCCCATAATAAGTTTTGAAAATAACAAAAGGTTTTTGCATGCATTTTATTACTGCTCTTTGGTTGGTTAATGCGTTACACTATTCTTGATCTTTGTTTTAATAAATTATCAGGGTATTTAGGATAAGTGTTATAGAATAGATGGTGACAGGTTTATTTTGTTCCTACACACACATTGCACTTACATTTGCATAACATGAGCTCTATACCCAAGTTTCGTCCTTTTAAGTGAAAGTAAATAGCTACGCTCTCGTGATGATCCTTCGTATGGGCTAGGAAAATAATTCCGGAGTATAAATTACCTAAGCTCTCGTGATGATCCTCCGCATGGGCTAGGGAAATATACTCTAACGAATTGAACCCGCTTTTATCGGGGTGCCTTACTAGCCTTCACAGGCAACAGTGAGGAATAATTTAGGGCCTTTAGAACTTGTTAACCCACATATAGTGAACCATAAAGCCAACATAGGCGAAGCCCTGCCAAATTTTGGATGGATATACCGAAGTTAGGAACACATGGAGGAACATTTCTAAACCTTTTGTTACCTATTCTACACTCTGAATAAGTGTTGTAGACCGGGCAAGGATGAACGTACATCGCCCGTGGTAAATTTTAATTTTCGCCCTAAAGGCATTGTGATGCCTAAATAAGTAGATACTGTTGGGGCAAGTGTTCACTAATTTTTTTGAAATTGAAAATAAAAATTCTTTTTCAAGCATTTTGCACATTTCATGCATATGTGAATAGAGCATGTACATTTATGGTTGTATTTTTGGTCTTAATCTTTTCAATAAACGGATGGTAATAATAATCTCATTTGATGATTTCATAAACATTCATTGGTTGAATAAAAATTGTAGACCGGTAGTGTTGAATGAACATTTGGCCATTATACCATAGTAGGATCCATTACCCCGAAATTCTTTTGAAAATATGTTGGTTTTTCATGGAGAAAACATGTTTCAAAAAAATCGTGAATTAAATTTGAGGGCAAATCTTGCATAATGATATTTTTGAATAATCAAGATTTGGTCCCACCAATTTTGTGAAATCATTGGTCATTGTATATACCTTTGTGTTAATTCATTTATTCTTCAGATGTATCATTTTGACATCATGTTACAGTCTTAACATGCATGGTTATTCATTGTAGAATACATTTGTGATATACATGGTCATTTTTTGAACCTACCTTTGTGTTAATTCATTTATTCTTTGCATGTATCATTTTGACATCATGATACAGTCATAGCATGCAAGGTCATTCATTGTAGAACACTTTTATGACATGCATGGTCATTATTTGTATATACATGTGCATCAATTTATTCATTTTTTTTAAATGCATCATGTTGCCATTAGATTGCATCCATGGCATACATAGTCATTATAATTTCTCTGTATATGTTCATGCATTAATCATCAGTATATTCATGCACATAGGAATAGAGCATGTACATTCATAATTCTATTCTTAATCTCTTGGTAATAATGTCAATTTCATTTGCATGAAAAGGGGATCGAGATATGAGGAATGAACCGGAGGAACGATTGGGTGCTTTGGAACGCAATCAAGAGGAATTTGGGCATGAAATCAGGGAGGTGAAAGAACAGCTTGCCAAAATGATGAAAATGTTTGAGGATATGAGTAAGGGTAAGAGGAAACTTTCTCAAGACTCTTCATCGTCTTCGGATCAACCAAAACCATCAGGTCCAGAACATACAATTCTGGCTGGATCCGGCACTTGTCAATGCCACAAAGGTTGCAACCTGATGAAATTGTGGAAAAATCGTGAAAATGATTAAACCTGAGAGCCTAATACCAGTGATGGAAACCCAGATCCCAAACAGTCCCTACAATTGGTTCTAGGTCCAAACCAGTATCCTCACCCTACTATGGCCCAATTGTCCACTAGGATGATCACTAGGGACCTCTGAATCCCATTCCATCACCACCAATTGGCAGTTCATATTTTTTCCATCATCAAGCACCTTATCAAGCATCCGGGATAGGAACCTCGAACTATGTACAACCTCCAAGGGTCCCCGTGTCCAAATCCATACCCTTACCATGCTGTTCTGCCATCTTTCCATGTAAGCACTTCGGTTCGAACCTTAGTGCCACCACCAAGTGCCCCAACTCCTAGGCCATGTGTGACTAAGAAACAACCCAAAAACAAGACTCAAGAGCAGTATGATCCCATTTCAATCAGCTATCAAGAGCTTCTCCCTATATTGGTACAAGATCACATGGTTGCCTGTGTCCCGCTGAAACCCTTGTTACCACTGTATCCCAGGTGGTATAATCCAAATGCAAGATGTCATTATCACTGCGAAATATCTGGCCATAGCATTGAAGATTGTATATCCTTCAAAAGGAAAGTGCAATCTCTTACAGAGGTCAAGTGGATTGATCCAAAGACACTGATTGATAGAGGGCTGGGAAAGCGTAATTAGGATTCAGAGATTTATGGCAATGATGTAGAAATACTTCGGTCTGATATAATGTAGTAGGATTTCACTTTTTCGGTAGCCGGCTCTTATAGCCTTAGGATTCTAGGAAAAATAAAGTGCTTGTAAAGGCAGTTTACATCATTGCTCATATTTTGTAAACATGGTTTATACCATTGTGAACATTGATTTGGGAATGAATTGGTGTGCTTCAAATTTATGAGATGTTGATGATTAAGTTCCTCCGATTCTTATTTCCTCCGTGGTATCTTCCCCTTTGCATTTTGCATCCGATCAATTATTTGTCATACCATACATTCATACATGAATCTTGGTAGCATCAGGTGGTATTCATGACAAACATAGTCAGCATTATTTTTCTATATATGATCATACACTGATTTGCTTATTACATACATCATGTTAGCATTAGGTCGCATTCATAACACACATGGTCAGCATGAGTTTCTTTGTATATACTCTGTGTCAATCATTCATTGATTACATGCATCATATTTGACATCATGTTGCATTCATAGTGTATATGATCATTAATTGAGAAATACACTGAAATATACATGGTCATTCATTGCATATATCCATGCATTGTTGTTTATTCATTGCTTGTATCATTTTGGCATCGTAATTGCATTTATTACATACATGGTCAGCATATCTCCACTGTATATGTCCGTACATCACATTGTTTATGTTTCACGAGCATCAAATTGCATTCATGGCTCATTCATCATGATACGCATTTGAAGGGATAAAATGGAAGTTGGCTTGGCTTTAGGAGTCTTTGAAAGAATTTTCATTTCAAATCAAAAGTATAAGAAGTACTGAGTACCTTTTCAATACAGGCTAGTGCTATGGAGAATGAACAAGTTGCCCGAATGGAAAGAATGGAAAGGGTACAGGAAGAATTGCGAGAACAGCTGGCAAAGTCTCAAGCAGAATCTAAGGATCAGATGACTAAATTGATAGAGCTGATGTCCACAGTAATCAAGGGATACACTGAAAACTTGCAGGCAAAGAAGGGTTAGAGGCACAAAAGGGTCAAAATGAGGTCGTAATGGTGGATGCCCAGAACACAGTTAACCCCGTCAATGTCTTAAATTCAGATGATCCAGCTGAAAAGGCAAAGTTGAAAATGGTTGCAGTAAAAGAGGTAGAGTTGGCAGATTCCCAAGGGAAATATCAGTTGCTAGATGAAAGGCTTCGGGCAGTAGAAAATACAGACATATTCGGGAGTGTGGATATGAAAGAACGATGCTTGGTCCTCAATTTAGTCATTCCTCCTAAATTCGAGGTTCCTGACTTTGTGAAATATGACGGGACGACTGATCCGTCAGCCCACATCACTATGTTCTGCCGAAAGATGACGAGTCATATAGATAATGATAAGCTTCTGATTCACTACTTTCAGGATAGCCTCAGCGGGTCCGCAATTAGGTGGTATAGTCAGTTGAGCAAGGATCAGATTCTCTCTTGGAATAATTTGGCCAGGGCTTTTCTAAACCAGTACAAGCATATGATCGACATGACACCTGGCCCTCTCACCTTGCAAAATATGGAGAAAAGAGCTACTGAAAGCTTCAAAGAGTATGCTCAAAGGTGGAGGAACATGTCCACCCAAGTACAACCACTTTTGACACAAAAGGAAATCACCGTCCTTTTTGTGAGTACACTACGGGCCCCGTACTACGATAGACTCGTCAGTAATGCCTCGAAGAATTTTGTAGATATAGTAATCTCAGGGGAGATGATTGAGAATGCTATCAAGAATGGGAAACTTGGAGGAGAAGGAACATCCAATGCCGAGAGAAATAGGGCACCTAGAAAGAAAGAGGAAGATGTCCAAGCTATGGGAGATTTCGTCCCATATTCTCAATTTCCCTCATACCAATCATGTTACCCTACTGAGATATCTCCAAGCCTTTATCTTACCTACCAACCCAAGCACCCAATCCTATACCAGTTCTTGCAACAAGGCCTGCTTCCAGAAAACGATCGCGGGAAAACCAAGAAAGAATTCCAATCCCAATCCCTGACCTGCTGCCATTACTAATAAAGAATCAGTACCTTACCCCGGTACCTTTGAAAATAGCTCCGAATCCATCAGCGAGGAGTTATGACCCTAACAGCAAGTGTGATTATCACCTAGAGGTAGTTGGGCATTCAACTGAAAAATGCAGACAACTGAGGGAAAGAATTGAAAGTCTTATCCGCGATGGTATTTTGACACCGGAGCTTATCAATCAGTGGAAAGCCGCTTTGTTGTAAATCAGTTTCTTTCAGGGTTTTAGGAGGAGAATTACTACCTTTGAAGGATGTCAATAGGAGCATTTTGATGCATGTAGTTTCAGACCTTATGATGAAAACACTTGTCTCATGTCGACATTCATATGAATTAAATGAATTTTGAATTTTAAATGCTTTGTGTTTGTTTGAATTTGCAAAAACAAGCAGTAAGGAAGTTTTAATAATGAATAGTCTCGAGAATATTGATGATCATTGTTACAAATGACCCAATACCCTCTCCCCTCTCTTTTAGGCTTTCCTAGGCCTAAATCCCTTGAACCAAGACCACTTGGAAAACCTAATGCTTCAAGGAATATGAATGATTGAACTTCATAAAACCATTGTCATTATAGAATAAGCAAAGATGTAGATCCTAGTCTAGGCTATGAACAAAGGAACGAACTTTTTGAAAAATTTTCGAACTCCTTGAAATTCAAACAAATGAGACATTCTTTCAAGAATTTAGATCATGGTAATTTGGTGTGTCAAGATTGTGCTGAAACCATTCATGTCCTTTACCAATAACCACAAAACACTATTTGCCCAAATATCACTTCATGATTGACACCTTGGGGCACAATGATTAAACTAGATTATCCCATGTCCCAGAGAAAACCCATTTTTGGGTCATATTTTCCATGGTCTCTTCAAAGAACTCGGATTTGAAACTTAGCCTTTTCAAAATAGACCTAGACTTGCTATGTTCCTCATTGATACAAATTCTCATGGTTAATCAAATTAGGGTAACATATGTGGAAATGATGGATATAAGTTCGGAAGATGGACTAACGCATGAATCATTGGGGCATGCGATGAAAAAGCAAAAAAAAAAAAAATTTGTGATGCTGTGCATATGAGAATTCGGATGATTCCAAATTGCATAATGAAATTCTGTTTATCTATTTCCCCTGGGGATTGCATTTCAATGAGAATATTTGTGCTTGATATGAGAAATGGCCATCTTTCATATCTCTTTCAAAGAAAGAAATTATCCATAGTTACCCCTGTCGCAATCTAAATAAATAACGTAACGAGTCTCATCGCGAGACTTTATTATTCGTTAAGCGTGACATTAAAAAAAAAGTCGACTTAATTTCTCTAGAAAAACGAAGGTGTCGATACGTGATCTCGATTGCGGGGACCCATTCGAGTAAGGGGAAACAAAAGCAGAGGAAAAGACGACTTAATTCCTCTAGATTGAAATAAAAGGTCGAGGGTATGAAAACGGCCTCGTAAAAAGACATGGAGTCGCCACCAATCTTTTTTAGCTAGGTGTGATCGGCCACTTATTAAAACCGGTTTTATAAAACATTTTAAAATTAATTAAAACATTTTTAAAACCAATTTCAAGTCTGCGTTATAAACTAGAGAAAATCAAAGAATCGAGTTCGGGACTCGGTTACGTGCGGGGAAGAATTAGCACCCCCACAACACCCGTATAAAACGGTACCTTATTAATCATGTGTTATCTCAAGTCTTGGTAAAAAATTGGTTTTTAATTTAGTATTTCAAGTTAATTCCCAATTTTAAGAAAAACAATTCCATTTTTGATTTAAAATGATCCGGAATTTATTAATTCAAATTTTTCTACATTCCCCGACAAAATCGGCAAAATATAGAAATTTTTATTCATTTGGAAAACTATTCGAATCATTCTCGTTTTTTTGAAAGAAAGATATTTCCTTTATTAATGATAATTAATGATATTCCCTCCAGCAAACCCGGTAGAGAACTCATGAATTATTTTAACTCGGGAATATCTTTATTTTTATTGAAAATCATTATCTTTTTCAAAACATTTAAAAATATGAACATGAACATGTATGACATAAATAAAATGACATGGCAAAGTCTAGATAATATAATACAACCTAAATGACATGACATAATTTAAATGCATAGTATATTCTAGGTGAAATGAAGAATTCTAAGTATCATGGTATATTCTAAATTAGATAAAATGATTTAAATGACATGGCAATTTTAAAAGATATGGCATATTTTAAATGACATGGCATGTTATAAATAAAATAACCTAAATGACATGGAATATGATCTAAATGACAAGAAATGACATAAAATAATGCTATCATAAAATATGTATGAAAATAAAATAAAAATGCATGAACATAGTATATGCTAAATAATGTGACAAAAATAAATAACTAAATAAAAATATAGGATAGCATTAAATATTCAAAATTATATGGTAAACAATATAACATCATAAAATGTAAATCAAAATAATAATAATACCATGAAAAATATCATAGCAAAAATCACACATTTAAATAAAATGCATGAACATGGAAAATGCAATGCATGAAAATGTATTTTTCCTTTAATTAAAGAAATCCGTATATCTAAAAAGATATCCAATTACCTTAGGAAAATATGTTAAATTAGATTTTTTAAAAACAAAACTTTGTGATTGTTTGAAAACAATTTTGAGGAAAAACTTGAATAAAGATTAAAAACCCCTACCAAACCCTTTTAAAACGGCTCTAATTTCCTAAGTTTAAAATCCTGGACTTGACCACCCTTAACCCGAGATTTATAAATTCATTTTTAAAGTTTAAAAAGGCTTAGAAACTACCCTAAGACTGTAGCTGAAGCTTATACCCAACCCCCTCTAAATGACTTAGCCAAATTCAACCATTATTTCTCTTTTGATTTCAAATCTGCCTCTACTGTCCGGTTTTGACACACGATTTTTTTGCCTATTTTTAAAAATTCAAAAAAAATATAAAACAAATACTGGAGACTCAGAACATGTAAAAATACACGACAAAAAATTGACTTAATTTTTTGATTAAAGATGACTGCCCAGAAAAATCGGAGAAGTTCAAGTACTGGGTGAAAAAACTGTTTTGTCAAAACACATTTTTTGCCTTTGATAAAGTCATTCAAAAATCAAAGTAAAAATTGTTGGAGGTCATCCTAAAGACCTAAGAACAGTATTTAAACATTTAAAAACCTTGGACAAAAATTGGTTAAGTAAAAAAAATCACAGAGGTAGAATAATCAATTTGACAATTCCTTAATTTTCCACAAGTATGCTCAAGAGAGCATGACTTTGAGCCATTGATTAGCCTAAGTCATAAATCATGTGGCAATGACATGGAATGCATGAACATACAGCAAATGAAATGTATGAAATGCATGGTCTAAAGCCTAAATGGTAAAGGAAATGCATGACAATTCAAAATAACCTAAATGCCTAGCATGAGTTTGCATGGCAATAAATGCTATCCTAACTCAATATGCATGCAATGCTTGATAATGTAAATGTGACTTGGACCTAATATGTTATGAATATGCATGAAAATGCTAATGTAACCTAAGACCTAAGTAGCATAGCAATGCATGGCAATACCAATATGATTTAAGACCCAATATGCATGGCAATATCAACATGGCCTAGACCTAAAATGTAATGAACATGCACAGCAATACTATGAACATACAAAGACCAATGAAACTAATGTCAATGCTGGAACAAACAGCAACTAATACACAATTTCAAGATATGATAATGCAAAGCATGTTACCTAAACAAAATGCAAATGCATGACAAGGCAAGGGATGTATGAAGAGGCTGAATGTAGTTATATGATACTCTAATGCAATCCTATCTAGTAAATGGCACAAGTACATGATAACTCATATCAAGATGCATAATGTCATGACATTTTCATAAGCATATGACATACTAAAATCAAAATGCACAAGCTCATGGCATGGAGATGCAAACAAGTCAAGAAGCAAGGTGAATATGCACATGCAAGGCATATCAATATGGAGTAGCCGAATGGCCATGTAACAAAATAAAAAAAAATGCAAACATGTTTATAATATAAGACATGGTACATGAAAAAAATGCACAATATGAGCATAAGAACACAATGGCCGAATATGCAAGGGAAGCATGGAATAGAAATATATAAGTAAATATAGCATAGAAAATAATGTAAAGAACATAGAAAAAAAATTAACATAGACATGCAAAGCAAATAACAAGCAAAACTAGTAAATAAAACAAGGAAATTAAGCTCCATGGTTGGTATAAAATGGGCATAGCCTCTCACCTAACCATAATCACTTGATCTTGCCAAGATCATGAAGCCTTTCCATTCCAAAAATCAGAAAATAAACCATGCTAAACAGCAAAATTAAGGTAAGCTTCATGGTAGGTAAAAATGGGCATAGCCTCTTTCTGAACCATGGTCACTTGGTCTAGCCAAGATCATGTAGCCATAGAAATCTTTTTGCTTCATCTTTTGTTAAAAATCAGAACCTTAGAATACTCTAATAGACCTTCTAAAAATCATTTTCCACAACAACATGCAAGGAAGAAAAAAAAAAAGAGAACCAAGGCAAGCAAACATGCCATACTCGACCAGGCATGAAACCATGTAAAAAAAATTGTTTTCCACCATTTTAATGAAGAAGAAAAGATGAAAACATAAGTAAACATTAAAAAAAAACTTTATTTCTATGAAAAAATTAGTAGGAAAACAAGATAGAAAAATCAAGAAAACACCATGGAAAACAAGAAGAAAGCTATGCTAGAGCTTGGTAGAGATTACTACCTTCAAGCTCTCTATTGAAAACCTTTATTATTTTTCTTTCAAAACCTTTTTCTTTGCCAAATTAGCTACTGTTTTCAGCCAAAAAACTTATCAAAAAATGAAACCAACCCCCCCTCTTTAGCCTTGGCCGAATGGCCTCTCACCCTTGGATGGAAATTGCACTTTTTTCTCCTCCAATCTTGGCCTTTAGATTAAGATATTTTGATAACAACATAAAAATGTCATCTTGCCAATTGATAGCAGCCCTTAAGATGTGTACTCATCCCTTGTAGTAACCTCAACCCTTAGATGCAAAAGAGGATCAATCCCATGCACTCCCTTGCTTGCCCCCTTGAGTGCCTACCCTTGGATGAGTTGTGCTCTTCCATTCTTGGTCATTGGATGAGGACAACATAAAAATGATATCTTGTAGATTAAATCCAGCCCTCAACATGTGTACTCAGCCCTTGTAGATGGCCTAAGCCATTGGATGAAAAGAGACAATCCCATGCACTCCCTTGCTTGACCGAATGGATGCTCACCCTTGGATGAATTGTGCTCATCTTTTTTCTTCCATTCTTGGCCATTAGATGAGGGTTCTTTCATGACAAATAAAAATGTCATATTTTCATTTAAACTTGGCCATTTGATGGTGCATTCAACTTTCCTACAAGGCACCTAAGCCATTGGATGAAGGGGGGCCATTTGAAAGGTGTTAGTGATAGCATGTGGCTTGATAGTTACTAAAGAATTAAATTGTTCAAGCTTCCTTCTTCTCCTCTATCCTGGCTGACCAAGGGAAGAAAAATCTCAGCAATTCCTTCTTCTTTCATATTTTCCTTAATTACAAATTTGCCCATTTTTTTGTTTCTTCGGTGAAATGACCTTTTTGCCCCCCAAACCTAAATAAATAGTAAACGAACTCCAAATTCGAATTTTTATTTTTCAATACTTCCAAAATAGTAAAAAATTAAATTCTGAGAGTTTTTAAAATTTTCTGAGTCCATTTGCTATTTATTTCGGATTTATTTCCAAAACTACCCCTTTTATGCACCCGAACTTTACCATTTTTTAAACGAGCTCCGAATCCAGATTTTTCTTCACCAATCTCTTCCAAATAATTTAAAAATGTGATCTGGAAGTTTTCATAATTTTAGGAGGTCATTTGCTATTTTTTTTGGGATTTATCTACTTGAATTACTACATAGGGGATCCGGGATTTGGCCATTTTGCAAACGAACTCCGAGTCAAGATTTTCTTTCGCAAATCTCTTTGAAATAATTTAAGAAAGAGATTTGAAAATTTACAAAATTTTCGGAGTTCATTTGCTATTTTTCCCAAATTTTCCAATTTTGCCCTTTTGCCTCCGAAACCCGGTTCTGCTCAAAACAAGTTCGATTTTTACATTTTCTTCAAACTGAGCCTTGGGCTATCCTTGTTTAATTAATTCTCATCAATTAGGGTCTTTAGTACTACCGAATCGGGCCATTTCTGTAATTCTTCCAAATTTCACCAAAATCTACCAAAAAACCCTAATTCTCGGTTTTCTTTCGAATTGACTTTTCTATCAGTTTTTCTTTTAAGTGGCTTCTCCATTACCCGTAGTTAGTACTTATCTTTCATTTGGAACCTTCAATTCCGACCAATTTGATCGTTTAAGCACTTTTTCCCAAATTTCCCGAACTAGGGTTTCTTTTCTACTAAGATTCCGTAACTCAACTTACGACCTCCATATCTTTCAATGTAGACCTCGGATTATCAAAATTCTTTCACCGTTTTTCAATTGAACCTCAAATCTTGATTTTGAAAGTGGGTTGACTTTTTCAGTAGTTGATTTTTTTGAGGTTGACTTTTCCAGGGTTGACTTTTTTGAGTTTGACTTTTTCTATCTGCTTTCTTAGACTAAGCCTCAAAGTACCACCTGCAGGATGAGAAAAGCCTTTTAGCATTCTGAAACATCAATTTAGGAAGAAAACATACCTGATTTAGGGGTCTGAACAAAATTAAGTGTCTACAACCCCTTTTGAGCCGAAAGAATTTTTTTCTTCTTTAAACCCTAATCAAGGATCACCCTCTACACTGGGGGGCAAATGCGAGGAAGGATCTCTAAGAAATGAGTCCTAACTCAAAGATAGATACAAATCAAATTGTGTCCCGAATAAATATGGGTTCACTCTATCAAAATAAAGATGCAAGAGATAAAAAGAGAACAAAAAAAGTGTCAAAAAGTATGGCAAATGAAAAACAAAAGCAAAGAAGAAAAAGAGTAAAGTCAAAAAGAATGAAAAGTCCAAAAGGGGCAAATGCTTCAAAGAAAATCCTCCTCAAGAAATGATCCTTGATCTGATTACCCTCAAACACATATTTTGGGCCTATTTATCCTTTCTTTCTAAACCCTGAACCATGGCCTCTATTACGTGCTTTAAGAGTCCATTTTGATCAAGCATGAATATTTAATTTGATGGGTTTTTTCCTCAAATTTTATTCCATCTCATCGAATTCTCATTTCACTATGGAAGAATTTAGAATTCTCAAGTGCATGGTAAAACAATAAAAAAGTGGAAAAAAAATAATAGAAAGAATGGGACTCTAGGGTGTCATCTATGATAGTGCCGATACCACAAAAGAGAAGGTCATCTTGAAGAAGTGGTCATCGAGGAACATCTAGGAATTCCTGAACCTCCTAAACTGTCAACTCTCATTTGGAGGATTGATTTCAAAAAAACTGAAACTTTCTTCCCTCCAAGATTAAACTTTCCAGTTTAAACATCCCAGCCTATCTTGACGCTTGTCAAAATGCCTTGATATGAAAACTAAAAGATTGTTGAATTTGTTTGATTCTCAATGAATTCATGATTTCTAAAACCTGTTCCATTTGTGAGCCTAGAAGGGACATACATTTTTGTTATGAAATTTTCTTTGATCAACCAAAATCTTGTTATACCAAAAATTGCCAATTCAAATTGAAAAACCCAGATTCACACTTACAGAAATTTTTAACAATGATCATCAGTCTTCAAAAGATTTGTACATCACACACTGTGGGGTTAATATTTTTTGTTCAGAAGTTCTCAAGATGAGAAAACAAATAAAGATATCTTTTTGAAATACCCATTTTTGATGTTGACATGAGATAAGGGTCTTTCTAACCCAAAGGTGTGTAACTACTAGGGTTAATCTTGATTTCCAAATATGAGAAAAAGAAATAAAACCAGGCCAGCAGACTTCTGTCAATAGGAGTTTGAAAACTGTTGGGGCAAAGAAAATAGCCGAGGATTGAAAAATGAAATGAAGTTATACTCTGATTTGAAGAGGAAAAATGAATTGGAAAGGCTAAGCCAAAGTCTAGAAAAATGATTAGGGGCATTTACATATTTTCATGAAGCGTTTGCATCATTATCGATCTTTGCATTTGCATCATGTAGAAGCATTCTGCACGTTGTCAATCCTTGCATTTGCATCATTTAGAAGCATTTGCATAATGTCAATCTTTGCATCTGCATCATTCCATGAAGTAGTTGCGTTAACACCAATTTTCGCATTTGCATCATATAGAAGAATTTGCACATTGTTGACCTTTGCATTTGCATCCTTCTGTGGAGTAATCACATTATTTGAGGATCATTTGCATTTGCATCATTTAGAAGCATCTGCATCTTATCCAACATCTACATCTACATCAATAAACATTTGCCTCAATCTAAGCCATTTGCATGTACACCATGAAGCATCTGCATCTTATCCAAGATCCGCATCTACATCAAGAAACATTTGCATCAATTCAAAACATTTACATTTGCAATATGAGGTATGTGCATCCTGTTAATCATTTGCACCAGCATCAAAAAGCATTCTCATCTTCTCAAAATCTTTAGTTTAATTTTCAACAATTCTTCAAAGATCATTCTTAAGACCTCCGAGCATAGTTTTTCTTTTTAAATTATGGATAAGACCTTCGGGCACCATTCTTAAGACCTCCGGGCATCATTTTTAAAGTCGCATACAGCGCAATTTTCCAAATCATAGATCAGACCTCCGGGCACCGAGCATCAATTTTCAAAATCATAGATTAGACCTCCGGGCATCATTTTTAAAGTCGCATACAGCGCAATTTTCCAAATCATAGATGAGACCTCTGGGCATCAATTTTCCAAATCATAGATTAGACCTTCGGGCATCATTTTTAAAGTCGCATACAGCGCAATTTTTCAAATCATAGATCAGACCTCCGAGCACCATTTTTTAAGACCTCCGGGCATCAATTTTCCAAATCATAGATCAAACCTCCGGGCATCATTTTTAAAGTCATATATAGCGCAATTTTCCAAATCATAGATCAAACCTCCGGGCACCATTTTTTAAGACCTCCGGGCATCAATTTTCCAAATCATAGATCAGACCTCCGGGCATCAATTTTCCAAACCATTCTTAAGACCTCCGGGCATCATTTTTTAAAGTCGCATACAGCGCAATTTTTCAAATCATAGATCAGACCTCCGGGCACCGTTTTTTAAGACCTCTGGGCATCATTTTTAAAGTCGCATATAGCGCATTTTCCAAATCATAGATCAGACCTCCGGGCACCGTTTTTAAGACCTACGGACACAATTTCTCAAAATCATGGATAAGACCTCCGAACGCCATATTCATAAAGTACCTCTGGTTTCACCCAGGTCTTTTTCGACTTCTAGTTTCGCCCAAGTCATCACCTTGAAAATAATCTATGGTTTCGCCTAGATAACTTTTCGACTTCTGGTTTGGCCCAAGTCATCACTTTGCAAATTGAACTCGTTTCCTTAAAACGGGTCGAGCCTTGATTAGTCAGGGAACTCAATTTAAGGACAAAATCTTCAATTTATAGCTTTTTCAAAAAAGAAAAAAAATGGAAGAAAAAATGAAAATGGAAGAAAAAATGAAAAATGGAAGAAAAAAATGAAAAAATGATGAATGATGAATGAAAACTCCATTTCCCTGTTCTTCACATGTGATTTCACTAACCGGACAAAATTAGTGTTTGTTTATCTTTGCCTGATTCCTGATTCTCAGCAATAGCCCAAGAGGGGCAGCTGTAGACACCTAATTTTGTCTGGACCACTAAAACAAGTATGTTTTCTTCCTAAAGTGATGTTTCAGTATGCAAAAAGGCTTTTCTCATCCTGCAGGTGGTACTCCGAGACATAGTCTAAGAAGGCAAGCATAAAAAGTCAAACTTAAAAAAGTCAACCCCAAAAAAGTCAACCCCAAAAGTCAACTACTAAAAAAGTCAACCCACTTTCAAAATGAAGATTAGAAGTTCAATTGAAAAATGGTGAAAGAATTTTGATAATCCGAGGTCTACATTGAAAGATATGGAGTTCGAAAGTTGGGTTACGAAGATTCAGTAGAAAAGAAACCCTAGTTCGAAAATTTAGGGAAAAGTGCTTAAATGATCAAATTGGTCATAATTGAAGGTTCCAAATGAAAGATAAGCATTGACTACGGGTAATGGAGAGGCTACTTGGAAGAAAAATTGAAGGAAAAGTCAATCTAGAAGAAAACCGAGAATTAGGGTTTTTAGTAGATTTTGGTGAAATAGAGAAAAATTACAGAAATGGCCCAATTCGATAAAACTAAAGCCCCTAATTAATGAGGAGTGATTAAACAAGGATAGCCCAAGGCTTTCTTTGAAGAAAATCCGAGAAAAGAGCCGATTGGAGGAAAAACGGAAAAACGAGGAAATTCCAGATAGTAAAAAAAGGAAAAATCAAATCAGAGGGGAATTTGATACTAAAAATTGGGCGTTTTCGGACCAACTCCAATTCAATATATGAAAAAGGCCTAGAAAAAGAAAATCTGAAAATCGGACTTGTTTTGAGCAAAACCGGGCTTCGGAGGCAAAAGGACAAAATTGGAAAATTTGGGAAAATAGCAAATGAGCTCCAAAAATTACCAAAAATTGCAGATCTCATTCTTAAATCATTTCAGAGAGATTGGCAAAAGAAAATATGGATTTGGAGTTCGTTTGCAAAATGGCCAAATCCCAGGCCTACTATGCAGAAATTCAAAAGGATAAATCCCGGAAAAATAGCAAATGAGTTCTACAAATTCTGAAAATTTTTAGATCTCATTCTTAAATTATTTGGAATAGATTGGTGAAAGAAAATCCGGATTCGGAGTTCGTTTGCAAAATGGCCAAATCCTGGGCCCATTATGTAGAAATTCAAGCAAATAAATCCCAAAAAAATTGCAAATGAGCTCCAAAAATTATGAAAAATTTCAGATCATACTTTTAATTTATTTGGAAGAGATTGGTGAAGAAAAATCTGGATTCGGAGCTCATTTAAAAAATGGTAAAATTTCGGGTACACAAAAGGGCAATTTTGGAAGAAAAAATCCAAAAAAATAGCAAATGGACTCGGAAAATTTGAAAACTTACAGAATTCAATTTTTTATTATTTTGGAAGTATTAAAAAATAAAATTTGAATTTGGAGTTCGTTTGCTATTTATTTAGGTTCGGGGTCAAAAAGATTATTTTATCGAAGAAATCGAAATGGGCCTTTCTTGCAATGGAAGTGGGCTGGATTTTAAGAGGGAAATCAGCCAAGCCCATGATGGAGATTGATTTTGCTGAGCCATTTCATCTAAGGGCCAAGAGAGAAGAGGAAGGTAGTTATTTTAGTGATCAAGCCTTTGAATTTGCAACACATGGACCAATGGTTGGAGAGGGATATCATATTTATGTCCTATTTATGACATCATCTTCATGAAATCATATATTTAGGGGCTGATTATTCCAATCTAATGGTGGGATTTCTACATAGAAAGCATCTTTGATCAAAGACCATTGGATGAAAATTGGTAGGAAAAATTCTAGAACCTACTACACCTTTCTAAGGCCATTCGGCCAAGCTATTGGGGGAAGGCTGAAAGGAGGCAACAACTAAAATAAAAAGGAGAGAAAAAAGAAAGGAGGAAAAAGAGAGAAAAAGAAAAGAAAGGTTTTGCTTACTTCTTCTTGATTTAAAAAGCTAGAGCAAGGTAGCTATGTTCTTTCATGGTTTTCTCATACTTTGTTGACATGATTTTGCTATTTTGATTGTTATTTTATTCTCTTTTATGAAATAAACTTGTTTTTTTTTTAAAAAAATAAGTTCTAAGGAGCTTCTACTTTGTTTTTAGAGAAATAAAAAGAAAACAAGTTTTCATCCTTTTTTTATATCATGGACGAATAGTGTCTTCTTTTTTTAGATAATTTTATTTTTGATTTTGTTCATGAGATTTGTTGTGGTAGGTTAGCTTACTTGTGTTAGATTAGTTTGATTGTGGTAGGTTAGCTTGATTGTGGTAGCTTAGGTCTAAACCATGCTATGTGTTTGTGATAATGCCATGTTCATGTTGCTTTCATTCGACCATGATGGATTTCATTGTGCATGTGTGCATTTTTATCATCTTTACTTGTTTAATATGCTTCCATTGATCTTCATACATTTAGACCATGCCATGTTCATATTGTTTTCATTTGGCCATGATGATTTTTTGTGCATGTTTTCATTATTATCATTTTTGCTACCATGTGTTTGTGTTATTTGCTAGCTAGGATTGCACTATGTTATTTGATGACCATTCGGCCAAAATGATCCTTTTTGCTTTGTGTGTGCATTTTATTTTGTTTAGTTGATAGGTTTGCATTTCATGCCATAACATTGTGTATTTGATTTAGTTTGCCATGTGTTTGTGTTATTTGCTAGCTAGGATTGCACTAGGTTGTTTAATGGCCATTCGGCCTTTAAATGTGCTCCTTGCCTTGTGTGTGCATTTGCATTTTGTTTAGGTACCATGCTTTGCATTACTATGCCATGAGATTGTGTATTAGTTGCTGTTTGTTCATGCATTAGTATTAGGTTTGTTTGGTCATTATGTTCATGATATTTTCATGCATTCTCATATTGGTATTGCCATGCATATTCCCATGCATATAAGGTCTTAAACCATATTGGTATTGCCATGCATTGCTATGCTATTTAGGTCTTAGGTCACTTTGTATTGCCATGCATTTTCATGTCACTTTAGGTCTAAGTCTCATTTGCATTACTATGCATCTCATGCATATTTAGGTTAGGATAGCATTTATTGCCATGTAAGTCCATGTTAGGTCTAGGCCATATTCTTTATGCCATGCATTTTTCATGTCATTTAGGTTTTAAACCATGCATTTCATGCTTTCAATTTGCTGTATGTTCATGCATCTCATGTCATGCCACATGATTTGTGACTTAGGCCAATCAATGGCTCAAAGTCATGCTCACTTTAGCAGACTTGTGGAAAATTAAAGAGTTGTCAAGTTGATTTTTTAACCTTTGTGATTCTTTTCACTTAGGCAAATCTTGTCCAATATTTTATAAGTTTTAGCTACTGTTTGTAGGTCCTTAGGAGAGTCTCCAACATTTTTACTTTGATTTTTAAATGATTTTATCAAAGGCAAAAAAATATGTTTTGGCAAAATAGTTTTCACCCAATGTTTCGACTTTCTCAATTTTTCTGGGAAGTTATCTTTAATCAGAAAATTAAGCCAATTTTTTTTTGTGTAGTTTTACATGTTCTGAGTCTTCAGTATTTTGTTTAGAGTTTTTTGAAATTTTAAAAATAGATTAAAAAATCACGCTTTGAAACTAGACAGTAGAGTCAGATTTGAATTTGTGGGAAAATTAATTTTCTGCTTTGGCTAAGTTACTTAGAGGGGGCTGATTAGGAACTTTAGCTACTGTCTTAGGGCAGTTTCTAAGCCATTTTAAACTTAAAAAATGATTTTATAAAGCTCGGGTCAAGGGTGGTCAAGTCCGGGTTTTCAAATTTATGAAATTAGAGCTATTTAAAAGGGGGGTTCGGCTATGGCTCATTTTCATCCAAGAATTTTCAAATTTGTTTTCAAACTAATCACAAAGTATTTTTTATTTTAGAAAATTTAATTTGATGTCTTTTCCTAAGGTAGCCGGATATCTTTTTAGATATACGGATTTCCTTATTTAAAGGAAAAAATACACTTTCATGCATTGCATTTTCCATGTTCATGCATACTATATAATATGTGATTTTTGCTATTATAATTTTATGATATTGTTATTATTTTGATTTATATTTTATGGTTTTGAATATTCCTTGTTATCCTATGCTTTTTATTTAGTCATTTATTTTTGTCACATCATTTAGCATTTACTATGTTCATGCATTATTATTTTTATTTTCATGCATATTCCATGATAACATTGTTCTATGTTACATATCATTCCATGTCATTTAATTATGCCATTTCATTTAGAATATGTTATGTTACTTAGGTTATTTCATTTCATTTAGAATATGTTATGATGCTTAGGTTTTATCATTTCATTTAGAATATGCTATGCCATTTAAATTATATCATGTCATTTAGGTTGCATTATATTATCTAGACTTTGCTATGTCATTTTATTTATGTCACACATGTTCATATTCATTTTTTTTAATGTTTTTAAAAAAAGGATAATGATTTTAAATAAAAATAAAGATATTCTTGAGTTAAAATAATTCATGAGTTCTCTATCGGGTTTGCTGGAGGGGATATCATCAATTATCATTAATAAAGGAATATCTTTCTTTCAAAAAAAAATAAGAATGATTCGGAAAGTTTTCCAAATAAATAAAAATTTCTATATTTTGCTGATTTTGTAGGGGAATATAGGAAAATTTTGAATTAATAAATTTCGGATCATTTTCGATTAATAATGGAATTATCTTTCTTTAAATTGGGAATTAATTTGAAATGCCAAATTTAAAACCGACTTTTTATTGAGACTTGAGATAACACATGATTAATAAGATACCGTTTTATACGGGCGTTGTGGGGGTGCTAATCCTTCCCCGCACGTAACCGAGTCCCGAACCCGATTCTTTGATTTTCTCTGGTTTAAAATGCAGACTTGAAATTGGTTTTTAAAATATTTTAATTAATTTTAAAATGTTTTACAAAACTGGTTTTAATAGGTAGCCGATCACACCTAGCCAAAAAAGATTGGTGACGACTCCATGTTTTTTCCGAGGTCATCTTCAAACCTTCATTTTTCAAGAGGAATTAAGTCGTATTTTCCTCTGTTTTTCCAATGTCACGCTAACGAGTAATAAAGTCTCGCGATGAGACTTGTTATTTTTTAGGTTGCGACATCAGCTATAATCGTATTTAAGTTGTTATATATTTATATAAATTTGACATATTAATAATTTGTGTTATATAAATTTTGACACTTTCATGATTTGTTTGTGTTCGTGTTATTTTTTTCGTATCATGTCGTGTTTTAGTTATTTTTTTCGTGTCGTGTCCAAAATTGTTAGGTCTATCAAATTCCTAGCTGCAGCAGATGGTTTAGACTTAAAGAAACCTTTCCAAAAACAATGTGGGCAATAAGAATCTAAACCATGGCAACCATTGTGCCTTTAAAGCCAAAATGGAATAAATGGCAAATAAAAAAGATATCGTAGTAACAGCCAACCCAATGGCAGTGACTAACGATAAATTCAATCCTTTGTCTGAAAAAAAAAAAGGGGGGAAAGACCAGTAATTATTTGTCTTTCCCTTGTCTAGTGTATGCAATGATAAATTCTACCAAAGTTGATTGTAAGGTAATGGAATACAAAAGAGAGGAAGAATACAAAATTGCCATTCTAGCAGTCTGGATGGTAACTTTGGATTGGCTACCTACTAAACAAAGGATTATTTCGTGAGGATTGTTGTTGTCACTACCAGAGAAAGTGTTTTAGTGACGGAAATATTTTCGACGAAGTTATTTCGTCAGAAAAACATCACTATTTTTTTTGGACGAAATTTCGTCAAAAAATATTAAAACTTTTAACTATGATTTTTTAGGGTTTTTGCAACGAAAATCGAGTATTTGTTGTTTTTTGCTTGATGAGGTGTTGGGGACTAGAGATATTTTATTTTCATCTTGTTCTTTGTTAAAACATATTTGGCAGTAGGTACTCAAGTTGTGTGGCATTCATAGACAGCTTGGGGATTGGTCTTATGAGTTTAATTTGGATGCAATGAAGATTTAAGGAAAATGCACTAATTATAGTTGTGCTAAGGCTAGCATGATGTTCCTTTTTTTTTATTTTATTTGGCTAGAGAGAAATTGCAGGATTCATGGCATGTAGGCAAGTTCTACTGATGCAATCCTTGCTCCAATAAAAGAGGTGGTTCGCTACAGGGTTAAGGAATTGTAGGATATAGCTGGTGACAGAGTCAACAGAACGATAGTGTAAGCTTGGGATAAAAAAATGCTATATTTCTAACTATTTATTGCTAAACAGTTTGTTATGTTATTTATAAATGAGATGCAATCCTTAGTCGAAACAATATTGGTTTAAGTATTCTATTTGTTTTTTTGTTAATATTTTGTTATATTTCTAACTATATACTGCTAAGTAGCCTGTTATTTGTAGTAGATTTGCCTACTTATTTAGATGAATAAAAAGTTGCTACTTGCCAAACAGATTGAAGATTCTTCATAAGACAAGAAAACTAAGGAGAATTATTAAAAGGAGTTTGGTTGTCAGGTTGAAAATATTGGCAATGCTTTTATCACTTCTGACTTGCTGTTTCACTAGGTGTTTTAGTAGTCATCTGGTCTACTGCTTTTGTAGCTCCTCCTATATGGCTTTGTAAACCATCCTCTACATGTTCACAATCGATTGTCACTCAAATGTTGAAGAGACATTGTCAATACTGCAATAAGAAAAATAAATTCAATCCAGAAATTGCGCAAACAGAAAAGGAAAGTCTCACAACGAAAGAGATGTGTAACTGATGAGAGTTGGTGAACTGAGCCTGTGAGCCATTCCATTTTAAGCAGAAATAAACCTCATATCCAAAATGCCCAACAATTTATAGAGTGAAATTCAGACTTAGCTACCGTTAAGTAGGTATTGTCGATATTAATGAACTTGCCATTATTCTCAATGGACTTACACGTGGACCCAAGTATAGAAGAAATGTACAAGTTGAAGGACTTTAATAGCAACACACAATCCTATGAAGGATTCGAGTAGTAATGCACAGCCTGATGGGCAATAAGACATGATGAAGAAATATTAAAAAGGAAAACAGTTGTCAGAATTCGAACTCGAGAGCTCTGATACTATGTTAAATTGGATAACCAATTATCTCAAAAACTTAAACGGATAGAAAATAATCTAACTATTATATTTAAATTTCAACAATCATAGTTCATAGAGATATGCCATTCCAGATAATCAGATACATGGAAACCAACAATCAATCTTTATAGTACTAATTCATGAAGATAAAACACTACTTCATCTCCACCCTAAAAGTTAATTAGACCTCCATGAAATCCAAGAAAGTGAATTCTGGCTATTGGGGCCAACAATCATGCTTCACCTTCAGTCTCCATTCTATGCATCAAACTTCCAACTTCATAAATATTGAAACTACCCTGTAATTTGCTAAAGCAACACCTCAAAATATGAGTTTTACAAATTTTAAAAAATTGGAAAAATTACAAACGCAACATAATGGTTGCGACGTAATGGAAACTAAAACCTCTGCATCACATTTTATACGTTACGTGACGCCCTCGATATTATTAAATTCCTTGAAACATTACCAAATTCAAGTTCACGACACTAGAGTGTGCATGCAGGCCTTTCAAAAGTTAGGCTGAACCAATATCATTTTCTTCGAATTAGAGCAAGAGAAAGGGGCGACAATCAAAATGATCGTTACTTGTATTTCATCTGTTTCCTTCTCTCTTTTCTTTTCTTTTTTCTTCAATAAAAAATAAGTAATCTAATCTAGTGCAACAATATTTTTTGTTTTTTTTCCTTTCAACGATCCAAAACTTAGATTATATTTTTTTAATAATGCGGTTAGGGAAAAATTGTACTATGGACCCTTTCCACCACGTCAGCCATGGTTCTAGCCAATCAAATTACACCAAATCAGATTTTTATTCTACGTCATACTTACTCTCCAACGTAAAACACGATCCTAAACCCGAAAACACGACCCTGCATCCTAAACCCTTAAATATTAAACCCTAAACCCTTAAACCCTAAGAACAAAACTAAAAAAAAATAATAATAATGATGACGTGGAAAAAGAATCTGATCTGGTGTAATTTGATTGACTAGGACCATGGCTGACGTGATAAGAAGGGTCTATAAAATATTTTTTCGCGGTTAGGGTAGCATCCAAGTTTTGTCTAGATTTTATTATTTTTTTTCAAGTATTCTCTGGTCTACTAATGCATCATGATTTTATTTCTAAAGTGTTTGTTATAAAAATCAAATCTAAGTTGACAAGAAAATATAATTTCTTCTCTTACCAATTGTACTAATATTTATTTATTTATTATATTGATTTTGATCACGTGAAGTAGATTTATTCATAAGTCGAATCGAGTTAAGTTCGGATATTTAAAAAAAATATAGTTGTGTAAGATTCAGCCCAACTTTTTGGACTCGAAAAATTTATTTTATTGTTTAAAATATATTAAGATTATTTTTATATTAAGATTTTATATTTTAATAATTAAATTTAAATAAAAAATAATTTTTATTTATTAAATAATAATTCATCATATCAATCCGAATCTCAAATATCTTATCTCAGATCTCATTCAATTTGAATCGTACGTAATCCATCTGACAGTTGGACATATATAATGTGAAGCTAATTATTGAGTTGATCTTCAACAGTCCAAATTTGTTTTCTTAAAAAAAAAAAAGGGAAAAAATATGGTATTGCTTATCTTCTTCCCATAGATATCAGATTTCTGTTATTATTTATTGTTTTCAAATAAAATATTAAACAAAAGTTTAGACGAGAGATTTCAATAAAAATATTTATTTGTATAGAGACTTTCAAAATTGAAAATGAAATTATTTAGTTTGGCAAAATAAAAATAAAATTGTAAAAATTCTTGAAATTTGAAAGAAAAATTTTAGATGGTTCAAATTCTTTTTTCAAGTTCCAGTTTAAGAGGTGGAGTTTGTGAATTTTTTTTATTTTTTCAAATTATTATCATTCATTCTCCATCCCACCATGAAGAATAATCTGTCTTTGTTGACTTCTGTAATTGCTAGCATGGAATCACTCTGAACAATTAACGAGTCAAAGCCCCAGTCTCGTGCCAATTTCAAGCCAAACAGAAATGCTCGTACCTCAGCATGCAAGGGAGTAGTTGTATGTTTAATTTTTGACACTGCACAAAAAACTGAGCCAGCGCTATCCCTTAAAACCATCCCTAGACCTACAATTTCAAACGAAGCAGTGATAGAGGCATCAGTGTTAACTTTATATATCCTTGCCTGTCTCCCTGTATGACATTCTGCTACATTAAACACTTCCAGGACCACTCTTACTGCTAGGGACACAACCTCTTGTGGTCTACAACACTTAGGCCTCGCTTAGCATTGCTTCTGACACAGTTTTTGAGGTCAAAAGCTGTTTTTCACCGCAAACGCAATGCTAAACAGATACAAAAAATTAGCTTCTGCTGTTGAAACATGGTTTGAAAAGCCAAACCAAAAAACCAAAAAATATAGCTTTTGGGCTTTAAAAGCTGGCTTTTGAATAAAATGACTTTATTATCATCACATCTCTACACTTTTATTATTTTAAACATATCTTTTTTTGACATTTCAATTTCCAACAACATTTTTTCACAGCAATACTAAACACTTAAAAGTTTTTAAACCACACTTTTTCACCACACTTTATAAACACACTTTTTTCAACTCGAGCTTTTTCCAACCCAAGCTTTTTCCAACAGCAATGCTAAACTAGCCCTTACTTTCGTGAAAACACAGGTTCCTGTTATCTCTAATATTATTATTTCTCTATTCTAATTATTTATTTTAATATTCAAAAATTCTTTTTAAATTTTTTTTATCCAAACAATACAATGATTGATGCTAATATTTTAAATTAATGCATTTTAAAATGTTAAAATTTTTAAATTTCTCGTCCAAACGCATTTATATCATTTTTGGCCATTTTCAAATTTCAAATTTTTTTTTTTTTTTACACTTTTTGAACCTATATGAAGTTAGCATCTAGGTTCAACGAAGATTATGGGGGGTAAAAATGGACAGAAACATATCTCAATTAATGTTGTGAAACATTATTAGTCTTTTCGATTTAGACAAAGGGAAGACAATGATAGCATAAATAAATCGAATTTTTAAATTAGAAATAAAAGATCGAATTAAATCAATGAAATCGAGAATTGATAGTTTATTATATGGTATTAATAAGTCGAATTTTTAATGAATTAGTCAATAATCGGTTAAATTGTTAAAATGAAATTAAATCGATAATTGAATCGATTTTAAGTATTAATTAATATTTCATTTTTTTTATAAATATTGAAATTTTTAATTTTTTATATTAAATATTATATTATATCATTAGATTAATTTTTTTTTAATTAAACCGATTTAATCAACAATGATTTGGTGACTTCTTTATCCCTTTCACCAATTTTCAACGTGCCATCAAATATCAAATT
This sequence comes from Fremontodendron californicum, assembly GCA_030761205.1. Lineage (NCBI taxonomy): Eukaryota > Viridiplantae > Streptophyta > Magnoliopsida > Malvales > Malvaceae > Fremontodendron > Fremontodendron californicum. The sequence continues at coordinate 10,222,823 of JAULJL010000039.1, read as the reverse complement.
TCAATTTCTCTTCTCACTTTTTTAGATTAGGTTCCATTATTTTATTTACTTTTTAAATTTAAAATATTATTATTATAAATAATAGCAGAATTATATTTTATCAATGGTTCATTCCATTTTTAAATTAAATTCGAATTTTGAAATTGGTCGAATGAAAATAATTATTTCTTATATTATAATAATTAAAAATCCTTATGAGCCAAAAAAATTAATTGTTTAAATGACAATATGAATAGAAATATACAAGTTACTACGTTAGTCTATATAAAAAGAAATTTATTAAATATTTTGTTGTCTACTAAAAGTAAAAATGATTTTTGTTTTTTATATTTAAATACAAAATAATCTTATTTTATAAAAGAAATCTTATTTAAAGAAAAAAAAGTTTGAAATAAACTTTATAAAGAAAATCATTTTATTTTATATAGTTGCCTTTTGCTTAGACCTATCCATGGACCGAGCCGGGCCGCGACTCGGATTTTTTTTCTTTCTTGTCCAAGCCCATTCGGACTGGGCCTGGGCCGGCACGCATAAACCTATTTTACTATTCAAATATATTAAAATATTAAAAATTATTTTTTATTAATATTTATATATATTATAATTAAATTTAAATAAATAATAATATTTTAATACTTAAACTGTGATCCGGGCCGATCCGGATCATAAAAAATCATGTCCAGGCTCGACCTATAAACAGGTCTACTTCTGCTATGGCCAAATTCTTTAACCGCAATCTTTTAAAAATAATATATAATGAGAAAAAAAATATTTGATACACTGAATGGTTTAAAAACTCTATCTGCAAAATTAGCAAATTGACTAAGATATTAATATTAAAAAAATTAATATAATAAAAATGTACTTGTCAATTCTTTAAATCCAATTATAAAGTTTAAAAACTCCGTCGACAATATATAAAAATTAACTTATAAATTTTTAACTTATTTTAAAATTTAAAAACTCTACCAATCGTATTTAAAAAATGAATTCTTTTTCCAAACTCAAAATCTTGAAAAAAACTGGAGTGTATATTGGTAAATTCAGCAATAAATAATTTTTCTTGAAATGGATATTAACATGGCAATAAAGGCAAAAAATCTAAACAAATATAATGAAAAAAAAAAAGGGTGATTCCGGGGTAGAATGTTAGCCCCGGCTTCGCCCGGGTATGTTTTTTTTAACACTTAAAAAAAAAAATTAAAGAATATAATAATAGTATTAATAATTTACTGATAATTATTTTTAATTTTGTATTGTTGTTGTCGATACGTGATCCCGATCGCGGGGACCCGTTCAAGTGAGGGGAAAACAGAAGCAGAGGAAAAGACGACTTAATTCTTCTAGATTGAAATAAAAGGTCGATGGTATGAAAACGGCTTCGTAAAAAGACATGGAGTCGCCACCAATCTTTTTTGGCTAGGTGTGATCGGCCACCTATTAAAACCGATTTTATAAAATATTTTAAAATTAATTAAAATATTTTTAAAACCAATTTCAAGTCTGCGTTATAAACCAGAGAAAATCGAAGAATCGGGTTCGGGACTCGGTTACGTGCGGGGAAGGATTAGCATCCCCACAACGCCCGTATAAAACGATACTTTATTAATCATGTGTTATCTCAAGTCTCGGTAAAAAGTTAGTTTTTAATTTAGTATTTCAAGTTAATTCCCAATTTAAAAATAATAATTTTATTTTTAATTGAAAATGATCCGGACTTTATTAAGTCAAAATTTTCCTATATTCCTCGACAAAATCGGCAAAATATAAAAAAATTTATTTATTTGGAAAACTTTTCGAATCATTTTCGTTTTTGGAAAGAAAGATATTCTTTTATTAATGATAATTGATGATATTCCCTCCAGCAAACCTGGTAGAGAACTCATGAATTATTTTAACTCGGGAATATCTTTATTTTTTATTGAAAATCATTATCCTTTCTTTTTTTTAAAAAAATTAAAAAATTAAAAAATGAATATGAACATGTATGACATAAATAAAATGACATAGCAAAGTCTAGATAATATAATGCAACCTAAATGCTATGACATAATTTAAATGGCATAGTATATTCTAGATGAAATGAAAAATCCTAAGTGTCATGGTATATTCTAAATGAAATAAAATGATTTAAATGACATGTCAATTTTAAATGATATGACATATTTTAAATGACATGGCATATTCTAAATGACATGGCATATTCTAAATAATATAACCAAAATGATATGGAATATGATCTAAGTGACAAGAAATGACATGAAACATAAAATAATGCTATCATAAAATATGCATGAAAATAAAATAAAAATGCATGAACATAATATATGCTAAATAATGTGACAAAAATAAATGACTAAATAAAAAATATAGGATAGCATGAAATATTCAAAATCATATGGCAAACAATATAACATCATAAAATGTAAATCAAAGTAATAATAATACCATGAAAAATATCATAGCAAAAATCACATATTAAATACAATGCATAAACATGAAAAATGCAATGCATGAAAATGTATTTTTTTCTTTAAATAAAGAAATCCGTATATCTAAAAAGATATCCGGCTACCTTAGAAAAATATGTCAAATTAGATTTTCTAAAAACAAAACTTTGTCAATTCGAAAGTAGTTGCATATCCTTCTTAGTGAATTGGCTTATGGACTGGGTGAGAGGGGGGGGGGGGGTTGTTGACTGAGGAAAACGGATGTTACTCTCCCTCAGTTGAGTTGGTTGCAAGATATATATGTTAAATTCATTCTTGTCGTATTTCTCATTTGTCATTCGATATCATGCCTGGTTTTGCTTATATGCTTGCCTCTTTTTTTTTTTTTTTCCCCTATTGAAAGTTATAGTCTGCATTTATGTTTCACATAATTGATGCGGCTCAAGATGAGCCGTAAATTGTAGAGATGGATATGCACCAAAGCATTCAAATATCTCAAACATAGGAGAACAGTGCTTTTATTTTGTCAAAGTGTTTTCTTCATTGTTCTTGACTTATTTCTATATTGTTCGAGTACAGACAAAATGGACCTATAGGATTTTCACATGTAGAAGTGGGTAGCCCTCCTTCAGCTAATGCTTCACATGTTGAATGTCCTCGTTTTATGCCAAACCATTCTCACTTCATGCCACATATGACACAAAATTCTCCAAGCTGTTTGGGGCAACAAACCGTGCAGTGGTTCAATCAAGGGAGATCCACTGGTGCTCGGGGTAGCGAAGGAATCATATGAAAGTCCAACTCCCTCCTTCTAGCTTCAATTCAGGGGGCCCACGTTCTCATGGAAATAGTTCATTCAGTAATGGCATGCCATGGGGTATTTCCTAACTTTACACCGTCAAACTACTTTTAGTTAGGTTATACTCTGCTCGGTAATTTCATAGAGCTACTTTTGTCTTAACTATGTAATTATTATTGGATAGTTTAGGGAGTAGAATGAACTGATTCCGTTTTACTTGATCCCGGCGTTGTTAATGTAGGGCGTAAGGCCAATCATCCGGTCTCAAATGTTCCACCATCATCTCGTGGAGGAAAGGACTATGGAAGGATTGCCTAATGTTTGAATCAACGTAATTTTTTCGGCGTGGGATTATGTATTGGGTGTTTGGCAAGAAATTTGTACTCAATAGTTCACTTAACTAGTGAGCTCATTCTAAGCAAATGCTCATCCAGGACCATGCTCATTCATTGTGTTTTGCATAAATATAATTTATGGTGGTTGCTTTGCTTGTCTTCCAATCCATTTGCATGCGATTGCTGTTCTTTTTGTTATGATGCTTTTACTGATCTCAGTCCATGCTTGTATTTCCAACGTACCGGATTTCTAATTTACTTTTAGTTCTGAAATTGCTTTTTAACCTGTTTGAGGAATCTAACCATGTTACTGAGATATTCAATGCATCTGCTGTCAAGTACTCAACAGGAAGTTAAGGTCTGAGCCAATATCTAGACTTTGGTGTATCTAATTAGCAGTAGAGTACTATGTCAGTTGGACTTGAGTGTAAGTGTCGGATACGGGTATTTTAAATTTTTTTTTTTTTTTAGTTTTCTCATGTATTTGGAGGATCTTTGGAGGGTCATATCTTCATACCCATGTCCGGATATATATCGGACACGAGTTCTTCAAGAAAAATAAAGAGTCGGAGTAACATAAGTAGAATATATTGTATATTGAAGCTGAACTTCTTTCCTTTTTGATGTGTACACTCTTGGCGGTTGGGGAAATGAAATTTTTGCTTGAGATAGATGATAGCTACTGTGGAGAAGCCGTTTTGCGTATCTTATTGTATTTCAGATTTTAATTCATACTTAATGTTAAATCGAGATATTAAGTAATGAAAGGATATTAATTATATTAAAAATCCAATTATAGATAAGTTAGTCAAGCCACATTGACTTTCCTTGATAATTGAGGATCATGATTCATTGTTAGATGACAATCATGTTTTATAAATATAAAATTTATTAATTAGAATATTAATAATGAATTCAAATAGTTTGATTCATCTAATCCAATTTAAATAAAAGATTATAATACTTATATTTATTGTCAACATTTTAAAAAACTTAATGGCTCACATACAATAGAATATGATTTGTGAAAAATTAAATTAGGAATTAAATAAAAAATTTAATTAAAAACTAAATTGAGAAGTCCTTAGGTTAGCCATATATCACATAGTCCTATTTGTATTGGGGCTATGACCAGTCGCATCACAAGTGCTATTTAAAATAAGATTTGGTCGAACCTTTCTCTTATTTAAAAACTCTATGCCGCCCTCTCTCATATAACAATTATGCTATTCAATTATCTTTTATCTCATGTGTTGGGAACTTTTGGAGAAAAGAAAATTAGAGAGAACAATATATATAATTAGCATAAGATTTCGGCTAAAAACTACTCAACCTTGTGAAAGCTTTTGCCTCCTTTGTTCATGTGGATTATTGTTAGAAGCTGGATGCTTAAATAGCTGTTGGTTTGCTACACCAAACTTAAACTTCTTGGAGGATTAACCTTGCTGCCATCACCAAAGCAAAGTAAGAACAAATTCTGCAGCTAGGTTTTGTTTACTGTGTAACTTCTTATCAGCGTGATTTATAGTGCTGGGAATGAAAAAATTTCAATTTCCTGCTGCGTTTACGTGTTCTTAGCATGACTAATTCCTAACAAATCCATCATCCATTTCGCTTCAAAACATTCCACACAACAACAAATGTGATGTTTTCAAGATTAGAAGTTCAAATTAATCCGATACATTGTCGGCAAATCAGCAGTTTACATTTCGAGACTGAGCGTCTACTGTTTTTGTGAGCCGTAGAGGTGTTTTTGCTACAAAATAATAGTTTACCACAGATTTTGTGGTAACACTCTGAAGTGATAATTTTCTGATATATGGTCAATGGCCTTATTTTCTCTTTTTTTCTTTCAAAGTGATTACTTTCTGAGTATTTTTTTTGGTTTTTTATTTTATTTTATTTTTTATTATGGGATCAATATCCTTTTCATTTTCTTTTTGAGCCAAAACCATCCTTTTGATATTTAACTCATGCCTCTATATTTCTACATTCTTATTGTTTACCATTTAGTTATTTGCTCCTACAAATTACAGAGAGTTGGTAGATACAGAATGTGGGTTGATTTATTTTTTGACAGAAGATGAAAGTATAGGGCTTGAACTTAGTCTTTACATAATTCTTTGCCATACTCTTCACTTGAGTCAAGCCCAAGTTGCAAGGGCCTAATTGTTCCCTAACCAATCAAACTGTAATCCGTTAGTAATTCTAATATTTCGCATCTTGTAGCGGGCTGATCTAGTTTCATTTTCCGGTACAACAGAGGTCACAATCATCTGGAGATAGTGAAAGCAGTTATAAATATTGAAAAATCTATTGAATGTTACATTTTAAGATGATTGTATGAATTAACTGGATTGAATTTCAAGCTCGTCTAGTTTTCCTGCCCTCTTTTTAACTCCAAGATCCTAAAAACATTTGGAAATTGAAAATATATGCCAAGTTTTTATTTCTAGTTCATGGCTGCTATCTAGGGAGGTGGCAGTGGCCGCCAGTTCACCTAACATCCTTTGAAACTGGATGATATACCTACCTGAGTGCAAATGTTTATTAAGTTAGAAAAATTATTGGCAAAATCCTAGGCCTCCTCAGGTTTTTAGCTCTACGGACCTTGCTTCTGTGAGTCTAATGATGGCTTTCCTTAGTAGTAGTGAGCTCTGAATGCAAACAGAAATTCAACATCTAACTCCTGCAAAGCACAGCCACTTTCTTCACCCTCCCCGACCTTTTCTATTTGGTCGTGGCTTGAGTGTCTCGGGCTAGACGGTAACTACTTATATTATCCGGATTCGAGTGAGTATCTGATACGGATATGTATCCGGTACGAATATATTCAAAATTTTAAAGTTTTTTCATATATTTGAAAGATCATATCTTAATTCATATCCGAATATGTGTCAAATGTTAGAACTTATATAAGAAAGTCCCACATCGGTGGGAGCAACGAAGGAGTTCCTCCTTGAAGGCTATATAAAGAGCCTTAAGGAGAAGTATTAAAACCATCCCAAGAATTATCTCTTCCTCTCTTGTATACTTTCTTATATTCTTTGTGAGGTTGTTCTCTCCTAGTATTTAGAGAGAGGTGTTGTAATATTTTCTCATAGTGAAATTCTTCTAGTCTTGCCCCGTGGTTTTTCCCTTTATTCATTGAGGGTTTTCCACGTTAAATTTTGTGTGTTCAGTTCCTATTTTCTCATCTCTTATTTTAGTTGTGAGACACTATTCCGTCACTCTGGTACCTAACAGTGGTATCAGAGCCATTGGTTCGTGGTCCTTATTCCGCTGCAGTGAAAGTGTTGGTTCTTAGTATGCTCTGTGGTTGCAGTATTGTCTGATCTTCCACATCAGAAAAGAATTATTCTTGTTGCTGGAAATAAAGTGTGGTAGTGTGAAAGTGTCTAGGGAAGTTCTGGCTAGGAAAGACTTGGTATTTAAGTGTGTCTATCAATGACCCACCTCTCTTTCCTGGGAACCTACCTGGTGCACTATTCACAGGCTACGGTCACTGTTCCAGTATACGGGCTATTCAATTGTACTGTACTATTCACAGATACGGTTATTATTCATACGTGTGGTTGTATACTTTTGCAGTAATTGTTAACGTATACTGGATTTGTTCTAGTGTACGACATACGTACAATACTGTTCACGTATACGGTACTATTCACGGTGAAATAGTGTAACTCGCTTCAGTTCGTGTACAACCATGGCAGCAAAATTCGAGATAGAGAAGTTCAGTGGGAGAAATTTCTCCTTGTGGAAATTGAAGATAAGAGCAATTTTGAGAAAGGATAATTGTCTAGAAGCAATTGAAAGTAGACCCACAGAAATGACTGATGAAAAGTGGAAAGAGAAGGATGACAATGCTGTTGCCAATCTGCACCTAGCAATGGCGGATTCAGTTTTGTCAAGTGTTGCAGAGAAGAAGACTGCAAAGGAGATTTGGGATGTTCTAAACAAATTGTACGAGGTGAAGTCACTTCACACCAGAATATTCTTGAAGAGGAAACTCTACACTCTTCGAATGAGTGAATCCACATCGGTAACGGATCACATCAACACTCTGAATACGCTATTTGCTCAACTCACAGCATCAGATTTCAAAATAGCGGAAAATGAACGTGCGGAACTTCTACTTCAGAGTTTACCAGATTCGTATGATCAACTCATCATCAACATCACAAATAACAATGTTAGTGACTCTCTTCACTTTGATGATGTTGCCGGTGCTATTCTTGAAGAAGAATCCAGGCGCAAGAATAAGGAGGAAAGGTCAGAAAATTCAAAGCAAGCAGAGGCTTTAACGGTGATGAGAGGCAGATCAACAGAACGTGGCTCCAGTGGGAGTCAGAATCATGGTAGATCAAAATCTCGAAGAAGGAAGAATCTTAAATGCTACAATTGTGGCATGAGAGGGCACTCGAAGAAGGAGTGTTGGCATAATAAGAAGGGTGGAGAAAAGAATTCTGAAACATCAACCTCCCAAGGTTGTGTTGCAAGTACCTCAGATGATGGAGAAATCTTGTATAGTGAAGCAGCGACTAGTTCTAAAGGCGGAAAGAAACTCAATGATGTCTGGATAATGGATTCAGGTGCGACATGGCACATGACTCCACACCGAGATTGGTTTTGCACTTATGAACCTATTTCGGAAGGATCTGTGTTCATGGGAAATGATCACGCCTTAGATATTGCTGGAGTCGGTACCGTCAGATTAAAAATGCATGATGGTACTGTTCGCAAAATTCAAGGGGTACGACATGTGAAGGGCTTAAAGAAGAACTTATTGTCAATTGGACAATTGGATGACCTCGGGTGCAAGATCCACACTGAATGTGGAATATTGAAAGTAGTGAAAGGAAACCTTGTGGTGATGAAAGCAGAGAAGATCACAAGCAATCTATACATGCTTTTGGGAGAGACGTTGCAAGAGGCAGATGCATCAGTTGCAGCAGCCAGCCAAGAAGAAACGACGATGATGTGGCATCGCAGATTAGGCCATATGTCAGAGCGAGGCTTGAAAGTCCTTGCAGAACGCAATCTCCTGCCCGGGCTCAAGATGGTCAATTTACCTTTCTGTGAGCACTGTGTGATAAGCAAGCAGCATAGATTGAAGTTTGCTAAAGTAACTACAAGAAGCAAACACATACTGGACTTAATCCATTCTGATGTGTGGGAGTCACCAGAAATATCCCTGGGTGGAGCAAAGTATTTTGTATCATTCATTGATGACTATTCCAGGAGATTATGGGTGTACCCAATCAAGAAGAAGTCAGATGTGTTTCCAGTATTCAAGGAGTTCAAAGCACAAGTAGAGCTTGAAACTAGGAAAAGAATCAAGTGCTTGAGGACAGACAATGGAGGAGAATATGTAGACGGTAACTTTCTAGCATTCTGTAAGAAAGAGGGTATTATGAGACAATTCACGGTTGCACATACGCCTCAACAGAATGGTGTAGCAGAGCGGATGAACAGAACTCTCCTAGATAGAACAAGAGCCATGTTGAGAACAGCGGGATTGGCCAAATCTTTCTGGGCAGAAGCAGTCAAAACCACCTGTTATGTGATAAATCGATCACCATCAACGGCGATTGGTTTGAAGACGCCTATGGAGATGTGGAAAGGAAAGCCAGCTGATTATTCTTCTCTACATGTGTTTGGATGTCCTGTGTACGTGATGTACAACTCCCAAGAAAGAACAAAGCTGGATCCAAAATCCAGAAAATGTATATTCTTGGGTTATGCTGACGGTGTTAAGGGGTATCGCCTGTGGGATCCCACTGCCCGCAAGGTTGTTGTCAGCAGAGATGTAGTTTTTGCAGAAAATGAACTGCAAAGTGAGCAAACAAATGACAACACTTCAAAAGAGACTGCTACAGTGCAGATGGATAGAAATTCTCAAGAAGATGATTCTTCTGAAGCAGAACCAGAGCATGAGGTACCAGAACCAGTTGAGTCCGAGGCTGTAGAAGTTCGACGGTCAACTCGTGAGAGAAGGCCTCCAAATTGGCACACGGAGTATGTTACGGAGAGCAATGTTGCATACTGTCTTTTAACAGAGGATGGAGAGCCATCAACTTTTCATGAAGCTACTAGTAGCCCAGATGCTTCTCTGTGGATGACAGCAATGCAGGAAGAAATTGAAGCTCTTCACAAGAACGAGACATGGGAACTGGTGGAATTACCACGTGGCAGAAAAGCCATTGGTAACAAATGGGTCTACAAGATCAAGCGGGATAGCAATGATCAAGTAGAACGATATCGTGCTAGATTGGTTGTAAAAGGATTTGCTCAGAAAGAAGGTATTGACTTCAACGAGATATTTTCTCCAGTTGTCAGACTTACTACTATCAGAGTAGTGTTGGCTATGTGTGCTGCATTTGATTTACATCTTGAACAACTAGATGTAAAGACGGCTTTTCTACATGGAGAGCTTGAAGAAGAAATTTATATGCTCCAACCAGAAGGTTTTGTTGAAACAGGCAAAGAGAACTTGGTTTGCAGGTTGACCAAATCTCTGTACGGTCTAAAGCAGGCGCCCAGATGTTGGTACAAGAGATTTGATTCTTTCATAATTAGCCTTGAATACAACAGACTGAGTTCAGACCATTGTACGTACTACAAGAGGTTTGATGATAATGATTTCATTATTTTGCTGTTGTATGTGGATGACATGTTGGTGGTAGGCCCCAACAAAGATCGAATCCAAGATTTGAAGGCACAGTTGGCTAGGGAGTTCGATATGAAGGACTTGGGACCCGCAAACAAGATTTTAGGGATGCAAATTCACCGAGACAGAAAAGACAGGAAAATTTGGCTTTCTCAAAAGAATTATCTGAGGAAGGTCTTGCGACGCTTCAACATGCAAGACTGTAAGCCAATATCTACCCCACTTCCTGTCAATTGTAAATTATCCTCAGGTATGAGTCCTAGCAATGAAGCAGAGAGGATGGAAATGTCTCGAGTACCGTATGCATCAGCGGTGGGAAGCCTTATGTATGCTATGATATGTACAAGACCAGACATTGCACAAGCAGTGGGAGCGGTCAGTCGATTTATGGCAGATCCTGGTAGAGAGCATTGGAATGTTGTTAAGAGGATCCTTAGATACATTAAAGGAACCTCAGATGTTGCATTATGTTTTGGAGGATCAGAACTTGTTGTCAGGGGTTATGTTGATTCAGATTTTGCAGGTGATCTTAATAAAAGGAAATCCACTACTGGCTATGTGTTCACACTTGCAGGAGGAGCGGTAAGCTGGTTATCTAAGTTACAGACTGTTGTAGCTTTGTCTACTACAGAAGCTGAGTACATGGCAGCTACCCAAGCATGCAAGGAAGCAATATGGATACAAAGGTTAATGGAAGAACTCGGGCACAAGCAGCAGAAGATTATTGTGTATTGTGACAGTCAGTGCCTTGCACATTGCAAGGAATCCAGCCTTTCATTCCAGGACAAAGCATATAGGTATACAGTATCACTTTGTTCGAGAAGTAGTAGAAGAAGGAAGTGTGGATATGCAAAAGATTCACACCAAAGACAACCTAGCAGATGTTATGACAAAGCCAATCAACACTGACAAGTTTATTTGGTGTCGATCCTCCTATGGTCTATCAGAAACGTAAGCAACATGGAATGGCAAGACAGAAAGAGTGGTGTGAAGATATGATTGGTTTAATCAAATCTTCAAGTGGGAGAATTGTTAGAACTTATATAAGAAAGTCCCACATCGGTGGGAGCAACGAAGGAGTTCCTCCTTGAAGGCTATATAAAGAGCCTTAAGGAGAAGTATTAAAACCATCCCAAGAATTATCTCTTCCTCTCTTGTATACTTTCTTATATTCTTTGTGAGGTTGTTCTCTCCTAGTATTTAGAGAGAGGTGTTGTAATATTTTCTCATAGTGAAATTCTTCTAGTCTTGCCCCGTGGTTTTTCCCTTTATTCATTGAGGGTTTTCCACGTTAAATTTTGTGTGTTCAGTTCCTATTTTCTCATCTCTTATTTTAGTTGTGAGACACTATTCCGTCACTCTGGTACCTAACATCAAATACAAATACTTCTAAAAAATTGAAGAAATCAAATAAGACCGGTAGACAGGTTCACTAGAAGAAGGGAACTTGCAGGCTTTTAGGGTGATTACTAGAAGAACCTGACAATTCATATATTTTTTCGTGTCATAATCGTATTTAAAATATTTTATATTTATATAAATTTTGACTTGTTAATAAATTATGTTATATAGATTTTGACATATTCGTATATTCATGTTGTATCTGTGTTTCTTTTTCGTGTCGTGTTTTAGTTATTTTTTTCGTGTCGTATTCGTATCGTGTAATTATGTCGTGTCGCATATTATGAATCAGGCGGCTGGTGGGTTTCATGTTGGGAATTGAAAACTGCTTTCTCAAGGTTGGTTACGGGATTTTTCTTTCTTATTTATGCTTTAGTTGAGTTTTGATCTACAATTTAATGTTCATTGGTTCTAAGGTATCAATGGACTTTCATGTCCATAGGACTGATTTGTATTTTTTTTTTTTTATTATTATTCATAAAAAGAAAGCCTAAATAGTATTTTGTCTGTGCAGGTAGAAAGTAACAAAGAAAAACTTTGAAATCTCTAGTTAAAAGAATGAGCTCAAATTTGAAGCAACTATTACTAGAGGAGCTTGTTAAAGTAACTTTATCTAATTACTAGAATTTGACACACCACGAAAGATTTTTTTTTTTTTTTTTAAAATGTCTTTTAAAAAAAAATAATAATGCATTAAAAAAAGGGATAGTTTAGAATTTTTTTTATTTTAAAAAATTAGCCTTTTGAAAAAGAAAAAAAATTCATTAAAAAGGGGTAGCTTTTTTCAAGTAAAAAAGCGGATATTTTTTTAAAGTAGATATAAATATATTTAATTTTATATTTGTTAAAATAATTCTATTTGATTTTTTGGTCATTCAATTGAGTCATTGAATCGGTGTTACTTAACTTGTGATATCGTCACTTGACTTATGATATCAACTCAGTCACGAATTTTATAATATTATAGATTTTTCGTGGAATACAAATTACGGCACAAGGACCAAATCAAATCTAATCACTTGGAAATCATAGGTAAAAATACTTATCTCTAAAATTTTCTTCATTTTTTTCATCTATTGCAGAGATATAGTTTATAGCAGTATATAATTTTTTTTGAAATAATAATTTTTTTTTTCTTTTCATGAAACCCAAAAAAGTAAAAATAATATCAATAATTAAATGAAAGTAGAAATAATTAGATTTTTTCTAAAAAGTACCAACAAGGGCGGTAATATTTTTTACTATATTTTATATTTGTGAAAAGAAAATTATAAATATTTTTATATTTTGACGTTAAATATCTTATAAATTTTAATGTTAAAAAACGAAAAAAATGAAGAAAATATAATATATTGCTTGCTGATTGAATATAATGATGATTATTCTATGTTTGATTCATGAGCCCTGAAATTCAGAGCAGTCATATCTTGTCGAATTTATGTTTATTGTTATTAGATTAATATAAAATTTTAAAAAAAAACAATATTTTTAGGTTTTTTTAAAGATTAATTAATATATTATTTATAATAATAATATTATTATATTAAATATAATAGTAGATAATTTTATTCATTATTTTTAACGTATTTGATGAAAATATTACTATATATAATAATTTTAAAAGTATTTTTAAAACATTCGTTAATAAAATTCATATATATTACATGATTTTTTTTTCTTAGATATGAAGGGATGACAAAACCCGATCCGACCGATGGATTTCGCACCGATCCGCTCCGAATGGAGAGGTTTTTTTTTTGGAGCGGGTGGAGCGGAGCGGTTTTGGTAAATGCTTGCTCCACTCCGCCCCGTCCCGACTTTTGAAATTACTATTTTATCCTTTAAAATATTTTATATTTTTCCTTATATTTTTAATATATATTAGATATATATATTAAAATCATATATATACTAATATTTTATATCTATACTTTTAGTATATATGTATTATATATATTATATTAAAGATTTTTATAGACTAAAATTATGTTCATAAATAAATTATAATATAGTTTTTTATAATATTAAGTTAAAAATAATTAATATAAATTGAGGTGTAGCGGAGTGGAGCACCGTGGAGCGGTTATGGATGTAACCGACATCCATGGATGTGGATGTTTCCATCATCCATGCAAGAGTGGGGTGGAGGTGGATAAGGCAATATCCGCCCCCGCCCCGCTCATTGCCATCCCTAGATATGAGTAGTTTTTTTGGTAAGAGTGGGTAGTTTTTATATATTTTTTTTAAAAAAAATTGTGTAAATATAAATTAAAAGATGAAAATATCTTTAATTTAATTTTATTATTTTTATTTTTAAATAATATTTTTAATTAATTCATAATACCAACTTAATTACTCCTATTATATATAATATAAATCAATAAATCAATCACATGCGTTGGACATGGAGGCGTATATAATATAGCCGAACCGCTATTTTATTTTCTTGTTAGATTAATTTGAAGAGCAGAGCAGGAATTATATTTTTATTAATTTAATTGATTCGATGGTTGAACCAATTAATCTGAAAACTGAAGTCTTGAAACGTACAAGCTTGTATAATAATAGTAAAATGAATTACTCAATAATTTTGAACCTAGATCTTTTATTTAATTTAATATACTCAATTTTGCGTTTATACACAGAAAGGGCAGCTGTTCTATGCTTCCGGATACATCCTTCTTATTAATTGAGCAATATCAAATTTCTCCCAATAATTTATGGATTATTATCCTGTATACTAATAGTGAATTTTTTAAATTCTACAAATAGTGTTTACATGTTTTTCTAATTTTTCATACGATTTATATTTATTTAATCCGACCGTCGTATTTCATGTTCTATTCGCGTAGATCATGCACGTCGAGTTTCGAGTAAATTAAAAATGTTTAACTATTTATTTCGGTATAAAAAATTTCAACCCTTAAATATATATTGAAAAAGACAGTATCCTCGATCGATATGATAGGGATATCGAATCGATTCAAAATTTTACGTGCACGACGAGTACGATTATATTGTTAAATCCAACGGTCAATTTGTACAAATATAAATCGTACGAAAAGTTACGAAAGCATGTAAATACCGCTTATAAAATTAAAAAAAAAAAATCATTAACAATATACAGGATAATAATCTATAATTTAAACCCTGTAACTAAATGATAAGTTTATACCCCACGGCCTACACCCAACCTCATTAAAAGCAATGCTATCATTTAAAACCCGGATAATATAACGAACCAGACGACCTCTCTCTTTCTCTTGTTTTTTTTTTTTTTTTTTCCTTCTTTTTCTTATTATAAATAAGTAGGGAAACTCTATGATTAGCTGCTCTCATTTTTGGCTTTCATATTGATAACAGGAAATTGTTTGTTTATCCTAAAGGAGAATCATGTACTAAGGCTACAGCTTTATCTCTTAACGTTAAGTTAGCTGAGCCCAAACAGACTTCCACCTAAGGGGAAATCATAGGTAAAAATACTTAAAATTTTCTTCATTTTTTCTTCTATTGCAGACAAATAGTTTATAGCAAAATATATATATATATATTAGAAATAATAATTTTTTTTTATTTTCATGAAACACAAAAAAGAAAAATAACTAAAGATAATATCAATAATTAAATAAAAGTAGAAATAATTAATAAGTACCAACAAGGGAAGTAATTTTTTCACTATATTTTATATTTGTGAAAAATATTTATAAATATTTTTATATTTTGATGTTAAATATCTTATAAATTTTAATGTTAAAAAAAAATGAAGAAAATATAATATATTGCTTGCTATTGAAGATAATGATGATTATTCTATGTTTGATTCATGTTTCCCTGAAATTCTATGCAGCCAGATATTGTCGAATTTATGTTTATTATTAGATTAATATACAAGAAAAGAATCCTATGTGAATATATATTATATAAATCAATCAATTACATGCCTTGTACTTAGAGGCCTATATAATATAATCGAATCAATGAATAAAAAATTAGATCGAAGGTTAAATTGATGTGATTTTTGAATATTCATTGGTGTAATTAAAAGATAAATTCAATATTATATATTAAATATGTGATTTTATATTAAATAAGTATTAAATATAGTAATTAGTTAATAAAATATGTATTTGTTTTAATGGTATGATCTTTAATATATGATTAAGAGGTTAAAAGTTCAAATCTTATTAATTATAAATTTTTTTTTAATAAAAATAACAAAAACCGGATTTTATCAGTTTTTTGCCGGCTTTTTACCAGTTGATCTAGTTTTTCTACCATTTCATTGATTTTCCAATTTTTTTGTATGTGTCAGATCGGACAGATTAACGATTTTCGATTGAACCAATCCGACCGATCGATCGAGTTTTAACACTTAACTGAACCGCTATTTTATTTTTTTTATCAGATTAATTTGATGGGCAGAGCAAGAATCATATTTTTATTAAACTCAATAGTAATTCAAATAATCGGACAATTGAATCATTAAATTTAAAACTTAAAATATTAATTCAAATGATCCGATAATTGAATTATTTAATTCAAAATATAAAATTTTGGATGTGTCAATATCGAGTTCAATTACGATGTTATACTTTTAAGGCTCGTTTGTTTCGTAAAAATTAACTTTCAAAAAATATTTTTTTTAAATAACAATATTAACATAAATATTAATTATTAATTATTAAAGTATTAAAGTTTTAAAATAATTTATTATTAAAATATTAATATTTCAAATAATAATATTTTAATACTAAAATATTATATTAATATTAAATACTTTTAATAATACTATTTATTATTAAAACATGAATTATATTAATATTTAAAATATTGTAATTATTATTAAAATATTATTTCTATTGATATAATAATTATTAAATATTATTTATATTAATATAATTATTATTAAAATATTATTTTTACTTTTTCAAATAGTAATATTGACATACATATTAAAATATTAAAAAATTATTATTTCTATTAATATAATTATTAATAAAATATTATTTCTACTTTTTCAAATAGTAATATGGCATAAATATTAAAATATTCATTACTAAAATATTTAAAATATTAATTATTAAAATATTAAATTTTAATATTAATATTTCAAATAGTAATATTTTAATAATAATATTTAATACTAAAATATAATATTAATATTAATACTTAAAATAATAATATTTATTATTAAAACATTAATTATATTAATATTTTAAAATATTTAAAGTATTCTAATAATTAATAAAATATTATTTCTATTAATATTTATACTATTAAAAGAATAATATTTTTATACTAAAAAACATTTATTATTAAATCTTTATAATGCATAATTTATATATATTTTATTAAAATGGTAATATGAAAAAAAATTCAATAAAATATTAAAAATACTATTTAAAATTTAAAATATTGATAATGTTTTATTATTAAAATAATAATATTGTTATATGATTTTTTTTATAAATAATAAATAATATTCATTATATTAATAATTTATTATTTATTATTAAAATAATAATATAATATTATATATTATTAAAATAAATATGTATGTTTAATAATATTTATATAAAATATTAAAAATTACAATATTAAAATATGTTTATATTAATATTTTAATATATTTTTTTATAATTAAAAAATAAATATTTTTTATTAATATAATAATATTTGGCTTACACCTGCTCATGGACCGAGCTACCCGCTTAAATCCGATATTTGAAAGGGTTTGGATAAAAATGTTAGGCTCGAAAAATAAATTTGGATAAAATTTGGAGCCTATTTTCTAAACGGGTAAGGCATTAGATAGAGAATTTTAAACCCGAATCCGACCTAAATACTATATTATTATATAATAAATATAATTATATATTTAATAATAATAGATAGTTATAATTTATAAATTTGGGCTGCAATAATTTAATTAATATATAGGTAGGGAGTACTTTCCAAAGCCCGTTAAGTTAACTAATTCCATATAAACAAATATAATAAAAAAAAAAGTCCTCTGAAATTTTTTTAAAACTTGAAAAACCCTTAATCCCTCATTTGACGTGCGTCACTCTCTCCCTCATTTTCTTCTTCAATTTTTTGTCTCTCTTCAAAGTGGATATTTTCACAGAAACATAAACAACTCATATCTGTTTCTTTCTCTTCCTCTTTCAAATTGTAAGCTCTATTCTTTCTTCCCATTTTATCTCTTTATTTTTTTCACATGTTTGAAATATTCAAATTTGGTTGTAGTTGAATCTTTCTTTGGTCTCCTTTACTTAATTTTGATTTGGGTTTATCTGTATGCTTGATTTTTGATTTGGGTTTATCTTAAAATGTTCATATCTATGTTCTTTTAATTTTATGCTATTGCTAATTATTTTTCTTTTCCTTAGTTTATCTCACAAAAAAATTGGGCCTTAACAATAAGGGTGGAGCGTGGTCAATAAATTTTATCCATATTTCAGATCCGACCGAATTTAAATAGACACAAAAGCTATTAGAATCTTGTTTGGGCTCAATCCGAAATCAGCTCGATCCATGAGTATGTCTAATTTAGTTCGAGTCAAGTTAAGTCTCGATTTAAAATATGATGTCACAATTTTGATTCGAGTTGAATTAAGTTCACGGATTTAGTGAATAGTCCCACTCATGGACAAGAAGACAATTTTATTAAAAAAATCTTATTTTCTGTTAACCAATTAATTTTTTTTCAAACAAACACAAAAAAATATAAAAATCATCTATTGGAAATCATTTTCTATGAAATAAACGAACCATTAATCTTTTTTTTTTCTTTTTTTTTTTTACCAAAACTTGTATAATAATAGTAAAATAAATTAGTCAATAATTTTAAACCTAGATCTTTTATTTAATTTAATATACCTAACTTTAAGTTTATACAGCAGCAAGGACTGCTGTTCTTCCCTTCCGGATACATCCTTGTGTATTAATTGAGCATTATCAAATTTCCCCCAATAATTTTAAATCAAGGTAGTCAGTATAA
Source organism: Fremontodendron californicum (assembly GCA_030761205.1). Lineage (NCBI taxonomy): Eukaryota > Viridiplantae > Streptophyta > Magnoliopsida > Malvales > Malvaceae > Fremontodendron > Fremontodendron californicum. The sequence continues at coordinate 10,204,165 of JAULJL010000039.1, read as the reverse complement.
TATCAAAAAGCATATCGTTTTTGTTTTGATATTGATACGTATCGGTGTTGATGTATTTCGGTGTATCGTTTTGGATTTTTTCGATATTTTTAAAATATTTTTTTCATATATATATATATATATATAACCTATTTTTCAAATTTCATAATAAAATATATATCATATACATATACAAATATATCTCAATTACCTATATAAAAAATATATTTATATTTATATGTAAATGTAAATGTAAAATAATAAATATTTAATTTCCAAAATTTTTAAATATCAAATAAATAAAATAAATATAAATATAAAAATAACAAATTATTATTAATTAAATTCAATAAATTAATTTAATAAATATTTATTTTTAAATGTAATTATTAAAAAAATAAAAATGATCATATTAAAAAAAATATTAAAAATTAATTTAAGACAATCAAATAAATGAAAAATTAAAATTTTGTACGAACCGACGTGCCAATATTACAGAACAAGCTGGTATAATCAATATAAACCGATACAAAAACGAAAATAATATATTATTAATATTATTTCGTTTTATTTTAAAATTAATACATATCGATACGATATCCACTATCTTGATTTAACCCCAAAACTAAATGATAAGTTTATACCCCAGGGTCTAAACCCAACCTCATTACGAGCAATGCTATCATTTAAAACCTCCAAGAACCCCCAGTCCCCACCCAGCCACCTACCATCTTCCATTTGTTTGTTTCTAATTTGAGGATAGGGATCGGAATAGGTTTATACTTTTGAACATTGAAAATTGCATATTACGAAAGAAGACAGGAGAGGAGACACCGCTACTATAAACTGAAAACTCAAGCTTCTCTTTTCTCATTTCATCTCTCAATTCTCAAACAAATGGAAACTTGGTTCATCATCCTTCTCACGGTCTCCATTTCTCTTCTTCTCAAAGCCTTCCTCAACCTCTTCTCCTCTTCCAAAAACCTTCCCCACACTCTCCCTCCAGCCCCTTCCACTTTCCCTTTCATCGGCAACTTCTTATGGCTCCGCAAATCTTTCTTCCAAATCGAACAAATCCTCCGCAACCTCCGCCTAAGCCTTGGTCCCATGGTCACTCTCCACATTGGTCCTCGTCCTTCCATCTTTGTCTTCGATCGTTCCCTTGCTCACCAGGCTTTAATTCAAAGCGGTTCACTATTTTCAAGCCGACCCAAAGCTCTTCCTACTAACAAGATCATGAATAGCAACCAACATAATATCAGCTCGGCTTTCTATGGCCCGACCTGGCGGCTTTTGAGGCGGAATCTGACGTCAGAAATTCTCCATCCTTCGCGTATAAAGTCGTATTCTCGTGCACGTAAATGGGTTTTGGAAATTCTTTTCGATAGTTTACAGTCGAAGGCTAAAAGTGAAGCATCAGTACAGGTTTTGGTTCATTTTCAACATGCTATGTTTTGTTTGCTGGTTTTGATGTGTTTTGGTGACAAGCTTAGTCAGGACCAAATCAAAGAGATTGAGGCTGTTCAGCGAAGGATTCTATTTGGTTTCGGAAGATTCAATATGCTTAACGTTTGGCCTAGAGTGACCAGAGTTTTGCTCCGTAAGCAGTGGGAGCAGTTATTTCAGCTACGTAAGGATCAAGAAGATGTGTTGATTCCTCTGATAAGAACAAGAAAGAAAGCTAAAGAGGAGAGATTGAGCAAGAAGGAAAGTGATGATTATGTTTTAGCATATGTTGATACTTTGTTGGATTTGGAATTACCAGAGGAGAAAAGGAAACTTGATGAAGGAGAAATTGTTACTTTGGCCTCTGAGTTTCTTAATGCTGGCACTGATACTACCTCCACCGCTTTGCAGTGGATTATGGCAAATTTGGTGAAATACCCATATATTCAAGATAAATTATTGCTTGAAATTAAAGGGGTTGTGGGAAATTTGGAGGAAGAAATCAAAGAAGATGATTTGCAAAAGATGCCTTATTTGAAAGCAGTGATTTTGGAAGGGCTAAGAAGGCACCCACCAGCTCACTTTGTGGTGCCTCATAGTGTGACAGAAGACACCGTCCTGGGAGGATTTTTGGTCCCCAAGAATGGAACTATCAATTTCATGGTGGCAGATATGGGGTGGGATCCAAAGGTGTGGGAGGATCCAATGGCATTTAAGCCTGAAAGGTTCTTGGGAAGTTATGATAATGGTGGGGAATTGTTCGATATAACAGGGAGTAGGGAGATTAAGATGATGCCTTTTGGAGTTGGTAGAAGAATTTGTCCTGGACTTAGCTTAGCTCTGCTTCATCTGGAGTATTTTGTGGCTAATTTGATTTGGAAATTTGAATGGAAAGCCATGGTTGGAGATGAGATCAGCTTGGAGGAGAAGCAGGAGTTCACTGTAGTGATGAAGACTCCATTGAAGGCCCACATCTCACCAAGGAAGAGATAAGGTTGGACTTTCTACTTAAAAAATTAAATTATATATGTATTGGTCAGATGTCAATTTAGCTTTTAATACTGTCCTTACTCCTTATGATGTTGTATGCATACCCCTTGCTATATAACTCTATAAAACTTTATGTAAGTAGTTTTCTAGATGACTGCATCAATTCATCTGATAAGGAATTAATAGTTAACTACGTTATTCAGATTCGGGTGTGAGTGTTGGATACGGGTATATGTCCGACACGGGAATGTTCAATTTTTTCTAAGATTTCCATGTATTTGAAGGGACCTTAGAGGATCATATCTCCATACTCATGTCCGGATATGCGTCGGACACGAGTACTTCAAGAACAATGAAGAATCGGAGTAACATAAATAGTTAATGGTGCAACTTAGACAGCTACTTCTCCCAGAACAATTGGAAGCAAACTTTTTATTGCTTTCACACAATTTAAGCTTTTGAGAAAAAGATATGGTATATATTATGCTTTTAGGTCAAGGTGTTCTGGAAATTATATAGATATCCTGGATTCCTGTTATGGAAATTTCATTGGAAAACAAGGGAAAAGCTTGTCTTTGAGCTTTTCCTCATATTTAATTAATTACTAAGGCTAGTCATAGTTATTATCATAAACTACTTCAATTTGCTTATGCATACTCAGGGAGGTTCAAAGTTTGACATCTTGCTCTCTGTTTTCTATGCTGTCTGTACTGTGTCTTACACAGGTTTATATTATGACTAATGAAAGATAGTTATAGCCTCCCCATTGTTTTCTTTAAATATATTTACATGAACCAGATTTGAATTTGCCTCTCTAGGTCAAATCCAAACTTTCAATGATTGTAAAATTAAAATTCATCATCCAATTAGTCTACTCAAGTAAGTACTTAATATACCTAGTTGAATGAGTAGTTGCTTCGGATAATGTTATCCGGACTCGGGTAAGTGTCAGATGCGGATATACGTCCGACACGGGTATGCTCAATTTTTTTTTAAAGTTTTTTTATATATTTGGAAGATCATACCCCATACCCATGTCCGAATATGTGTTTGACACAGATGTTAGACACTTGTATTTTTTTAAAAATAAAGAGTGCAAGTAACATAGGCTTCAGAAGAATCAGAACATTCAATCGTGGAAAGTAAGGCACCAAATCAACCATAAAATTATTAGTTCTTCCATTTGAAGTCTTTTGTTTGGACACATTAAAATCCCTCCTTAAAATCTTTCACATGACATCTTGGTGGACAGCTGTGATCCTCAGTCTCTACATGCAAAGCTACACCTCAGGAACTTTATTTCCTTTGTTTTTGAGTATTGTTTCTTTGATTGATCTGCAATACTTGGAAAAAAAAAAAAAAAAGCTGAATCACTGTTGATGCCACTATGAAGGTTGAACTCAGTTAATTTAAATGATGACATCTCTCTCACATATCAATTATTGGGCTCATGTATGCATTTTCTAGTCCATGTAATTTTGAGCTAGCTTTCCATTGTTAAGGTTTTTGGAGTGTATATGTATGCCTTCCAAATTCCTGTTTGCTTGTATTTGGTTGTTGCAGCATTGGAACCTTATTTCATTAGGAGAAAAGGCAAAAAACCCGAAAAAATGAGAGTAACAATTATTTTGTGATTTTTTTTTCTTCATGTTGTCAGTGTCACAACTCAAATATAAGAATAGAAGGTCAAGATAACATTTTCAGTTAAGATGATAAAACTGCATAAGTTTGTTCATCTGTTACTATGAACCTTGTTTATAATCTTTTGTCTATGTATGGAAATTAGTAGTTTAGGATTCTATCTCTTCCAAATGTCAATCTGAATTTCCGAGATCAATTTATCAGTACTTGTTTCATGAACCTCCAAGTATCTACTTCTTGAACAGCTTTTTGATCATTCTCGTCTATAGAACATCTACTAGAAGTTATTCACAAATTTCCACACTTCAAGTCCTAATGTTCTTGGTGAATATCCAAGGATTAGGCAATAGAAAGTTTAGGAGAAATAACTTTCACTAGTGTAATTGAGATTAACTCGTCTTGTTGATTTCAACAAAGTATACATGCTTATCTATATAGCACATATCTATTACTGAGTTGTCTTTGAACTTTTCTTCATATTTAATTAATTACTAAGGCTAGTCATAATTATTATCATAAACTACTTCAATTTGCTTATGCATACTCAGGGAGGTTCAAAGTTTGACGTCTGCTTGGTGCTTGCTCTTTGTTTTCTATGTTGTCTATATCTTACACAGGTTTATATTATGACTAATGAAAGATAATTATAGCCTCCCCATTGTTTTCTTTAAATGTATTTCCATGAACCAGATTTGGATTTGTCTCTCGAGGTCATATCCAAACTTTCAATGATTGTAAAATTAAAATTCATCATCCAATTAGTCTACATAGTTGAATGAGTAGTTGCTTCGGACGATGTTATCCGAACTCGGATAAGTGACAGATACGGGTATGTATCCGACACGGGTATGTTCAATTTTTTAAGTTCATATGTTTTTGGAGTGGATATGTATGCCTTCTAAATTCATATGTTTGCTTGTATTTGGTTGTTGCAGCATTGGAACCTTATTCATTAGGAGAAAGGGCAAAAAAGATGACAATGAAGCTTAAAAAATGAGAGTAAAAATTGTTTTTAGATTTTTTTTTTTTCATGTTGTCAGTGTCACTACTCAAATATAAGAATAGAAGGCCAAGATAACATTCTCAGTTAAGATGATAAAACCGCATAAGTCTGTTCATCTGTTCCTCAGAGCCTTGGTTATGATCTTTTGTCTGTGCATGAAAATTAGTAGGTTTAGGATTATCTATTCCAATGTCAATCTGAATCTGATTTCTCAAGATTGATTTATCTTGACTTGTTTCACGAAAGTCCAAATATCTACTTCTTGAGCAGCTTCTTGATCATTCTCATTTATAGAACAATTACTAGAGTTGTTCACAAATTTTCACATTCCAAGTCATAGGGTTCTTGGTGAATTAACTCTTCTTTGTTCTTGTTGATTTCCACAAGTATATGTGCTTATCTATAAAGCACATATCTCAATCATATTAAGAATAAGCATCTAATACCACTTATGCGGAATTCTATTAGGGATATAATTTTAACTCAATTCATATTAAGAGTTAGATAATGCCCGTATGGATGTATTAATAGATTGGGTTCACGTGATTCGACCTATATTTCCTCATACAAATTAATTACGACCTGTTGAATCTTTTTAGATTAGTTTAAATTCAGTTTCTCTTAAGATAAACAGGGTTCTTTTATAGTAATCAAGAAGTAATCTGGAAAAAAAAAAAAAAACTTATAAGCTATAAAACAATGCACCTTATGGAGAATATGGACCCTAGATTCATTCAGTAATAATAAGCATTAACTAGAAAAAAGAAGGGCACAGACAGATTTGGAGGAAACACATTTATGAGGCCATGAATATGGCCAGAACTAGAAGTGTTTATAAGTCGGGATCGATCCACGATGTGCCGGATCACTCTTGAATATTAAAAGATTGCTTGTTCAGGTTCGATCCGAACTAAGCCCATCAGATCCAAAATCAATGACTGTTGTTCTTATTTTTCTTCTCAATTAGAAAGCTGAAAAGCCATAATCGTTCCTTCAATTTACACAATTGATCAGAATTCAGAAAAGGCTAATTAAAAAGATCAGTAGATTATTCAACTAATTTGATAGGGTTTTGGCATTATTAATGAGATTTGGTAGTAGATACCAAACACCAAAAAAAAAAAAAAACATTTTACTTAACATGGGTGCAAGCAAAGGCAGCCATTGCCAAAGCAAGCTCCTCTTGCTTTATCTCCATATGTCTGCTTGCACATAGCCAAACAAGCATCGTTTTTGCAACCTGCTATTTTTATAGTTGCTGTGCATGTTTTCTGTGGAGAAGTTTCTGCTGCTGCTACCTCTTTTCCTGTATATATGCATTCAAAATTGAACCAGGGTTAATTATAAAAATACTGAAAATAAAAATTATCATTATATATATAAATAAAAAATTTTACATAAGCAAAGATACTAAATATAATAAGATTTAACAATAATTTTATTAATTGTTATGAATATAATAAAAATTCGTAATAACAAAAATTATCGTTATTTAAAATATTCAACATTTTGTAACGATTTTTTTAATCGATGCTAAAAACCAATTTTTCCTAGTGAATGTACTCTTGTTCATACTTTTTTTAAGAGGGCACCCTAACAATTAAAGGTCTGTCTATGATATATATAAATATAATAGAAATTCACAATAACAAAAATTATCTATACATAAAATATTTAAAATATTCAACATTTGATAACGATATTTTAAATCGTAGCTAAAAACCCATTTTCTCGTAGTGAATGTACATAATCAAATTCTTGTTCATACTTTTTTTTTTTTTAAAGAGGGCACCCTAACAATTAAAGCTCTATATATGATATTTACAATATAGCTAGAAGCTAAATAAAAGATAATATATTTGGTTTGATTGAGTAATTAAAATGAATGAGATAGTATGGTGGGATGGGATTTTACCAGCAGCAAAAAGAAGAACCAACATGAAAATGGCATAGACCTGGAAGTTCTTCATGGCTTTGTTTTTTCTTCTTCTTTTGCTGTGTAAAAGTGAGAAAGAACATGCAATTCTCTTAAATTTATAAGTGATTGAGGGACAAGTTTGAGAGAAGTTGGAGATTGAAAATCTCTTTGATTTTTTTGCCTAATTTACAAGAAAGGTTGTATCTAATTATAACTACCATTTAAGCAAATAATGAAATATTTTAGTGGATTTTTGACCAAAAAAAAGGTACTTATATATATACATTAATATTATGGAATCAATTGTCATGCTATCTCAATTTAATTTATTTTCTCTAAAATCAAGGGTAAATTCCCATTAGCTCCTCAATCAAAGTCTGCCACAAAGAAAATCAGTCATAAATCTTATAGTCAACAAACGTGACCCTAAAATCATGGTTATTTGCATTGTGTAAATAGCATCAATTTAATTAGGATATCAATTGCTCTTTCTATCTTTGCTGTCCAGTTGATTTTATTTTAAATAAATTTGTAAAGCAAACTATTTACATTGAAAAAAAGAGGCGGTTTTGGGTAGAGATGGTAATTAGGTAGGTTTGGATCAGATTATTTTGGGTTCAGATCATATTAGATTCGGGCTTTTTGAGTTTGAGGTTTTGCCGGTTTGAGTTTCAGCAAATTTAAAATTCAAATCCCAACATCTGCATCCATTTTTTTTTTTGAACTGTTATCTCCTTTAAAAAAAATACGACCTTTTGAGTAACATAGGCATAATATTCTCATCATGCTATACTTTATGTAACAAGCTGAATACAATGCAATTAAGCTGTTCAACTTACACCAGAGCAAGTTTTCTTGACACGGCATTAAAATTAACACCAACACGATACGAATAAATGAACGTATCAAAATTTATATAACACAAATTTTTAACGTATTAAAATTTATATAAATATAAAATATTTTGAACACGATTATGATGAAAAAATATAAAGTAATACGAATACACAAATTACATGATCTATTTGAGGGGGAAATGAGTCAGGGGTAGAAGTGTGAAAAGAAAATAGTTTCTGTTGATTTTGGGTGGGCTTAGCTGTGATTCTGGGTCTTAAAAATCCAAAATCAAAATTCAGCTGGGCCATGCCATGGACATTTATTTGTAATTTAGCAAGTCCTTTGTTGCAACTTGCAAGGCGCATTAAAAGCAGCAATTCATAATTTAAATCATTTTATTTTTACAAATAAATTGACGATGAATTTTTAAGAGTGTAAATTGGGTTTAAGAGGTTGTTATTAGAGCTGGCAATTTATGTATGATTTTTTGTTACTTTTCGTATTAATTGTATAAATATAAATACAATATTAATTATTAAATATGTTAAAATTTTAAATATGAATACGATACGTGTATTATATATGTCATGTTAATCGTGTTAAACATGACATGTCATATTTATTATAATATTTTCATGTTTATTTAAAACAATATGTTCATGTCGTGTTTTCATAATGTATCTAAAATTATCAAATCTAATTGTTACATCTCCTATTAGATCAAAATAAATAAATAAATTGAATAAATTGCTCACATAAGCAATATGTCGACTTATTTATGAAGTTTAAAACTCAAATATTGATATATAAAATAATAAAATTTTAATTTAATTCAATTCCAAATTAATTTTAATATATTTATAATTTCGAGTTAATAGCACTAATGGTCCCTAAACTATACGACATATTTTATATTGATCCCTAAATTTCAAAACGTATCAATCAGGTCCCCAATGTTATAGCTTTGTATCATTGTAGTCCTTCCGTTACTAAGATCATCAGAAATGGCGTTAAACGACAGATGCTATTTGACGTGTAAATTAAAAAAAAATCCTTCTACTGATGTTGGATATTACGTGGAAATTAAAACAAAAGAAAGCTGATGTTATATAGCTTTGTATCTATGTTGTCGCGTGAAAAAAGAAAAGAAAAGGAGGGAGGTATTTGGGTTTTAGGGTTTGAATCAATTTGGGAGGAAAGAGGATAAAATAAAGGGAGGGAGGAGAACAAATCGCAAGGAGAAGAACGAATCGAAAGGGAGAAAAAGGAATCCAGAGGGAGAAGAAGGTATCGAGATGTAGAGGGTTTTAATTTGAAAACGAAAAATCATATGAGTCTCTAATCTTTGGGATGGCTAACATAGGAATGTTGCATATTTGCCATTATGGTGATGAAACTTCCATAAGGACCACGTGGACAAATTCTAACCCATGTCGAAGGTTTTTTGGTTGCAGTAACTATGGGGTATGATATTATTTTTGAAGGTTTTGTATGTTAATCAGTGTTGCAGCAAATTTAGGATTCTTTTTTTTGTTGCAGTAAATTGGAGCATGTGGATATTTTCAGTGGTTCGATCCTCCAACTGAAGAACATTCCAGACTGGTTATCATTGATTTATTGAGGAGGTTGCATCGACTAGAGCGACAATATGAAGCAGGCAGAGAAAATATCAGCACCAACACCAACACTCAGCACAACATCAAGAATCGCAACAATTGATGCTGGAAATGGATGGTAATGTTTTTGTTGGTTGTTATTGTGATGCTATTGTTGGAAAAAAAAATAAAGATAATGCTAGAAATGGAGTGTAACGAAGATAATATGTTATGGTTTTGTGATGCTGTTATGGATTGTAATGAAGATAATCCTCCAATGTAATGCCTTTGCTTTTTTGATTTGTTTGTTTTAGAGTTCGTCTTTGTAGAAATTTTAATGCACAGAGGTTATGAGAGTAAGTATTAGGAACTTCAATTTGTATGAAGCACATGATCAAGCTTTTCAGTTTTGTAATCTCTTTACATAGCAAATGAAAATTTATCTTTATTAATTAATAGTTGCATTGCCTATTGCTTTGATAAGGTTAATGCTAGTGCTTGAGTTTAAGAAATAGTGACTGATGGTTTAAATTTTTGTCCTTGTTTAGAATAGATTCTTGATTTTCTATAATTGAAAGTGTAAATAGTTATTAACACAACATTATTTGTAAGAAATTTATGTTATGCTCCTCAGCTCTGGGAAACATTGAATGCAAGATCAAAGTCAGAATTTCTTCAGCTTTGTAGCTCAAAAGTAAATCCGATTAACACTGGAAAAGCAAGATTTGGCAATTTGTTTCCTTCTTTAGATTTTCGTAAATTCTCTTAACAAGAAACACCATAAAAATGTGAAAGAGACGATTCAAGTAATTACTTCAAGGTCGCATGATTTATAGGCAAAGTAAGAGCCAATAAACAATTTCGGGCATAACATAACAACTTGCACTAATATGCTGCATCATGCACATTTTCATAGATTTCAAATAATGATTCACATTGACGTAATCTCCAATAGCTCTTAAAAGTACAACAACAATAGTGAAATGATAAAATCTCTCATATATATATATATATTGAATCATAATCTCTCAAATATATATATATATATATGGCTCCAACATGCAATACTATCCCAAGGAAAAGAAAGAACATGCAATGATCTAGAAATCCTCTCTGGATTATATTACCAAACTTCAACAGGATCCTGGAAACTACAAGTAAACAAATATAAAACTTAACCAAAAATATGTATTCCCAAAGAGAATTGCTTATCAAATAAGTCCTCTGATAAGTGCTTAATTTCATACATTTTCATGTATTATTTCCTTATACTTTATGCTTTAATTCTTAAGTTCCTTGACATTTTATTATATTTTTGTGAATTATAGGTATTTTGGATGAGATGAAGTCAAAACATGTCAATTATGATGTTAAAGAGCTTATAAAGTCACAATCATAAGATGGAAGAAGACTTGGGAGTCAAAAAGATCAAATTCTTAGTGCTAAGTGATCAGGCAGATCTGACCTCTGGAACTTGTTGCTAATAAATTATTATGTTAAATTCATTATTTGAAGAAACTTCATTCTTTTTGAAGCTGACTTGAATACCTTTCCAACGATAGTTTACACGCCTAAATCGAACAAGAAATGGTCACCCAAATCAGCCGACGAAGTGAAAGACAGTGCAGCAGTCATGAAACCGAAGTCAGCGAGCAAAAAAGCCACAAGACAGCCCACTCGACGCCGCGGCGCCAACCTTACTGCCTCCAAAACTCGCAAATCCGGAAAAAATCGCAAAACTCATAAAACTTGCCTATTTTGCACTCATTTGACTCCTAGTTTTCTTGATCAACAAGAATAGGTTTCTAAGACTTTAAAGCTCTATAAATACCATCTTTTGAGCCACCAGCTATGACATGCTTTTGATTATTTATCAATCTTCTTCTTCTTCTTCTTTAATCTCTTAGTTTTATTTTATTTTTCTTCTTAGTTTCTTTTGAATATTCATGTTTATGTTGATTATGCCTATGCAAGGCTAAACTTCTATTTGATTAAGGGTGATTTCAAAGCCCTAGACAAGTTTTGTAATTGATTTTCAGATTTATCTATCATTAGTTTTCTATCAAAGTTGATTATGTTCTTCCATAGAAATTGTTCATGACATTGTCTTGATTTGTTTAGGTCGCGAACTAGATAGATCTTGATAATTATCTATTGCTAGTTTAGGAGTCTTGATCCGTGTAATTGTCTTGATTTTTTATTCATAAGTGGCAATTTGTGATTAATGATTATAGTCAAGTTTTGGCTAATTGCAAACTGGAACATAATATAGGTTAAACAATTCGAGCTTATGTGTTTGTTGCCTAGATCAACCTATCTTTCTCATCATAAAGCTACCATTACATTAAATCTAGAGAGCTTATTCTAGGTTGTCTAGAGGTTAGAGATTAAATAGAGAGCTTGTTCTATTTAACGACGAACTAAGGAAAGATTGGGGTAACAAAGCTTGTTGTTATCTACGGTTGATAATTTTTATAGTTAATTAATGTTGATAGATCTGATTGTTGATTCTCAATGATGTCTAGTGGTGGAGAATGAAACTTTAACCATACTTTTCTCATTTTTGATTACTTCTTATTTACTTGCTTTCTTCTTTGATTATAAGTTTTTAGTTTAAACTAATTTTAAAAACCTTCCATTCCATTCCATTCCATTCCATTCCCTTCCCTTCCCTTCCCTTCCCTTTTATTTTGTTTTCTTTGAATTTGAGTATAAATTAATAATTCTTAAACTAAACACCAATCCCTGTGGACTTGACCCTTGCTTATTACTATATTTTACAATTGATATTTTTAGTTCAAGGATTAAATAAGATATACTCTTTTGAGTGCATCATCTTCAATTGACCAAAGAAAAGCAGTAATAAAAGACATTAACTAATTTGCTAGGCAATATATCACTTTTTGGCTAAAACCAAGTGGATGTTCACAAAAAGAAGCTAAAACAGACAGTATCAGGACAAGCAAAAACTCTTGCTTTGCTCTATTTGTTCTCAGAACACATAACATTCTTATCCAGTTGAAGTTAGTTTTTTTTAGCAACATGCTTGTGGGCAACTTTTATGTGCAGAACATTATTTTGGGTAATTGGGGCAATTGTTGTTAGAAGAGGATTAATGTATCTTGAAGCAACAGTCCTCTCTTTCTTGCCATGGTTTATGGATTGAGCAATAGGATTTGAATGACTTGCTCCAGTTGAAGTGCCCTACATTTGACACATGACTTTAGTATTTTTAATATGTAGATATAGGATATATCCATAAAATTCAGTGATAGAATATTATTCATTTACCTCAGTTGGGGGAGTAGGATTAAACATTCCAGATGCATCTTCGGAATAGTGTACCTAATCATATTATGAGAAATTGTTTGACTTGAACCCTAAACACATAACATAATAAAAACAGTCAAAATCCTATGATTATACCAAGTTCATTAATATAATTAAATAAAAATGAAAATACTTACATCAAGCATCCTGATGCACCCAAAAGAGTGTATCTTATTTAACCTTGCACTAAAAAGATCAATTGTAAGTATAGTAGTTAGCAAGGGTCGAGTCCTCAGGGATTGGGTTTTAGTTTATAAGTTGATAGTTTAAAACTTAAATTCAAGAACAATAAAAGAAAATGGGTTTTTGAAATCAGATTTAAAATAAAGTAAATAATAAGAATAATATGCAAGGCGGTATAACCAGCCAATAAAAATATATATACTAAATTAGGCGGTATAACCAACCAATAAAAATATATATACTAAATTACGCGGTATAACCAGCCAATAAAAATAAAACAAAGTTAATATACAAATGAGGCGGTATAACCAGCCAATAAAAATAAATATAAAAAATAAGCAAACTAAAAGTAAGAAAACAAGTAAGTAAGAAGAATAAAATATGAAAAATATGGTTAAGGTTTCATTCTCCACCACTAGACATCATTAAGAATCAATTTCAGATCTATCAATATCAACCAACTATCAAAGTTAACAACCGTAGATAACAACAAGCTCTGTTATCCCAATCTTTCCTTAGTTTGTCGTTAAATAGAACAAGCTCTCTATTTAATCTCTAACCATCAAACAACCTAGAATAAGCTCTCTAGATTCAATTTAATGGCAGCTTTATGATGAGAAAGATAGGTTGATCTAAGCAACAAACACATAAGCTCGGATTGTTCAACTTAGGTTATGTTCCACTTTGCAATTATTGAAAACTTGACCATAATCATTAATCACAAATTGCCACTTATGAATAGGAAATCAAGACAATTACACGGATCAAGACTCCTAAACTAGCAATAGATAATTATCAAGATCTATCTAGTTGTACACCTAAATAAATCAAGACAACATCATGAACAATTCTTGTAGAAGAACATAAGCAACTTTGATAGAAAATTAATGATAGATAGAATCTGAAAATCAATCACAAAACATGTCTAGGGCTTTGAAATCACCCTTAACCAAATAGAAGTTTAGCCTAGCATAGGCATTGTAAACATAAACATAAAATTAAAGAAAATCTAAGAAGAAAATAAAAGAAAGAAAGAAGAAGAGGAAGAATATTAATTATCCAACCTCTTGCTCTCTCTAAAGAAAAAGAAAACTAGAGAAAAGAAAGAAAGCTAGAGAAAAGAAAGAAGAAGAAAACTTAGAGAATTTTATTAAAATGGCTAATATCCTACCTATGTAAAATATGATCCTCTACAATCATCCAAGGCCCTCTATTTATACACATTTTGGAGGGCTAAATGACAAGAGACAAGCTTTACAAATTTCAAAGGTAGGTATAATAGGTGGGTGCATTTTTCTAACAATTTTCGTCATATTGTATGACAATTTTGCTCAGCCAACTTGATGGTCGATTTTGTCAATCTTGGAGGCCTGATCTGATCACATGGTCTTCTAGAAAAATGTTCCCCTATGAGTTACTGATTCATAGCCGTTGGAATCAGCTCATTTGCTGATGTGGAGAAGAAGATATGGGCAAAATACGAAAACAGGTCAGCACAGACGTCATTGCACATCAGCCAACTTGATGGTCGATTTCTTCAATATTGGAGGCTTTATCTGATCACATGGTCTTCTAGAAAAATGTTCCCCTATCAGTTAGTGATCCATAGCCGTTGGAATCAGCTCATTTGCTGATGGGTATCGGACGATATGGTAAAAATACGAAAACTGCTCAGGACAGACGTCATTGCACATCAGCCAACTTGATGGTTGATTTCGCTAGGCAAAACGACTCCATTTCAAGAAGTGTAAAACATGAAAAAGATAGATATGCCTCTTAACTTTGCACGGTCAAAATTTCAGCCTTATTGCTTCAGTGAAACTCGAGATATAGCTGATATGGCAAAAGCTGTCGGAACTGGAACTGAACTGGATTTGCCCTTAATTCTAGTAATCTGAAATCACTCAAAGAAACTTGTGAAAAACACCAAAATACATAAAAATATAAAAGATCATAAACACAATTAGACTAAACAATAATAACTCGTATTTGACACAAAACAATAATAAAACATAACTAAAAACTATATAATTATACGAGTTATCACACCCCCACACTTAGATTGTTGCTAGTCCCTAGCAACGACTCAATAAAAATAAAATAAGAAAATCTAATCTAATCCATTTTCGTAGGAAATCACGGTGGCACTTAGCATGTGACACAAGCCTTTAAACCCCTAGGTGTCCCTAGTGGACGAGTTTAGTCTCGTAAGGGTTTACTAGAACGATACCCACAAACATTGAAAAACTAAAATATAAATAAACTGCATATACTAAAAATATTTACTCCTAATCCTTTCAATACAAATTAGAGACAATCTTTGAACAAGTCTTATAAACTAATCAATAGCTTAAAGAATTTCACAAAAAATCATACTTGAATGTAAATTGTTTGAGTTAAGCCAATATTAACATAACATATTTCAATCAAAATAGTGCATATTCAAACTTAATCTCAACTACTCACATGGGATACCCTCATGATTTTCACTCTTTAAAGTAGTGGTGAAGTGTTTACACTCAATCAATCTCATGAAAACAGTTCTACCATATTCTTGCTTGTCCACCTATTCTCCACTATTTAGATCATACAACTTCATGAATCAAGAGGTCTTTAATCAAGGTTGTAATGGGGCCAAGGGGTTTGTAATGTGGTTGAAGAACAAAAGGATAAAGATATCACAAAGGTTCCAAAGAGTTCATAAAGTTTCGAGACATAAAAAGATCATACAAATAAAATTTCTCAAAACTCTTATAAAGCACATAATAACATAGGCTAAATATTCATGTTGAGCCTTTGCATCATTCTAACCAACTTTGTAACATCTTTTTCTTTACTTTAACTAGAAGTTCAAGAGAAGATTTTTTTTTTATTTTTTATATGAGAATGTATTTGACAATGATCCCTTTCTTTTTCTCTTGACTTTTTTCTTTCTTTTCCCCCCACACTTATTTCTTGTTTCTAACCCAAATTTTCAATAAATCTTCTTTGTCTTTGCAACTTGTCTCAAAACATGCTAATTCATCTTTTGGAACAAAGGTAAAGATATAAGTATATTTAGGTTAGGGACAAGTTATGGTTACCAAAGATATAGCTTATTCAATGTAGGCTCAAATTGGTTCACTAAGGGTGTGTTCTCTTGGAACATTAATAATGGATGGCTGTTTGGCTCTGGTTATAATCCTAATGCCTCTATCATATTCATGTTGTCACATGTATCAATATAGTCTCAAACGGTTTAAAGCAAGTTCTAGAGAATCATGTAATCATAAGAGCACTCAAGAAAGAAATTAGATTGATTTGTATAATGCATCAATCATTATAGGCTCAAAAACTCACAAGGATGATTATACAAGTCAGATTAAGTCTAAACATGCTTCTTTCTCAATCAACATATCATATTAACATTGGCTCATAAAAAGGTTGACATCAAGCTCAATTCTCATGAAAATCTTCTCACTAATAAATCTGTTTTAGACTTATGCAATTCATATCTCATCATTGTATTAAAAAGGAACTAAAACACACAAAAAAATAATAATAATAATAATAAAGACTCATAAAAAAAAATAGTAGACAAAAATAAAAGAAATCCTAAATCATTCCCCCCACACTTAATTCTTACATTGTCCTCAATGTAAGTCTATTAACTCAAATGAAAGAATCATGTGTAAGAGAAAAGAACTAATAACATAAGAATAGGAACAACTAAGACTCAAAACAAAACAAAACCATGCAACCTAAAAAATCCTAAAATACTAAACAAAAATTAACAAGTAAACATAAAAAGATTAAAATCAAACTGACAAGGTATGTCTCAAGTCTCCCTTACTCAGACCTTGTTCAGAATGAATACTTTTAAATGGCTTAAAACACAAATTTGTTTCTTTTTTTTTTTTTTTTTTTTTTTTTGAAAAGAAGAAATCAAACTGACAAGGTATGTCTCAAGTCTCCCTTACTCAGACCTTGTTCAGAATGAATACTTCTAAATGGCTTAAAACACAACAAATTTTTTTTTTTTTTTAAATTAGAAAAATATGTCCCTTACCCCCTACTAAAATATGACATTGTCCCCAATGTCAAATTTTAAAGGTAGGATTTAGGAGATATTACCTGCAGAGGTTGCTAACCATTTATTATAACTGAGACACAACAAACAAAATGTTAGATAATGTCACAAAGACAAAGTGCAATCCACTCCTTGCTCGTCCATATCTCTTTTTCTTTTTCCGAGCGTTTGCGAAACAACCGTAGCAGATAAATACTCATAAGCTTGGAGCTTTTTGAGTAAATCTTCAATGGTTGTAGCAGAAATTATGGTTCTCCTTGCCTCTGAAAACATGAATCCATTATCCACAGCATTATCTAAATATGAAAGCAAATTACTAAAATAACCATTAATATTAAGCAAACCAATGGGTTTCTTATTTGTGACCAAAGATGACCAAGAAGCCACGCAAGCTATTTCTTCCAATGTACCCAGACCTCCTGGTAAAGCAATGAATGCATCGGCAGAATGGTACATGATTGTCATCCGTTCAGGGATACTCCAGACTTGTATTTCCTTACCCACGGTAGGTCCACAAAAACTTGTGAATAGTTTTGGCACGATTCCTAGAACTGGACTTCCTCCGGCGTGTGCTGCTGTAGCGACTGCTCCCATTAAACCCGTACTACCGCCTCCATAAATCAAGTGGATCTTTTGTTGGGCAAGTATTACTCCAACTCTTATGGCTTCATCAGCGAATATGTTATTTTTCCCGGGATAAGCACCTCCAAAGACACAATTTTTTAATGCGCTGGGACGAAGTACTTTCCATTTTTTTTTCTTTTTTTTTTTCGAGTGCCTGAAAGAGAATGAGTACATGGTGTAATATATAGAGGACTGAGTAGTGAATCAGACAAGAGTAATAATGTCGCCGAAAGTGTATCTGACCTGTCAGAAGAAAATGTTAACCTAACAAAAGATTTTTGCGTGATTTCAGGAAGAAAATCAAAAAGAGAAGAAAAATCAACCGTAAAAGTCAAGAGTAATAATGTCGCCGAAAGTGTATCTGACCTATCAGAAGAAAATGTTAACCTAACAAAAGATTTTTGCGTGATTTCAGGAAGAAAATCAAAAAGAGAAGAAAAAATCAACCGTAAAAGACAAATAAAAAAAAAACGAGAATAATTACACAAATCGAACAACACGTAAATTAAACCAAAATAAAGTTATTGCAAATCAAACCAAAAGCTGAGAAGTCATTTATTGTAGTTGTGATTGTGGCTCACATCTTCCTCTGGTTTTACGTCCAGAAACGGCTTAAACACCTTCTATGAGTCGAGGATATGCTTCCCATCCAGTTTTCTTACAAGCTGGCAAACAGGGTCTTTTAACATCAGATTCCCAAGATGTTGCCATTCCCTTTGGAATTGCGGCCATAAATCAAGAATTTCTCTTTGTACGTCTCCACTAGGATGCGTCTCAAGAGAAAGTTGGATATTACCCAAATTCTCCTTACTCAGTCCATCCTTAATGAATTCAATTTTATCATCTCGATTAGAGGACGGAATTCCAATAGAACGACATTTACCGTTACACGTCCATCGTGCACATTTGTGGCAATTTGAACTCATGCGCTTTGCTCGTCGCTTCTTTGCAAAAGTGCTTCTACCTGTACCTGGTAAATGCAAAACAGGAAGATATTCATCTTCACGTACCTTGGCTTCAATTATCCAACGTATGTCTCCAGGAATCCCTTTCTGCATAAGTATTCTTAATCTTTCGAAACGAACTTGGTAAAGCTTCAGTAAAATATTTCGAGGAAAAGGAGGAAATCGTTTCTGCAATCTTGTGAGAATATCATCCATCCTGAAAAAAAAAATAAAAAAAAAAAAAATTGAAAGAGAAATTGGAAGAGAAATTTATATACAATATCAGTTTTGTGGGTAGCTGATGGAACCGATTTAAATAATCACGGAGTACCGTTATCCGCCATTTAACCGGGGTTAAAAAAAATAAAAATTATATTTACATCTACTTATTTTAAAAACAAGGATCAGAAAGAAAAACAACCTAAAAAGACTCAAAAACAAAAAACTCTAAATAAAATCCTAAATTACTAAACAAATAAACATAAAAATAAATAAATAAAAACAATAAAAAATAATAAAAGAAAAAGGAAAAGAAAGCAAATCTGAGTATGGCAGGTTGGTAATTTCTTCATTAATTGGACTGCCTTCCCAATTAGTACTGATTTAAGTTGTCCAACCTAACCAACACCCCTTCTTGGCTTTTTAGGCTTGTTAGGCTCATACATGAAACTTCCCAAATTTGAACGTTTGATAGGAAGCTTTCTTTGCACAAAACTGGATGCATTCTCCATTACAAGTATTATTCCATCATCCTTTGTGGTGCATATCTCATCGAGGA
Organism: Fremontodendron californicum; assembly: GCA_030761205.1. Taxonomy (NCBI): domain Eukaryota; kingdom Viridiplantae; phylum Streptophyta; class Magnoliopsida; order Malvales; family Malvaceae; genus Fremontodendron; species Fremontodendron californicum. The sequence continues at coordinate 10,184,828 of JAULJL010000039.1, read as the reverse complement.
ATGGAGCATATGTTGGTACTTGTTGAATGGCATCCACAAACAAACTGTTTAAGGTTTCCAGCATGTTTTGTTCATGTTCTTCCTCCTTGAACTTTGCAAATCTACTAGGAAAAGGTGGAGAAGAAACATTAGTAAAAATTGGAATCTTAAACGTTACCTCAGGTGCTGAAATACTCTTATTTGGATTTGTGGCTTCATTATCCTCAAGAATAGAATCCATCTCTAATTTTGTCTCATCCTCATCTTGTTCATCATTCTTCAAGGTCACAATAGTAGCATTCTCCTTTGGGTTAATCATCGTTTGGGCAGAGAATTCTTCAGATCTTTGTGCTACCCATACCACCATACTACTAGCCAATAGGCTTATTTGCCTTTCCAAACTCTGGATACTTGCCCTTGTTTCCTGTTGAAATTGCAAAGTATTAGTAACAAGAGAATCGACAAGATCTTCTAAAGAAGTACCTGAGTTTTGAGTCATATGTGGTGGTTGAAGAAGATCTGGTTCTTGAGACCATGATTGATTGAAGCTAGATGGATGAGTGTAATTGGCATAAGGATCTACTTCTTGGTAATTTTCTGAGTAGCCATAATTAGTATGATCCCACCATCCCTCATGGTAAGTGTTTGAGTAATGATCATACTGTTGGTCTTGGAACACTTGATGGCCTTGACATCCTCCCATGGCCAATTGTTGAACTGGGTAGGTGAGATTGGCTTGTTGATTCTCCATGTTCATGTATGCCACCAACTCTTCAAGTGTTAGATTGCTCAATTCCATCGTTTTTTATTTTTTTATTTTTTTATTTTTTATTTTTCAAAATTTGATCAGAAAAACCCGTATGTACAAGAAAATAAAACTCATTAGAACTGAAAATAAGAATAAACCAAGTAACAAATAAACTAAAGAAAACAATCCCCGGCAACGGCGCCAAAAATTTGATGCACCCAAAAGAGTGTATCTTATTTAACCTTGCACTAAAAAGATCAATTGTAAGTATAGTAGTTAGCAAGGGTCGAGTCCTCAGGGATTGGGTTTTAGTTTATAAGTTGATAGTTTAAAACTTAAATTCAAGAACAATAAAAGAAAATGGGTTTTTGAAATCAGATTTAAAATAAAGTAAATAATAAGAATAATATGCAAGGCGGTATAACCAGCCAATAAAAATATATATACTAAATTAGGCGGTATAACCAACCAATAAAAATATATATACTAAATTACGCGGTATAACCAGCCAATAAAAATAAAACAAAGTTAATATACAAATGAGGCGGTATAACCAGCCAATAAAAATAAATATAAAAAATAAGCAAACTAAAAGTAAGAAAACAAGTAAGTAAGAAGAATAAAATATGAAAAATATGGTTAAGGTTTCATTCTCCACCACTAGACATCATTAAGAATCAATTTCAGATCTATCAATATCAACCAACTATCAAAGTTAACAACCGTAGATAACAACAAGCTCTGTTATCCCAATCTTTCCTTAGTTTGTCGTTAAATAGAACAAGCTCTCTATTTAATCTCTAACCATCAAACAACCTAGAATAAGCTCTCTAGATTCAATTTAATGGCAGCTTTATGATGAGAAAGATAGGTTGATCTAAGCAACAAACACATAAGCTCGGATTGTTCAACTTAGGTTATGTTCCACTTTGCAATTATTGAAAACTTGACCATAATCATTAATCACAAATTGCCACTTATGAATAGGAAATCAAGACAATTACACGGATCAAGACTCCTAAACTAGCAATAGATAATTATCAAGATCTATCTAGTTGTACACCTAAATAAATCAAGACAACATCATGAACAATTCTTGTAGAAGAACATAAGCAACTTTGATAGAAAATTAATGATAGATAGAATCTGAAAATCAATCACAAAACATGTCTAGGGCTTTGAAATCACCCTTAACCAAATAGAAGTTTAGCCTAGCATAGGCATTGTAAACATAAACATAAAATTAAAGAAAATCTAAGAAGAAAATAAAAGAAAGAAAGAAGAAGAGGAAGAATATTAATTATCCAACCTCTTGCTCTCTCTAAAGAAAAAGAAAACTAGAGAAAAGAAAGAAAGCTAGAGAAAAGAAAGAAGAAGAAAACTTAGAGAATTTTATTAAAATGGCTAATATCCTACCTATGTACAATATGATCCTCTACAATCATCCAAGGCCCTCTATTTATACACATTTTGGAGGGCTAAATGACAAGAGACAAGCTTTACAAATTTCAAAGGTAGGTATAATAGGTGGGTGCATTTTTCTAACAATTTTCGTCATATTGTATGACAATTTTGCTCAGCCAACTTGATGGTCGATTTTGTCAATCTTGGAGGCCTGATCTGATCACATGGTCTTCTAGAAAAATGTTCCCCTATGAGTTACTGATTCATAGCCGTTGGAATCAGCTCATTTGCTGATGTGGAGAAGAAGATATGGGCAAAATACGAAAACAGGTCAGCACAGACGTCATTGCACATCAGCCAACTTGATGGTCGATTTCTTCAATATTGGAGGCTTTATCTGATCACATGGTCTTCTAGAAAAATGTTCCCCTATCAGTTAGTGATCCATAGCCGTTGGAATCAGCTCATTTGCTGATGGGTATCGGACGATATGGTAAAAATACGAAAACTGCTCAGGACAGACGTCATTGCACATCAGCCAACTTGATGGTTGATTTCGCTAGGCAAAACGACTCCATTTCAAGAAGTGTAAAACATGAAAAAGATAGATATGCCTCTTAACTTTGCACGGTCAAAATTTCAGCCTTATTGCTTCAGTGAAACTCGAGATATAGCTGATATGGCAAAAGCTGTCGGAACTGGAACTGAACTGGATTTGCCCTTAATTCTAGTAATCTGAAATCACTCAAAGAAACTTGTGAAAAACACCAAAATACATAAAAATATAAAAGATCATAAACACAATTAGACTAAACAATAATAACTCGTATTTGACACAAAACAATAATAAAACATAACTAAAAACTATATAATTATACGAGTTATCACATCCACCTTACTGTTACATCAGAAAATGAACAAACTCTATGTTGCTGCTCAACATGTGGTTCTGGTTGCTCAACATATTCTTTATTTTCCTAAATGAGATAACAAAAAAAATATTAGAAGTGGCTAATCCTAAAAATACATAAACCATCATAAGAACACTTACATCAGTTGATTGTTGAGAAGTATTGTTCTGACATGTTGTAAGGATCTTGCAAGACTTTCTGTTATGTTCTTTTGTCCATACTCCAACATGTCATTGTGACTCCAGTTTTCTTAACTTGGTTGGGTTATCTATTTGTGGGGTAAGTTCATCAGGTTCTTTCCTTATTTTGGTTTTGAGTCTGCCAGATTGTTTTCTTTGCACTACAGGAGGTTGAGGAATGTAGTTAGATGGTGGCCATGAGTATCACCTTTGATTGGGTTTATGGCTTCTTTGTAAATCTTCCTTTGTGACTCCACAGTGTAATGCTCATCCACATAAGCCTAAAAGGTTAATGAACCAAGTCCATGTGTTTGTACTTTCAGTTTCCACCACAGCAAAAAACAATTGGATATATACAGTCATTAGCATCAATACCAACAACAATCAACAATTATCCTCTATACTTTCCTTTTAGATGGCAACCATCAATACTGATCAATGGCCTGCAATGTTGGAATCCGAGAACACATGCTTTCAAACACACATACATCCTTTGAAATAAATCAGCATCTAGCTTACAGAGAACACTAGATCCAGGATTAATGTTTATTATCTCTTCAAAATACCTCACAACCTTAGAATACTGATCAATGTAATTTTCGTGAAGTCTTTCCAAAGCCAGCTGTTTTGCCCTTCATAACTTCATCCTTGGCACAATCAAAACATATTCCTTATATACCAGATTCTCAAATGAAGACAAGGAAAAATTAGGATCAGCAAGAAAATAATGCATATACTTATTGCAAAGCCACTTGTAATCCACATTCTTGTTCACATAATATTTGTAGCATGTATGCTTGGACTTGTAAGTTCTTATCTGGAAGGTTGGATCATTTGGATCTTTGTTTAACTTCCTACCATATAATGTCCAATTACAACCTTGTTTGAAGACAACCCTAAGCTTGATTTTGTCATTTTTCTTAAATACTATATTCACCATATCTTTAATGCTAGCATTCTTGATAACATCTTTTAATTGCTTTTTATTAGCAAATATCATGCCAACAGAAAAAATAGGGTCATTCATGTCAGCTACGGCATTAAATTCAGGCCATTTCTTTTTTTGGTTTATCTACTTCGTCATTGTCAGATCCATCAATACTATATAAATTATCAGAGCAAGAAACATATCCACCAATAATCTGCTCAGCTTCAATATCATTTTTTACATTATCTTCCACTGAACTACTACCCTTGCTGCAACCTTCCATTTTTCTTTTACCTTTCATTTCAGGATTAGATTCTGTATAACCACCATCCCTCTCAATATTAGGGTCTACAGCTTCATCAAACATATCATCATCATCTTCATCCATCTCATACTCACTGTCTCTAAAATCACTATCACTATCATTGTCATCCTGTTCTATTCCCATATCATTACCTTCATTCTCATCACACCCATCTTCATCAAACTCTCCCTCACCTATATTACATTACCTTCATTCTCAAACCCTTCAATCTCATTAACATTCTCAATAATTATATTATTACTACTACCATGTACAATTTGAATAATCACTTGTCTTATAGTTTAGGTAAATAAACATATACCTAGTTGGAGGCAAATTATTATACATCAGCATATGATGCACCCAAAAGAGTGTATCTTATTTAACCTTGCACTTAAAAAGAATAAATTGTAAAGTATAGTGATTAGCAAGGGTCGAGTCCTCAGGGATTGGGTTTTAGTTTATAAGTTAATAGTTTAAAACTTAAAAACAAGTAAACAAAAGTAAAGGGGATTTTGAAATCAGATTTAAGCTAAAGTTAACAATAAGAATGAGAAAACAAGTAATTAAGAAGAATCAAATATGAAAAATATGGTTAAAGTTTCATTCTCCACCACTAGACATCATTAAGAATCAATTTCATATCTATCAACATTAATTAGCTATCAAAGTTAACAACCGTAGATAACAACAAGCTCTATTACCCCAATCTTTCCTTAGTTCGTCATTAAATAGAACAAGCTCTCTATTTAATCTCTAACCATCAAACAACCTAGAATAAGCTCTCTAAATTCAATTTAATGGCAGCTTTATGATGAGAAAGATAGGCTGATCTAAGCAACAAACACATAAGCTCGGATTGTTCAACTTAGGTTATGTTCCACTTTGCAATTATTGAAAACTTGACCATAATCATTAATCACAAATTGCCACTTATGAATAGGAAATCAAGACAATTACACGGATCAAGACTCCTAAACTAGCAATAGATAATTATCAAGATCTATCTAGTTGTACACCTAAATAAATCAAGACAACATCATAAACAATTATTGTAGAAGAACATAAGCAACTTTGATAGAAAATTAATGATAGATAGAATCTGAAAATCAATTACAAAACATGTCTAGGGCTTTGAAATCACCCTTAACCAAATAGAAGTTTAGCATAACATAAGCATGAATAATATATACATAAAATTAAAAAGAAAAATAAAAGAATGGAGAAGAAGAAGAAGAAGAATAATGATTATCCCTTGAGTCTCCTCAAAAGATGTCTAGTTTATGGCTCAAAAGATGGTATTTATAGAGCTTTAAAACCCTGAGAATAAGTCTTTGCTGCACAAGTAAGCCTGGAGGTAGAAAAATCACGTTTTTGCCTTCTTTTTTTTTTTCAGATTTGCGATTAGGGTTTTTCTGGCCGCAGGGTTCTTTAGGGAGATCTTCTAGCGCCATTTTGAATGCCCATTTCTTATCGGATTTGGGCCCATAATATATCGTTGGAAAGATAATCAAGTCAACTTCAAAAGTAAAGAAGGAAGTTTCTTCAAATAAAGAATATAACATCATGTTTTCCTTACAACAAGCTCCAGAGGTCAAATCTGCCTGATTGCTTTTCAACCAGAAATTGATATTTTTGACTCCCAAGTCTTCTTCCATCTTCTGATTATAATTTTGTAAGCTCTTTACCATCATTATTTACATCTTTTGACTTCATTCTTCTTATTGTACCTAAAATTCAAAAATATAATATAAGTAAACAAGATAAAGATCGAAAACATAACAAAAACTAAAGGTAGAAAGGCATAAAATGTAAATTTTATGAGCTTATCAAATACCCCTACACTTAGCTTTTTGCTAGTCCTCGAGCAAAACGAAATAAAAATAAAATAAGAAAATCTATTCTGATCCACTTTCATAGGAAATCACGGTGGCACTTAGCATGTGACACAAGCCTTTAAACCCCTAGGTGTCCCTAGTGGACGAGTTTAGTCTCGTGAGGGTTTGCTAGAACGATACCCACAAACATTGAAAAACTAAAATATAAATAAACTACATATACTAAAAATATTTACTCCTAATCCTTTCAATATAAATTAGAGACAATCTTTGAACAAGTCTTATAAACTAATCAATAGCTCAAAGAATTTCACAAAAAATCATGCTTGAATGTAAATAAATGAGTTAAGCCAATATTAACATAACATATTTCAATCAAAATAGTGCATATTCAAACTTAATCTCAACTTCTCACATGGGATACTCTCATGATTTTCACTCTTAAAAGTAGTGGTAAAGTGTTTACACTCAATCAATCTCATGAAAATAATTCTACCATATGCTTGCTTGTCCACCTATTCTCCACTATTTAGATCAAGCAACTTCAAAATCAAGAGGTCTTTAATCAAGGTTGTAATGGGGCCAAGGGGTAATAATATGGTTAAAGAATAAAAAGGAAAAGATATCACAAACGTTCCAAAGACTTCATAGAATTTTGAGACAAAATAAGATTTTGCAAATAAAACTTTCTCAATATTCTTTACACATAGGCTGAATATTTCATGTTGAGCCTTTACTTCATTCTAACCAACCTTGTAACATTCTTTTTCTTTTCTTTAACCAAAAGTTCAAGAGATGATTCAATTTTTTTTTTCATTTTTTTTTTCCATGGGAATGTATTTTTACAATGTTCCCTTTTTTTTTTCTCTTGACTTTTGCCTCTCTCCTCCCCCACACTTATCTTTTGTTCTAACCCAAATTTTCAAAAAGTATTCCTTGTTTTTGCAATATGTCTCAAGCATTCTAGTCATCTTTAAAACAAGGGAAAAGATATAAATGTATTTAGGCTAGGTGTAGGATATGGTTACCAAAGAAATAGCTTATTCAATTTAGGCTCAAATTGATTCACTAGGGGGATGTTCTCTTGGAACATCAATAAGGAATGACTGTTTGGCCCTGGTTATAATCCTAATGCCTCTATCATATTCATGTTATCACATGTATCAATATAGTCTCAAACAGTTTAAAGCAAGTTCTAGAGAATCATGTAATCATAAGAGCACTCAAGAAAGAAATTAGATTGATATGTATAATGCATCAATCATATAGGCTCAAAAACTCACAAGGATGATTATACAAGTCAATATCAAGTCTAAACATGCTTCTTTCTCAATCAATATATCATATCAACATTGGCTCATAAAAATTAGTATCAAGCTTAATTCTCATGAAAATCTTCTCACTAATAACCAGTTTAGACCTATGCAATTCATATCTCATCATTGTATTAAAAAGGAACTAAAACACACTAATAATAATAATAATAATAATAATAATAGTAATAAAGACTCATAAATAAATAGTAGACAAAAATAAAAGAAATCCTAAATCCTTCCCCCCACACTTAATTCTTACATTGTCCTCAATGTAAGTCTATTAACCCAAATGAAAGAATCATGTGTAAGAGAAAAGAACTAATAACATAAGAATAGGAACAACTAAGACTCAAAACAAAACAAACTCATGCAATCTAAATAATCTTAAAATACTAAACAAATAATAAACAAATAAACATAAAAATAAATAAAAATAATAAAAGAAAAAGGAAAAGAAAGCAAATCTGAGTATGGCAGGTTGGTAATTTCTTTATTAATTGGGCTGCCTTCCCAATTAGTACTTGAGTTAAGTTGTCCAACCTAACCAACACTCCTTCTTGGCTTTTTAGGCTTGTTAGGCTCATACATGAAACTTCCCAAATTTGAGCGTTTGATAGGAAGATTTCTTTGCACAAAAGTGGATGCAATCTCCATTACAAGTATTATTCCATCCTTTGTAGTGCATTGCTCATCGAGGAATGGTGCATCTTTTGGTACTTGTTGAATGGCATCCACAAACAAACTGTTTAAGGTTTTCAGCATGTTTTGCTCATGTTCCTCCTCCTTGAACTTTGCGAATCTACTAGGGAAAGGTGGAGAAGAAACATTAGTAAAAATTGGAATCTTAAACGTTACCTCAGGTGCCGAAATACTCTTATTTGGATTTGTGGCTTCATTATCCTCAAGAATAGAATCCATCTCTAATTTTGTCTCATCCTCATCTTGTTCCTCATTCTTCAAGGTCACAATAGTAGCATTCTCCTTTGGGTTAATCATCGTTTGGGCTGAGAGTTCTTCAGATCTTTGTGCTACCCATCCCACCATATTACTAGCCAATTGGCTCATCTGCTTTTCCAAACTCTAGATGCTTGCCCTTGTTTCCTGTTGAAATTGCAAAGTATCAGTAACAAGAGAATACACAAGATCTTCTAAAGAAGTACCTGAGTTTTGAGTCATATGTGGTGGTTGAAAAAGATCTGGTTCTTGAGACCATGATTGATTGAAGCTAGATGGATGAGTGTAATTGGCATAAGGATATACTTCTTGGTAATTTTTCGAGTAGCCATAATTAGTATGATCGCACCATCCCTCATGGTAAGTGTTTAAGTAATGATCATACTGTTCATCTTGGAACCCTTGATGGCCTTGACATCCTCCCATGGCCAATTGTTGAACTGGGGAGGTGAGATTGGCTTGTTGTTTTTCCATGTTCATGTATGCCACCAACTCTTCAAGTGTTAAATTGCTCAATTCCATCATTTTTTTTTTCTTTTTCTTTTTTTCAAAATTTGATAAGAAAAACCTGTATGTACAAGAAAATAAAACTAATTAGAGCTGAAAATAAGAATAAACCAAGTAACAAATAAACTAAAGAAAATAATCCCCGGCAACGGCGCCAAAAACTTGATGCACCCAAAAGAGTGTATCTTATTTAACCTTGCACTTAAAAAGGATCAATTGTAAAGTATAGTGATTAGCAAGGGTCGAGTCCTCAGGGATTGGGTTTTAGTTTATAAGTTAATAGTTTAAAACTTAAAAACAAGTAAACAAAAGTAAAGGGGATTTTGAAATCAGATTTAAGCTAAAGTTAACAATAAGAATGAGAAAACAAGTAATTAAGAAGAATCAAATATGAAAAATATGGTTAAGGTTTCATTCTCCACCACTAGACATCATTAAGAATCAATTTCATATCTATCAACATTAATTAGCTATCAAAGTTAACAACCGTAGATAACAACAAGCTCTGTTACCCCAATCTTTCCTTAGTTCGTCGTTAAATAGAACAAGCTCTCTATTTAATCTCTAACCATCAAACAACCTAGAATAAGCTCTCTAAATTCAATTTAATGGCAGCTTTATGATGAGAAAGATAGGCTGATCTAAGCAACAAACACATAAGCTCGGATTGTTCAACTTAGGTTATGTTCCACTTTGCAATTATTGAAAACTTGACCATAATCATTAATCACAAATTGCCACTTATGAATAGGAAATCAAGACAATTACACGGATCAAGACTCCTAAACTAGCAATAGATAATTATCAAGATCTATCTAGTTGTACACCTAAATAAATCAAGACAACATCATAAACAATTCTTGTAGAAGAACATAAGCAACTTTGATAGAAAATTAATGATAAATAGAATCTGAAAATCAATTACAAAACATGTCTAGGGCTTTGAAATCACCCTTAACCAAATAGAAGTTTAGCATAACATAAGCATGAATAATATATACATAAAATTAAAAAGAAAAATAAAAGAATGGAGAAGAAGAAGAATAATGATTATCCCTTGAGTCTCCTCAAAAGATGTCTAGTTTGTGGCTCAAAAGATGGTATTTATAGAGCTTTAAAACCCTGAGAATAAGTCTTTGCCGCACAAGTAAGCCTGGAGGTAGAAAAATCACGTTTTTGCCTTTTTTTTTTTTTTTTTTTTTTCAGATTTGCGATTAGGGTTTTTCTGGCCGCAGGGTTCTTTAGGGAGATCTTCTAGCGCCATTTTGAATGCCCATTTCTTATCGGATTTGGGCCTATAATATATCGTTGGAAATATAATCAAGTCAACTTCAAAAGTCAAGAAGGAAGTTTCTTCAAATAAAGAATATAACATCATGTTTTCCTTACAACAAGCTCCAGAGGTCAAATCTGCCTGATTGCTTTTCAACCAGAAATTGATATTTTTGACTCCCAAGTCTTCTTCCATCTTCTGATTATGATTTTGTAAGCTCTTTACCATCATTATTTACATCTTTTGACTTCATTCTTCTTATTGTACCTAAAATTCAAAAATATAATATAAGTAAACAAGATAAAGATCGAAAACATAACAAAAACTAAAGGTAGAAAGGCATAAAATGTATATTTTATGAGCTTATCAGCATAACATCATCTTCACTATTTATCCTAACCAAACCATCTGCTAAATCTCTATTAGGGATTTTCCAATAAAACTCTATAAGCCCAACATGTCCTAACATTGCTGCCATACAATCAAGTTCTACTAAAGACATCTTATCAGCCTCACACAAGTCAAAAAATTCAATCTTCCCTTGTATATATTGTCTATTAGGCATGCTAGAAAAATATTCCCCATGATGTACAGAAATAGTGAAATATTCAGAAGAATCATCTATCATAAATAAAAAAAACATTTTTAGGCAAAAATGTTCAATATACAACTATGGAGAAGAACAGAATACATGCACTATAATAACATAATCCACAACACGTGCACTGCAATATTATATATTAAACAACTGTTTAACAGGTAATTGCAGATAAAAAAATCAAATCAGATGTTAAAAACGGTTAAATGCATAAATAACATCTATTCTTCTGGAGCTCCATAGTAGGAAAATCAACCAATGAATTACCAGTTTCTTCTACCTTGGGTCTAGAATATTGAATATGCTCTATTAGAATCAAATGTAATACTACGCAGTATGATAGCCCATTCAATCTCCTTATACATATTTAGACAAATAACATCAGTGTGCTTTATTAACCATAAACAAGAAGCAAGCTATCAAGGCACCTGGATCTTTGATGCTAACAGAGAGACTTAAGCAAACTTCATTTTCAGACCAAATAATTTGAGAAAGACTAAGACATCTAGCCTTTGCAAAACTGTGTTTGTCGCAAACTATTCTATTTCTCACCTTCTACATTCACATTAAGATTGCCTCATATATCAATCATTAGGTTTAAACCAAAAGGGAACCATATAATTGACTTCTTCTGATCTTAGCCAATATTCGGGCAACGTTTAAGTTTCAGTAACTTCTTCTTTTCGACCGAATTAGTGCCTTTTAAGTACAAAAGTGTCCATTCGTTTTACAAAAACTATAAATCTTTTACCACTTTCTAGAACCCTCTGAAGTATGAAAAATGTCAATCCGAAATTAATGAAAAACTTTAAATTAAAAATCATATATTTAAATAACAAAACACTAACTGTAAACAACAAGACCTCCATCCCTACTTCTCAACTGCCAACTCATTTTGATTGAAGATTCTCGAGCTTCCATTTCCCTTGTTGATTTGAAATCCTAATTTTTTATTTCCCTTTCCCAAATCGATTTCTTTTGCTTCAAGGTGAAGGAATTATCTTCTCTCTGGTCCCAGTGGTCCTACAAGTTTGATGGTGGTGGTCGGCCTTCATTTTTTATTTGTGTTTTAACCCTAAACCCATTTCTCTTTCTTTCTTTTTTCAATTTTGTTTTTCTTTGTGTTTTAACCCTAACCCAGTGATCGACTATTGGTTTTTGGTAAAATAGTTTTTGCTTTTGTGTTAATTGCCATATTTCGACTGTTGCTTTTGTTTTAATTGCCACGTAATATCCAGCATCAGCAGAAATAATTTTTTTAATTTACACGTCAAATAACATCTGTCATTTAACGTCATTTCTAATGGTCTTAGTAACGGAAGGATTACATTGATACAAAGCTATAACATCGGAATCCTGATTGATACGTTTTGAAGTTTAGAGACCAATATAAAATATGCCCTATAGTTTGGGGATCATTAGTGCTATTAACTCTATAATTTGAATTGATTTTAAGCCATATCGGTTAACATTACTTAAATACTGTAATTCTTTATGTTAAAAAAGTAGATGATTTTTTGTTATAAATTTTCTACTTTTTCTTTTAATATCTATAATATATATATATATAAAACGAATGTGAAGAATCTTTTGAACTAACAAAAATATCCATTATTGATTACTAATTTACCATGTTAAATTTTTTTTTATTAATAAAACTTATCCAATTTATAAATAAAAATTATAATTCTATTGAAAGATTATTAAGTAGTTAAATTTTATCAAACAACAATTGCAAAATTAAGGTTTATTAAGTAATTAAAACTCATGTTATTATATATATATATATGTGTGTGTGTGTGTGTGTGTGTGTGTCAACTTTTTATTTTAATATATTCATTACATAAAGTGTGAAAAAAATTTGGGAGCTCTGATTTTTTTTTTCTAAATTGAATCACAATGATGAACTATGTAAAATATGAAATTAATTAAGACACAACACGAACACATCATAAGAAAAATAATTAAAAAACAACACGAAAAATAACATGAACACTACATGGATACACGAATGTTTCAAAATACACATAAAGTAAATTATTAACGTGTAAAAATTTATATAAATTTATAATATTTTAAACACAACAAAAAATAACATGAACACGAACACATAAATTTTTATCATCTTTCTCTTTTTCTTTCCTTTCCTTTCCTTTCCTTTCTCTTTCTCTTTCCTTTCTTTCATTCTCGAAAAAAAAAAGTGCCACGTGTCGCAACGTGGAGAGTTTATGTAGTAATATATATATATATATGTACTAGAATTTTTTTCCCACTTTGCTGGGGTAGACTTAGACTTGACAATTTATGTATTTATGTCGTGTTCGTGTATTTTTTCGTGTCATAATCGTATTTAAGGTGTTTTATATTTATATAAATTTTGATGTGTTAATAATTTGTGTTATATAAGTTTTGACATATTCATGTATTTGTATCGTGTCCATGTTTCTTTTTTGTGTCTTTTTTTTTCGTGTCGTGTTCGTGTCATGTCCAATATTGCCAGATCGGTATTTTTTAATATTTATAAATTTATAATTAAATTAACAATCGCAAATAAAATTAAGAATCATATTAAATAATTATCATTTATTTAATAAATTTTCTATGTTTTAAAATCTTAAATAAATGAATTTAGAGTTAAAATTGAATCACTATGACAAATTATGTAAATATAGGATGAATTGAGACACGACACAGACACAACATGAAAAAATAATTAATACACGACACGAATACACGAACGTGTCAAAATCTATATAAAATGAATTATTAACGCGTAAAAATTTATAATACTTTAAACACACCAAAAAAATAACACGAACACGTTACGAACACACAAATTTTTCTTTAAATCGAATCATTATGATAAATTATGCAAAATATGTCGTGGATTAAGATACGACACGAACACACAAATTTTTCTCTAAACTGAATCACAATGACAAACTATGCAAAATATGAAATGAATTGAGACACGACACGAACATAACATAAGAAAAATAATTAAAACACAATACGAAAAATAACATGAACACGACACTAATACACGAATGTGTCAAAATATAAATAAAACAAATTATTAACGTGTGAAAATTTATAATGCTTTAAACACACGAAAAAATAACATGAATAAAATATGGGATGAATTGAGACACGACACAAACACAACATGATAAAATAATTAAAACACACACAACATGAAAAATAACATGAATATGACACAAATACACGAACATGTCAAAATCTATATAAAACGAATTATTAACGTGTAAAATTTATATAAATTTATAGTATTTTGAACACATAAAAAAAAAAATATGAACACGTCATGAACACAATTTTTTTTTTTTTAAAAATTGAATCATTATGATAAATTATACAAATATGTAATGAATTGAGACACGAAATGAACATGACATGAACACATAATTTTTTTTCTAAATTGAATCACTATGACAAACTATGCAAAATATGAAATGAATTGAGAGACGAACACAACATAGGAAAAATCATTAAAACATAACACCAAAAATAACATTAATACTACATGAATACACGAACATGTCAAAATATATATAAAATAAATTATTAACGTGTAAAAATTTATATAAATTTATAATACTTTAAACACACGAAAATGAACACAAATTTTTTCTCTTTTTTTTTTTTCCTTTTTTTCCTTTCTTGAATTTTATAAAAAAAAATAAAAAAAGACATGTGTCACCACCACATTACTTTGTGTTTTAACTTTATATTAATGTTAGATGATAAGAAATTTTATGTCTTTTTAATGAAAATCTTGGATTGTTATGTTTTATCTGATTGGTAGGTTGAACGAACCGAGTTTGAATAAATATATCTTTGTTTGTTTTCGTTTGTTTCTTGTTTATCGTTTATATTCGGCTCGTGTGATGCACTCAAAAGAGTATATCTTATTTAATCCTTGCACTAAAAATATCAATTGTAAGTATAATAGTTAGTAAGGGTCGAGTCCTCAGGGATTGGGTTTTAGTTTATAAATCATTAATTTATAACTTAGATTCAAAGAAACAAAGTAAAGGGAGATTTTTTTGAAAGAGTTTAAAAGTAAATAAAACAAGAAAAGTAAAAAACAAGTAAATAAGAAACAATCAAATATGAGAAATATGGTTAAGGTTTCATTCTCCACCACTAGACAATATTATGAATCAAATTCAGAACTATCAGCATCAATTAGCTATCAAAGTTAACAACCGTAGATAACAACATCCCGTGTTACCTCAATCCTTTCTTAGTTCGTCGTTAAGCAGGACAAACGCCACTACTTAATCTCAAACTATCAAACAACCTAGGATAAACATTTCTAAATTTAATTTGACTACAGCTTTATGATGAGAAAGATAGGTTGATCTAAGCAACAAAAGCATGATCATGAATTGTTTAACTTAGGTTATGTTCCACTTTGCAATTAGCGAAAACTTGATCATAATCATTAATCACAAATTGCCACTTATGAATAGGAAATCAAGACAATTACACGGAGCAAGACTCCTAAACTAGCATTAGACAATTATCAAGATCTATTTAGTTTGTAACCTAAACAAATCAAGACAATATCATGAACAATTCTTATAGAAGAACACAAGCAACTTTGATAGAAAACCAATGATAGATAGAATCGCAAAATTAATAACAAAACATGTCTAGGGCTTTGAAATCACCCTTAACCAAAGAAAAGTTTAGCCTAACATAAGATAGATAATATATATACATAAAACTAAAAAGAAAATAAAAGAATAGAGAAGAAGAAGAAAATTGATGATCCCTTGAGTCTCCTCAAAAGATTATGATAGTTTGTGGCTCAAAAGATGGTATTTATAGAGCTTTTTGAGTCTTGAAAACCCTTTATTGCTGATCAAGGAAGCTAGGAGTCAAAGGAGTGCAAAATAGGCAAGATTTTTGAGTTTTACACTTTTTCCCGGTTTTGAGGACAGCAGGGTCGGAACGGCGGTGCCACTTTTCGGCGCCGAGGCCAAGTACACTGATTTGGTGATTTTGCTCACTAACGTCGGTTTCGCGACTACTGCACTATCTCGCACTTCGTCTGCTGATTTGGGTGACCATCCGTTGTCTGATTTAGGCATGTATAACTATCGTTGGAAATGTATTCAAGTCAGCTTCAAAAGTCAAGAAGGAAGTCTCTTCAAATAATGACTTTAACATAATGTTTTTCTTGCAACAAGCTCCGAAGGCTGATTTGCCTGATCATCTAGGACTAAGAAATTGATCTTTTTGACTCCCAAATCTTCTTCCATCTTATGATTGTGGTTTTGTAAACTCTTTAATATCATTATTGACATCTTTTGACTTTATTTTTTTTATATATACCTATCATTCAAAAATATAATATAAGTAAATAAGATAAAAATCGAAAACCTAACAAAAACTAAAGGTAAAAAGGTATATTTTATGAGCTTATCATCGTGTTTATTATGGATTTTTGGGTATTATTTGAGTTTGACTCGTTTTAAAATTGGATGTGTTCGAGCTCGATTCAAGCTTAATTCATTTAAGTTAAATGAATTTGTTCGTAAACATTAAACGAACATATTTATGAACATATAATTGAATATGTCCTCAAATAATTCAAAATCTGTTCATAAACAATAAAACAAATATATCTAGATAAATTTAAGTAAACAAACAAACAAATTAATTATAAAAATTAGAAAATATTGATAAAATAAATAAATAAATAATAATAAATATATTATTATATTATATTCTAAATTTCTAACAACAAATGAGCTTTAAATGATTTTATAAACGAATCATAACAATTTGAGGGCGTTTGAAATGATGAAAAATGATCGTTTTTCATGGAATTTAATTGGTGGGAATGTGATTCCCATATTTGGTATGCTAAAAAAGACTCATTTTCTTGAGAATGTTACTTTCCCACAAGTATTGGAATGTGATTCCCATAAGAAGAGGTGGGAAAGTAACTTTCTTATGTAGTTGAAAAGTTAAAAAATGTTAAAACAAAATTACCTTTCTTGCTATTTCTTGCTATATGATTTAAAATTACCAATTGAAATATTATTTTTAAATATTTAGTATAAATATTTGTTAATAATAAATATTATTAATTTTCCAATTACATGAGAAAAGCTTCAAAAATTTATTATTAACAAACATTTTTTTATCCTAAAAGTAACTCGAATTGTCAATTAAAATATTTTCCTTAAATATTTAGTACAAATGTTTGTTAATAATAAATATCATTAAAATATTTAGATAATATTTAAGTTGCATCCAGATTTTTAATTTTTCAACTACATGAGATTAATTTCGAAAATTTATTATTAACAAATATTTTTTTATTCTAAAAGTAACTCAAATTATCAATTAAAATATTATTTTTAAATATTTAGTACAAATATTTGTTAAAAATAAATATCATTGAAAAATATTAAAATTAATAAAATTTGTATTTTTTTTTATAAGGGTAATTTCAAAAATTACCATCACATTCTCAGGATTTTAATCAGCACTTTCTTATATATATCAAACACTGTAAAATTACATTCTCAAAAATTATATTCTCAAAAATCACATTCTATTGAAATCATAATATAAAAAAGTATCATACGTCCCCTTTATTCATCAATATAAATAAACTAAATACATTTTATTGGATATTGAGTATTGACTCATATAATAAATGAGCCTTAAATTTTTGTAAAAATTATTTATTTAACTTAATAAACTAATATAAATAAACTAAAACCAAACCTATTAACTACTCGCCGAATCCTATGTTCTTTTAAATCCTAATTGGTCAAACCAAACAGGAAAGATCTTTCTAACAAAAACCTCCCGAAAAAAAAAAAAATCCTCCTAAAAATCTCTCTAAGAAGGAGGGGCATATTCGTAAATAAAAAACTAAACAGATTTTATATATCCATTTCCTGGAAAA
This sequence comes from Fremontodendron californicum, assembly GCA_030761205.1. NCBI lineage: Eukaryota > Viridiplantae > Streptophyta > Magnoliopsida > Malvales > Malvaceae > Fremontodendron > Fremontodendron californicum. The sequence goes on along the minus strand of JAULJL010000039.1, from coordinate 10,166,934 downwards.
AAAAAAAAAAACTAAATTCTTGCTAACTTCCCTTTGGTTTCTCTCTCTACATCTCTCATGGCTACCTGCTTCGCTCCCGTTTCCATCTCAGGTTTTTCAATTTTAAAAAAATTTCTTTCTTTCTTCATTAATTTTCCTTTCTAAATGTAATTAATATTCGCTTATATTAATTTAAGTTCTGTGTTTTTTTTTTTTTTTCTTCCTTTTAGTTCATTTAAACCTAATCATTTGGAATTATTGCTTGCTTCTCTGTAATATTTTTTTTTCTCTCTCATTTTATTTGAATATTATAATATGCCTTATAATTGTTCATGTTTTATCTGATTCCCGTTTGGAGCAATATTTTAGATAGCGAAAATGTTATATATAGAATTTTTATTTTTAAGGAAAAATAGATCAACAATGTTTTCAGTCGGAAAAAGTAAAGAATTATTGATTTTTTTTTTTTTTTGGCCACAAGAATGGTTGATTGAATATAAGTAAATGGCTGAAAAAACATATTAATTGTTTCATATAAAATTAAAATTATATGTTTTCACATATATGAAGATAATTTTTAATTATTAATTATTAAAAAAATAAAAATATTTGATTTTTGTCTAAAAGCACTTTTTGCAAGTAAAAATCAAGTAGTATTCTAAACTAATTGAGGTAATGTTGTTGGATAAAGCCCGAGTTTGCTATGCCGAAGGTTCAACAAATAAATAGTAAATACTTGCTTTGTTAGAGGATTAAAGTTCTTAAAGAAAGGAAAAATTCTCGATTCGGCGTGTTTATTTTAATTTGTTCAAGTGATTGAGGTTTGAAAGAACATGCTCATGTACGTATTCGCGGTAGGTAAGAATAGCAGTGTACTTTGAATGCAAATTTTAGGAATAGAAATTTGTTCCTTGAATTCATATTTTTTAATTGGATAATGATGATTTTCATTGATATCAATTTTTTTTTTTTTTTTTTATTATGGTTTTTGGTTCAAAAAGAGAAAAAAGAGAGGAAGATTTTAGGATTCAAATGCCATAAATTATGAAAAATAGCAACCATATACCTAACATCGAAAAATGAACGCATTGGTTTTTTATCATATCGATTAATCTTGGAGCTTGTGATGGATTGCTCTTGCTATTAATGCTGACATATATGACAATAATGATTTGTTGACGAGTTCTTGCTTGATGCTCAATTTATTATAATTTCTTTCTTGGTTCATAGGTGGTTATCATCTCAAGGCACGTGAGGTTTGGTTTACTAAGTCCAGCACCTTTGGGAAAACACCAAGTTTGGCAGTTCGAAGGAAACCAATCCCATCGAACCACCAGTTTTCAGTTTCTGCAGAGTATGGGTATGTCATTCTGGATTTTAGACCACTTGAAATAAGCTTAGATGAATGTTAATGTTTCTCATAAGAGTATGCTTATAAGGGGTAAGCTGAACCTATGATTGTGAGTTATTGCTACTCGAGCCGTATCTCTCTAAAGGTTTTGGTTTTATGCTTGACCTAGATTGCTCATATGCTGTGTTATAGGATGACACACATGCCAAATCCTTTGTCTTACTAAACCACCTTGATGCAAAACCTGAAATCTGGGAAACAGAATACCAAGAAGTTATACACTTTTGAGAAAATAATCAATATAGGGAAAACTAAATAAAAAATCTGAAATTCAATTGAGAAACGTCAAAACTCAAGTCTCGATATCAATATCCAAAAGTCTCAGGGTCATTAATCCTGTCTATAGAGTTTCTTCTGTCTCATTGTTTATCACATTTGGAAGAATGATGTCAATAGAAACATTTCCAGCAAACAATATCTTATCAGACCCTTGGCTACTAATACCCAATGGTTGTTAAGTTGTTTATTTGATGATTTCTCTATTAATAAAGTTCTATTTGACTGTTAAAAAGATGGTAAATTGGATGCTGAACAAACCTCCCCTCTCAATGCACAAACTCAATAGATTTAAAGCATAGAGCCATCTGAACTCCTTCGTGGTATTTACCTTTCCAAGGTTCTTTTTTTTTTTTTTTTTTCTTTTTCTGAATGTTCTTAAGCTGATTCTTTACTTGTACCAAGAGAAAAAAGAAAAAGAAAAGCTGATTATTTATCACTTTGGACATTGTGCTATGTTTAGATTTACTTCAAGTAGGATTTTGCCAATTGCAGATGTTGATTTTGTCTCAACAGTAATGCTGCTTATTTCTTATCTATTCCCATCTTTTGTTGTTAACTCTAATATATGCAGCGATGGCAGCAAGGGTGGAGCAAGTGATTTTGTTGCTGGTTTTCTTTTAGGAGGTGCTATATTTGGAACTTTGGGATATATTTTTGCACCACAGGTGATTAATATTTGCTTTCAGCTTCTAAATTTCCTGAACATATTTTAACAAATCAAGTTAATGACCTGAAGTTGACTGAAAGTGTCCTTGTAGTAGTGCATTTGTGTTCTGGACGAAAGAGTTCTATGTTGCTCCGACTCTTTATTGTTCTTGAAGTATCCGTGTTTGGCACTCGTGTCCGACGCATATCCAGACATGGGTATTGAGATATGGTCCTCCAAAGACCTTCCAAATACATGAAAATTTTAAAAAAATTGAACATACCCGTGTCCGACACTTACACTCGAGTCCGAGTAACATAGAAAGAGTTTTATCACTTTCTTTTAATATTTAAAAGGGATGTCAGAAAAATCAATTTAGTTCATCTGTCTTTTAACCGAATCCTATTATAGTGTTGTTTTATGTTTTCTTCTTATCTTGTCTAGTAGCCGTAACTTGCATTATTACACATACGTCATCCATCATATTTTGCATGGAGGTGATGAAATGTTGTCTGCTGTTCTTTCATGCCATGAATTGTCTTTCTTTTTTTTTTTTTTTTCATTTGAATTTTTGGTTATCAGGTTGGATCCTCAATTCTTAATTTGTTGTTTTGATTTAGATTAGAAGATCCCTGCTGAATGAAGATGAATACGGATTCCGGAAGGCAAAGCGACCGATATACTATGAAGAAGGTTTAGAGGTAATTAGGTTCTACTTTATTTGCGACTCTGCTCATCTATGTTGCTTCGAGTCTTCATTTTTCTTGAAGTACTCGTGTCCGATGCATATTCGGACATGAGTATTTGGATATGACCCTCTAAAGACACTCCAAATACATAAAAAAACTTTAAAACATTGAACATACCCGTGTCGGACACATACCTGTATCCGACACTCACACCCAAGTCCGACTAACATAGCTGTCCATTGATATATGCTACTATCTTTATAAATAATTCGGAATCTTCCTTACTTGATTGAAAGCAGAAAACCAGGGAGACCCTGAATTCAAAAATCAGCCAACTCAATTCTGCCATCGACAATGTATCCTCACGTTTGAGAGGTGGCAATAATTCACCTACTGTGCCGGTCGAGACTGACCCTGAAGTAGAAGCTACTATGTGAGACGTTTGTTTGTTTGTTGCTTAGTCATGACGTTGAGTTTCATTGATTGAAGGTTCTACCTGTTCTTCTGAAATGAATTCTGAATTCGCTTAGTGTCTGAAAATTTTATATGGGATTATGCAGATTTGATTTTATATTAATTTTGTTGATTTTCGATGTTTCAATATCAAACCATTAGTGTAATACTTAAATAGTACAAAACATATGCTGTGATTCGAATCCCAGACTTATAGAATACTATCTCTTAAAGGTAATTGCATGAACTAATTGAATTAAATTTTAAATTCTAGCACAATTTTCTTTTCCTTCTCTTTGAGAATGCAACTTAGAGCAGTGAATTGTCTCTTTCTTCTGTAGGGTATTTTTTAGATCTGACAATTTATGTATGTGTTTCGTGTTCTGTATTTTTTTTTTCATGTCAGTCATGTAAAATAAATATAATATAAATTATTAAATGTGTCAAAATCTTAAACATGAATATGATACGTATATTAAACGTATCATGTTAATCGTGTTTTGTTTATTACACACATTGCTTTCGTATTTATTAAACGTAAAGTTTTTTATATCGAACAAATAATTATTTTTAATTTGCCCGAAACTTGACGTGCATGATCTACGTGAATAAAACATGAAATATGACGGTCAAATTTTTAAAATATTAATCGTATAAAAAATTATGAAAATGTGTAAAATTAATTTACTTTTACACTAAAATAAGTGATTTTTTTTTCATATGTATATATATAATTGAGATTTGAGAAGAGATTTTCATACATAAATATAAATTCATCCTTGAATCCCAGATGTACAGAATATCATCTCTTAAAGGTGGTTGGAGTGGTAGTGGCTCCAACTCCTTAGATGAGAACCAAGGTTCGAATCTTGAGAATCTCCAATGTTGAGAGAGGGCCATTACATTCTCGGTCCGACAGGGATTAGTCTTCCATCAACTATAAAATGAGGGTGGGAGACATCTTGGGTTTACACCGAAAAAAAGAAAGAGAAATTGCAGTACAATATTAACTGTAAAAAGGTAATGTATTATTGTATTACTAGAAACTTATACACCCACATTATAGGTAGAAGAAACATAGTTGTGTGAAAAAAAATATTTTGAAATATAAAAAAAAGTTATTTATAGGTAATTTTTATAAAAGTATGTAATTATTTAGGAAAGAATTAGATAAGTTTTTCAAAAAAAAAAAAAACATGAATATTCCTATTATATAATTTGATATTATTATTAATTTAATTTTTTCAATTGAATCAATATCACTTAACTGAGTTTTATAATAAATAAGTAAATTTGGGATTTTTGTGTAACTTTAGGATTCTTGACTTTAGAAATAAAAAAAAAAAAGAAAGAAAAGGGTTTCCCCAACTAGACCTGTCCGGTTTTGGGGTTTTTTTTTTTTTTTTTTTTTTTATAACTTTAGGCTTTTTTTTTTTTTTTCTTTTCTTACCCAAACCTTATCCGGGCCGGTCTGTAAGTCCGATTTACTGTTTATAAATATAAAAATATTAAAATAAATTATTTTTTATATTAATATTTATATATTTATATAATTAAATTTAAATAAAAAATAATTTTTGATTGCATGCATAATAATTCAGATCGGACCAACCAAATTGAAAAAAACTTTGTCCAAATAGAATAAATACTCCGATTCTTAGACAGGTCTATCCCCACCACCCCACACCCCCAAGGAGAAAGCTTAAAACGACCTCTCAGTCTTTCCAAAGAAGAGATCAGTACTGGCACTGGTAAAGGGAGCCAAAGTGATAGATTGAAAATAGAAACATGCCATGTGCTATATAACATGTGGATTTTTTTTTTTCCTTTTTTTTTTTTTTTTGAAATTGCCTAGCAACTTCAAATTCATAATTAGTAGCAAAAACAAAAACTCATAAAAATCATGTATTTTGTTTTTGGTATAAAGGAAATCATAGTTCGAAAATATAAAAAAAATTGTAAATATTGAGATTCGAATTTTAGACCTGTTAAATATCACCTCTTAAAGATGAATGTATGAATCAACCGGGTTAAATTTTGATTCATAAAAATTATATCTTCGTATATCAAATGTCAAACACCTGTTTGAAATTGTATTAATCAAATATACTATCTATAAATATAAAGTAGCTGATTATTTAGGATTATCTTAGGTTTGGCAGTTCAACTCGTAGTTTTTTTTTTTTTGTTGGTTTTTGCTAGAGGCAAGAAGAACACAAATGCCAAATTTCCCGTAATCTTTACAGAGATTTAGTTGGCTAAACAAATTTTTAGTTTAAGCAATTAATTTTATAATTATTTGTAATCACTGATGGATGAAAATGAGTATGAAGTAGAGTATTAAAGTTTAGTTTATACATAATTACATTCGGCGAACCAAACGGTCGCTATACTATAGCGGACCGAATAGATTCGGAATGGAATTAGGATTCATGCGAACCAAACATGGTGTAAGTGTGAGGTTTTGAAAATATTGATTCAAATCTTAAAAAATTTGGTCGAAGATTTGTTTGAAATATTTTTGGAATTGATTAGGTATTGCTTGATTGACAAAAACACTTGAAGTGCAAGAATTTTAAAAGAAAATGTATTCACGGTGGGTAAGTTAGTTGGCTTATAAATAGAGACGAGTCTCCATAAGGTGACATATGAGAGAAATATGTAAAGCGGTTGTTATAGTTTTTCACATGTAAACACCCCATGAGATTAGAGGAGATTGAGAGTGCCCATAAGTGTGTATGTTTGAATGTTTGGTGTATTGACACACTATAAAACTAAAGGAGATTTGAGTGTGGATGAGTTTGACGAGGGTTTCTTTGATTTGGTGAGTGTTTGATGTGTGTGTGAGATTAGGATTATTATTCTGTGAGTGAGATTAATTAAATGTTCATGATTTGTTTAATGTGATTATAGTTCTCTACAATTAATGGATTTTTTTTTTTATCCGTAGAAGTATGCAAGTTGAGTGTCGAACTACGTTAAATTGTTGTCCTTGTATGGATGATTTATTGTTCGATTTCGAAAGCATCAATACCAAAGAAGTCACAACACCTTCCTAATAAGACACAAGAACATATGGGTATAGCATAAAAAAACCAAAAACACTGGAAGATCAAAATTAATAGAAAAGCATAAAAAAACATCAGCAAGAAAAACTAAAAAAGCAGCAGACCAACAAGAAATAACAAAACCACTTCAATATGGGTAGAATCCACATCAAAACAATACTCTACTTGTACACACTCAATTTAGTCCGGCTCTGATTATGATAATTCAAATTGAATTGTGTCTAATTATTAAATTAATTTCTTTCGAAATAATTTAATTTAATTCAAGTTTTGTAACATAAATCGGGTTTTAAAATTATAATCGAATATTTTTTAAACTGGTTTATAGTTCAATATTAGATCTGAATCGCTAATTTGATCCCAAACTATTAATTGAACTTTAATTTGTAAATCGGACTTCGAATTGCTTTGTTTGATTTTGAACTTTTCATTTGACATTTGGGCATTAAAATTTTTGGGCCAAGTTTCTTTCTTTATTTTTTCTAGGTTTTTAAATAATTAATAGGCCTAATTTATTTTGATTCAATTGGGTTTTAATTGGGCCTAGGATTTCAAAAATTAAGTCAGCCCATATCGATTTTTTATTTTATTTTATTTTATTTTACTTTAATTTAATTTGTATTTTCTTTTTTATTTATTTTTCAGATTTATATTTTGATTTATTACTTTTCGTATTTTTTATTTCAAAATATTCCAAAATCCAAAAAAAAGGGGAAAATCAAAGAAAATAAATCAGAAAATTGAAATAAAAAATATTGAATTCAGAAAATCAGGCATCAAAATTTTGGAAAGATTTGAGGATTAAGAGCAAATCAAAGGAAAATAAGGAAATTTGATCAAAATTTTGAAAAGACTAGATTTCAATTAAAATTCTTTCTTTTTCTATCCAAAAACTCCTATAAATACCAATCCCCAGCATAGAAGCAAACACACACAATTGATACACAATTAAGCATAGATAGAAGATCACACAGACAGAAAGCAAAAAAACAAGCACAAAAGGCAGACAAGATCAGTAAGTCAGAAAGTGGGAAGCAGGGAAAAACTTTTTTTCTAGAGGATATTGAAGGTAGAATTTTGTTTTGAATTTCTAGAAATTTTATTAGATTTTTTGTTTTTGAAATATAAAGGTTTAAAAAAAAAACAGAAAAGAAAAGAATTTTGGAAAAGAGGAATTTTTCTGGAAAATCTATGAAATTTTGAATTTTCATATCAAGATTTTCGACGCTTTTTTAAGATTCCAGTTGCCGAAAAATGGGTTTTTAAAAAAAAAAGTCTAGGATTATTGAATTTTTCGATTGCCGTTTGAAGATTCCAACGCTAAAATCTGAGTTTTTTTTATTTTTTTATTTTTAAAACCGATGATCGAAAGTTTTTTCTTTAGAGAGAGAGAAAGAAAAATAGAAAATGAAAAAAAAAAAAAAGATTTCAAATTTAAATGGTGAGGTCCTGGTCACGCGGATGGGGACGCCGACCCGCGCTCGGATCCTTGCCCCATTTTCTTTTTTTAATATTTTTTGTTAATTTAATTTATTAATTTATTTTTAAAAATTTTCTTTATTTGTCTAATTTATTTATCTGATCATTAATTTACTTGCATATTGTTTTACTTGCATATTAATTTATTTGTTTATCAATATTTCATTTATTTTATACTATTAATTTTAAAATTAATATTTTAAATTTTAGATTTTTTAAAAATAATAAAAAATTTGAAACTAGTAAACTAAAAAGCACAAATTAAAACAATAATTTTATTTTTATTTCTAAATGATAAAATTCTAAAAAAAGTTGCGAATGGTCAAAATTTTTTGAGTGAGGAAATTTTTAAAAATTTAACTTGAATGGTGAAAAAAAACTTAATTTTTTTTTTCAATATTTTAACACTTAGATAAAATTAAATAAAATTCGACGACGAAACCTAATTAAGGAGAAGATTAGTTCCCTTGAATACTTATGAGGTGAAATTTTTTTTAAGATTTCTTTTCAAATTAGTGAAAAAGAATCTAAGAGTTTTTCAAATATTCAATTCAATAAAATTTAATAAAGAAGAGTTTACTTAGGACCATCTTTAGGCCAATATAAAGTCAATCAGGTATTGTCCTTGGGTATTGCGGTATCTAATTTTTTTCCATATGTAACTGTACTTTCTAATTTAATTTTAATAATATAAAATAGAGCCTATCTTTTTTAAAATATCTTCGTCAAAATGAGATAGTTTAACGGTCGAGTTTTCAAATTTACAGACACTACCCAACCTCAGAAAAAGAAATCAAACCAAATCAATCCAGCTCAATTAAAATCCAAATTCTTGAAAAAGCTTGAACTCTTGTGTCGTGTGAGATCTAAAGAGAAGTCAAACCCATCATGAGATCCAAATCTGAAAATAGCAAAACATGAGGACCCTCCCAACAAATTGGCACTTACAAATTAAAAGGGATAAACTTAAGAAAAAAAAATCTACAGCAATTTTTTTTTTTTTTTTGGATAAGTGAAATCTACAACAATTTTTAATCAAGACAGAACCCCAAAATCCATATCCCAAAAATAAAAAAAATCTTCTTTGCGAAAAGTTAAAACCACGTCTCCAACTTCAGGACTAAAAATCAATACATTAAAAGCAATCCAAAAAGATCATGGGCAATCCTAAATATTTTTGATCCACTTCAATTAAAACCAAACAAATCAGAGTCACCAAAACATGGCATGAAAAGCATCCTGCCATTCAAGAGTTTTGGTTCAAAGGCAAATATGGATGGGGATGGGATTTCATTCAAGAGGTACCAAAGCAAGATTGGGTTCGTTGACGAAGATAAAGACACATAAGCGAAGAAGATTGTGAAATCATTGCGGGTAGAGTCAAGCATGTCTAGTATGAAAATTGAAGATTTGATGAATCTGAATCAATGTGGAAATTGTTGGGAATATTGACTCAAATCCCAAAAGATTTGATAAAAGATTTGTTTTAAGTATTTTGGAATTGGCTAGATATTGCTTGATAGACAAGAAAATTTGGAAGACAAAAATTCTAAAAGAAAAAGAAAAAAATTGGTGAGCAAGTTAGTGGGCTTATAAATAGAGATAAATCTCAATAGGGTAAGGGATGAGAGAAAGATATAAGGAGGGTTGTAGTGTTTTACAGGATAGACACTCATGGGACTAGAGAAGATTCAGAGCGTCCATGAGTATATATGCTTGAATGTTTGGTGTGTAGACATCCCATGAGACTAAAGGAGAATGGGAGTGTCATGAATGTGAATGGGTTTGATAAGTGTTTGTTTGATATGGTGAGTGTTTAATGTGTTTGTGAGATTGGGATTTTGTGAGTGAGATTAATGAGTGTTGATGATTTGCTTGATGTGATTGTAATTTTCTACAATTAATGGATCTTTTTTTTTCATCTGTGGACGAAGGAAGTTGAGTGTCGAACCACGTTAAATTCTTATCTTTTGTGTGGATGATTTATTATTCGATTTCGTTTCCATCGATAATTGATTGATTGGGCCTTTTATGTTTAGAAATTTTTTGAGAATAATTTAAACAGACTAGGAATTCAATTCTAATTTTTGAAGATTTGAATTATGACTAATTTGAATATAAGATCTCCTCTAAGATCAAACAATTTCATCGATTGAGTATGATTGTATGTGTGATAGCATCTATTATATCAGGAATATCAATGAACCCGATTATTGTAATTGCTCAAGATATCCTTTTTAGTTTAGCTTCTAGTTAGCTTTTAGAATCTATTCTTAGTTTAAGGTCCCTCTTTACTAATTGGAATAAAAAAATTAGTAAATCTGTTTCGTCCAAAATGAGAATGGGTTGGGATTATGAACTTATAATTTATAATTTGATAATTGAGTCGATTCCATGATTATAAGTTCATTCCATACCAGACCAGACTGAAATAGGACTATATACATTCTCATTATCATTATGAGAATGCGTCATTCGTATCACAGTCCAATTGGGTTTTCATTTTTTTAAAATTATATATATATTTTTTTGCCTATGTCTAAATGTTAAACATTTACTTTATTTAATTTTCAAATACAAAACAAATACTTGGGATCAAATTATTATCTTTGTGGCTGACCATATAAATATAAGTGGTAAGCAACAATGTAGGAATGGTGGGAGTCCACATTATAGATAATCATTTTAATTATTTAAGTTTTATGCCAAATCTAAAGGATCATACACACCTTTCACTTCTTCATCACTACACCCCCATGAAAGGAATTACCAATTAATTAATATTAATTAGCTCCAATAACCTAATGCAACTCTCTTTGTTTTTAAATAATAATTATAAATTTAGGAATTTTAAAGAAATTTTCTTTTTAATTTGTTAAACGGTAAAATTAATAAGATATAAAAATTAGAATTTTAAACAAGAAAACAGCAAAAAGAAAGAAAAAAAAAAAAAGAAATGTCAAAAGAAACTTATGAGTCTCATTACCATTATCACATGCATCAAAGTTTATTTTTCTTTTTAATCTTTTCTCTTTGCAGGGACATCATGTGTTCTAGGATCACGCTTCTTCTTTAAGACATCACCTAGTGGCATAACAATTGAGTAATAAAGTTCATGATATGTGAAATTGAATATTTTGTTTTCATTTTTTAAAAACATAAGAAGATTAAGGTTGCATATGAATTTCATTGTATTGGAATTTTAAAAGATTTATGAAGCTTTTTAGATATCGCGTGGTGTATTAGGAATGCACTCCGAGTGTAGTTCATTTCGGGGACTGGACCCTGTGGTGAAAAAAAATCCCTTCTGCCCCTTTTTAATTTATTTAAAAGTTTTTAAATTATTATTTTTAATTCTCTTATTTTTATTTTGTTAGTTTATTTTTTAATTTTTTATTTAAAGGTTTTTAATTAATTAATTTAATATAATAAATATATTTATATAATTATACTAAAATATTTAAATAATATATACAATAATATGTGTTAAAACTTTAAATATTATATATTATTAAAATATACATAAAATAATTTACTAATACACTTATTTTCATTCTCACCTAACCGCCATCACTATTTTGTTATCTAAACATATATTTCACCATTAATTTTAATCTTACCATTACAGAATCCAATCTCACCGTTATAATAATTAATCTCATCACTGCCGCATTTTTCAATCTCATTGAAACCAATTTCATTATCCATACAAATGGATCTTACGATTTTTTTGTTTAACATTCATTCTCAACTATATGAACTACCCAAAAAATACTAATAATAAAGAAATGTAAGCCTTTTTCTTGGCATATAATTTCTTTATTTTCTTTGGCATACGGTGTGTGATTAGCTAGCTCTAATCCTTCCCAAATTTACATGTGATAATAAGATTTTTATTACATAATAGCCTAAGCTCAAGTTTTTTAAATGGTGCTTGAATATTTAGTTTTTTTAAAAAAAAAAAAAAAAACTCGAACTCAAATTCTTTTACCATAAAAAATCTTTGACTTGGATTTTATATGGATTTTATTAAATTGTTAGTTGAAAATGAGAATAAAAAGTTTGGCAGCAAATACGTGGACTAAAGGTGTTCATGGTTGGGCCGGGTCATGGTCCGATTTTTTTTGAGATCCCTTATCTAAGTCCAATCCCGGGCCGATTTGAAAGTCTGTTTCACTGTTTAAAAAATATTAAAATATTAAAAAAATTATTTTTATATTTTATATAATTTAAAAACTATCTTTTATTACTAAACAGTAATTCAAGCCGATCCGAATTAAGAAAATTGATGTCTAAGCCCGGCCCAATATGGACCGGACTTGTCAAGCCAAGCGGGTGTTAGGATATGCCCTAGAGCCAATTAGATTGGATAAGTGATATACAGTTAATGAAGCAAACCCATCATTATTACTTAGTGATACAAGGTTTTTCTTCATGTTAGTACGATAGTAAAGAGTTATTAAGTACTAATTATCTTGCAAAGGAATTATAGAGTTATAATTGTGAGATCCTTATGCATCAAAACCATGTTTCTAAAACTGTTCCTGGTTATCGTATTGCCAAGACGGGGCATTGGCATTGCTTAAAGACTAGTACATGTTAAGCCTTCTTACTTATGAAGTAAGCAACCGATCTCATAGGTTGAAGTATTAGGGATACTTGGGATAACATGTAGGTGCTTGTTTGTTGAACAAGTTCACTGAACATGGCCCGCTGTGAGAACTCTATTTGGTATTGTCACTCTAGTGTTTATGAAAAAGTTATCACATGCCAGTTGTGTAAATTAGTCTTCTGACTTGTGATACCAAGTCATCTTGTATGGGGAGTGTCATGCTTTGATTTCATCTGAACGGGTTCCGATAAGGGATGCTTATGGTAGGATGATTTTGGGTATGACATGAACCATACGAAGATGGATGAGTGATCCAGAGAGGATTTATCACTCAAAGTGACATCGGAGATATATCTCACATGTTCTTTTATGCAACCTAAAAAATAACAAGTCTCATGGCAAGAGTTTATTATTCGTTAAGCGTGACATTAAAAAACCGAGGAAAAGTCGACTTAATTCCTCTTGAAAAATGAAGGTTTTGAAAATGACCTTGAAAATGACATGGAGTCGCCACCAATTAGCTAGGTGTGATCTACCACCGATTAAAATCGGTTTTATAAAACATTTTAAAATTAATTAAAACATTTTTAAAACCAATTTCAAGTCTGCATTTTAAACCAGAGAAAATCGAAGAATCGGGTTCGAGACTCGGTTACGTGTGGGGAAGGATTAGCACCCCCACAACGCCCATTATAACACGATACCTTATTAATCATGTGTTATCTCAAGTCTCGGTAAAAAGTTGGTTTTAAATTTAGTATTTCAAGTTAATTCCCAATTTAAAGAAAAATAATTATATTTTTTTAATTGAAAATGATCCGAAATTTATAAATTCAAAATTTTCCTATATTCCCCAACAAACGTGGCAAAATATAAATTTTTTTATTAGTTTGAAAAACTTTCCGAATGATTCTTATTTTAAAGAAGATATTCCGTTATTAATGATAATTGATGATATCGTCTCCAGCAAACCCGACAGAGAACTCATGAATTATTTTAACTTGGGAATATCTTTATTTTATTGAAAATCATTACTTTTTTCAAAATATTTTAAAAAATATGAATATGAATATGTATGACATAAATAAAATGACATAGCAAAGTCTAAATAATATAATGCAACCTAAATGGTATGACATAATTTAAATGTCTTAGCATATTCTAAATGAAATGAAATATCCTAAATTATATGATATATTCTAAATGAAATGAAATGACCTAGGTAACATGATATATTCTATATGAAATGTAATATCCTAAGTCATATGATATATTCTAAATGAAATAAAATATCCTAAGTGACATAATATATTCTAAATAAAATGACCTAGGTAACATAATATATTCTACATGAAATGAAATGACCTAGGTAACATAATATATTCTATATGAAATGAAATAATTTAAATGACATGGCAAATATAAATGATATGTCATATAATCTAAATGACATGAAACATAAAATAATGCTATCATATAATATGCATGAAAATAAAAATAAAAATGCATGAACATAGTATATGCTAAATAATATGACAAAAATAACTAAATAAAAAGCATAGGATATCATGAAATATTCAAAATCATATAACAAATAATATAATATCAAAAATTTAAATCAAAGATAATAACACCATCATGAAAATTAAACATAGCAAAAATCACATATTATATAGTATGCATGAATGGAAAATGCAATGCATGAGAATGTATTTTATCCTTTAATTAAGAAAATCTGTATATCTAAAAAGATATCTGGCTACATTAGGAAAATATATCAAATTAAATATTCTAAAACCAAAATACTTTGTGACTGTTTGAAAATAATTTTGAAAAGCTTAGATTAAAAATAAAAACTTAGCTAAACCCATTTTTAAATGGCTCTAATTTCCTAAGTTTAAAATCTCGGACTTGACCACCCTTAACCCGAGACTTAAAAAAATCATTTTTAGAGTTTAAAAAGGCTTAGAAACTATCCTAGGTCAGTAGCTAAACTTCCTAATCAACCTTCTCTAAGTAACTTAACCAAAACAGAAAAATGATCTTCCTTCAAATTAAATTCTGACTCCACTGTCCAGTTTTAAAGCACAATTTTTTACCCTATTTTTCAAAATTCAAAAAAGTATAAAAAAAATACTGGAGACTTAGGACACCTAACAATACATGGGAAAAAATCGGTTTAATTTTTTGAGTAAAGATGACTGCTCAGAAAAATCGGGAAAGTGCGAGTACTGGGTGAAAAAACTGTTTTGCCAAAACATATTTTTTTTGCCTTTGATAAAATCATATAAAAATCAAAGTAAAAATATTAGAGACTCTCTAAAAGACTCACAAACAGTAGCTAACACTTTTGAAAATTTAGGCAAAAATTGGCTAAGTAAAGAAAAATCACGAAGGTAGAATAATCAATTTGACGACTCTTTAATTTTCCACAAGTATGCTCAAGTGAGCATGGCTTTGAGCCATTGATTGGCCTAAGTCATAAATCAAGTGGAAAGGACATGAAATGCATGAAAAATACAGCAAATATGATGCATGAAATGCATGATTTAAAACCTAAATGACATGAAAAATGCATGGAATCAATAAAATGACCTAGACCTAAATGACCTTGCATGACATTTAATGCAAACTAGGTCTAAAATGCATGAATATGCATGGCAAAACAAGCCAATCCTAAACCTAAAATATGCATGGCTATAACACAAACATATGGCATGCTTAAACAAAATACTCAACGAAATATCATGAAAATGCAACCTATCAACTAACATAACAAAAATGCACACACAAAGCATACAATATGAGGGTGGCCGAATGGTCCCATGCTTAAAATGAGCATGGCATTTTCACAAACGCATGATATACTAACATGCTTAGCTAAAGAATAACACTCAAATCATGCAAATATAAAGTAAAGGTATGAAAACCAATAAGCATTTTCACAAACACATGGATTACAAAATATAAAACATAAACAAACTTAATCATTTTGAGAACAGAAAATCAAAAATGCAAGACAAGTAAAATAAGCATGATAACAAGATAATAGACTCAAAAAATGGAAACAAGCAAGCAACCAAATTAAAACAAGCTTCATATTTATGTATTAGAAGAATATTTAAAGCATCAAAACTTGTTAAATATCAAGAATAACATGAAATAAAGAACGCAAACAGCAACTACCCAAAAAAACAGACCATTCGGCCACCCTTATAACAAAAGAAAAAAAATATTTCAAAGCTTTTTTCCAAGAAAGTATGAAGAAGAATTTGAAGAAGAATATTAAAAACACTTATTTTAAAAGAAAAATCAAAAGAAACTCACCAAAATAGTAATCAAAACAGCAAATCAAGAATGGAAAATCAAATAAAGTGCAAGAGTATGGTGCTTAAAGCAACCTCTAGAAGCTATCTTTCATGCTTTTTCTCTTCTAACTTTCTTTTCTTTTCTAAACTTTTCTTTTTGTCTTTCAACAATGGAGAGAAAAATCAGCCAAAACCAAGAGAGAATAGAGAGTGAATAGCTGAAAATGAAAGAGAGAGTGACTCCCCTTGTAGTGGCCGAATACCCCCCTTTAGGCTAGGATGTCATTTTTAATTCAACCAATTTTCATCCAAAGGCTATTGATCCAAGATGTTTAAAATATGAAATTATCACCCTTAGATTAGGCCATCAGCTATCCACAATTACAGCTGTTTAAGAATCTTAAGCTATTATGTTGACACTCTCCCTCTTCATGCATTGGTCCATGTGGCTTATTTGCAAAGGCTTGATCAAAAAATAACTTACTCTTCATTGTTGGCCTTTTGATTAAAAAATCAAAAAATGTCTACCCACTCTTGGGCCTTGGCCGGCCAACCCCTTTTCTTCCAGCCCATGTTTCATTTTTTTAAAAGGCAAGAAAAACCCTTTTCGATTTCTTGGGTAAAATAACCTTTTTGCCCCCTGAACATAAATAAATGGAAAATTGACTCCAAATTCAAATTTTATTTTTTCAATAATTCCAAAATAATAAAAAATTGAATTCTGGAGGTTTTCAAAATTTTTCGAGCCCATGTGCTATTTATTTGGATTTTTTCATCCAAAATTGTCCTTCTGTGCTCCCAAACTTTCCCATTTTTTAAACGAGCTCCAAATCCAGATTTATCTTCACCAATCTCTTCTAAATAATTAAAAAGTGTGATCTAGAAGTTTTTATAATTTTTGGAACTCATTTGGTATTTTTTCGGGATTTATTTGCTTGAATTACTATATAGGGGGCCCGGAATTTGGCCATTTTGCAAACGAACTCCGAATCCAGATTTTCTTTTGCCAATCTCTTCCAAATAATTTAAAAATGAGATTTGAAATTTTTTAAAATTTTTGGAGTTCATTTGTTATTTTTTCGGGATTTATCTTCTTGAATTTCTGCATAAGAGACTGGGATTTGGCCATTTTGCAAACTAACTCCGAATCCTAATTTTCTTTCGCCAATCTCTTCGAAATGATTTAAGAATGAGATCTGGGTTCTTTTATGACAAATAAAAATGTCATCTTGGCATTTAAATTTGGTCATTGGATGGTGCATTCAACTTTCCTACAAGGCACCTAAGCCATTGGATGAAGGGGTGACCATTTGCAAGGTGTTAGTGGTAGCATGTGGCTTGATAGTGACTAGGGAATTAAATTGTTCAAGCTTCCTTCTTCTCCTCTATGTTGGCTAACCAAGGGAAGAAAAAATCCCAGCAATTCCTTCTTCTTTCATATTTTCCTCAATTACCAATTTGCCCTTTTCGGTTTCTTTGGTGAAATGACCTTTTGCCCCCCGAACCTAAATAAATAGCAAAAAGACTCCAAATTCGAATTTTATTTTTTCAATACTTCCAAAATAATAAAAAATTAAATTCTGGAAGTTTTCAAATTTTTCGAATCCATTTGCTATTTATTTCAGATTTATTTCCGAAATTACCCCTTTTATGCACCCAAACTTTACCATTTTTTAAACGAGCTCTGAATCCAGATTTTTCTTCACCAATCTCTTCCAAATAATTTAAAAATGTGATCTGGAAGTTTTCATAATTTGTGGAGCTCATTTTCTATTTTTTTAGGGATTTATCTGTTTGAATTACTACATAGCGGACCCGAGATTTGGCCATTTTGCAAATGAACTCTGAATCAATATTTTCTTCTGCCAATCTCTTCCAAATAATTTTAAAATGATATTTTCAAATTTTCAAAATTTTTGGAACTCGTTTGCTATTTTTTCGGGATTTATCTACTTGAATTACTGCATAAGAGACCCAATATTTGGCCATTTTGCAAACGAACTTCGAATCAAAATTTTCTTTTTCCAATCTCTTCGAAATGATTTAAGAATAATATTTGCAAATTTTCAGAATTTTTGGAGTTCATTTGCTATTTTTCCCATATTTTCCAATTTTGCCCTTTTGCCTTCGAAACCCGGTTTTGCTCAAAACAAGTCCGATTTTGAGATTTTCTTCAAACTGAGCCTTGGGATATCCTTGTTTAATCATTTCTCATCAATTAAGGGCTTTAGATCTACCGAATCCGGCCATTTCTGTAATTTTTCCAAATTTTACCGAAATCCACCAAAAACCCTAATTCTCGGTTTTCTTCCGAATTGACTTTTCTATCAGTTTTTCTTCCAAGTAGCTTCTCTGATAACCGTAGTCAGTCCTTATCTTTCATTTGAGACCTTCAATTCCTACCAATTTGATCGTTTAAGCACTTTTCCCAAATTTCCTGAATTAGGGTTTCCTTTCTACTGAATCTCGTAACCCAACTTCCGAACTCCATATCTTTCAATGTAGACCTCGGATTATCAAAATTCTTTCACCGTTTTTCAATTGAACCTCAAACCTTGATTTTGAAAGTGCGTTGACTTTTTCAGTAGTAGACTTTTTAAAGGTTGACTTTTTTGAGGTTGACCTTTTTTTTAGTTTAACTTTTCCTATCTGCTTTCTTAGACTAAGCCTCGGAGTACCACCTGCAGATTGAGAAAAGCCTTTTAGCATTCTGAAGCATCAATTTAGGAAGAAAATGTACCTGATTTAGGGGTCCGGACAAAATTAGGTGTCTACAATATAGATATATGAAAAAATATTTAAAAAATGCCGATAAACTTGAAACGGTACATCGAAACACACTAGTACCGGTACGTACCAGTACCAGAACAAAAACGGTACGCCCATCGGTACGGTACTGACTACCTTGCTTGAAATTCAATTTTATAAAATTAGCAAAATACCAAAGTCCTAGAATTTTCAAATGAATTAATGGTTAAAGGGAATATTTAAGAAAAAAAAAAGAAATTTTAGAAAATATATCTCCATGTGAGTAAGATCCGAGGTTCGAATTTTAGACAAGCATAAAAGACAATTTTAATAAGTTAAGAGCAATTTCATCCATAAATATATATATAGAGAGCTTTGTTGAAATTGACCCACAACCTGAAAACAAAGTTGGAGCAAAAAGAAAAATCTATGAAAAAAGCAAATGTTGATGACTAATCTTAGCAATCACTTCACCTTAAAGCAAATTTTGCTGGTTTCAGCAGTAGCTATGATCTCTGCTTCATTTTTTATTTTTTTTTATAAATGTATTCTATCATTGAATTGAATTGTCAAGTAGACCTGTTTATGGACCAGATTATCCATCCAACTTGACAAATTTAAACCAAGTTTGGAATAATGTTTTTTATAATACAGACTAGTTCGGTCCGATTCGAATTATTATTTAAATAATAATAAAAAAATTAAATTTAATTATAAAAATTTATAAATATTAACATAAATAATTTTATATTTTAATATATTTCAAACAATAAAATGAGTTTTTGGATTGGGTCGGACCGGATATAAGCAAGCACAATGTTTTACTATTTGGATTGTATCCGGCCCATAGACACCTGGATTGTCAAGGTTTTCACTTACATCACCTAAACCTCAATTAAAACAAAATTAAGCTTCAAAATTATGCTTACCATTGCATAAATAGTTTGGTGGGAGTACTTGATTTCAACGTTAGCTGCACTATTTTGCCATTTAAATTAATAAAGTAAATTTTATGATTCAACTAAAACTTATATAATAAATAAGAAACATGAAATCACATGAGACAGACACAAAGAGACTTTGCAAAGTTTTTTTCATGCATAATAATTTTGGTTTTGAATTAATGTAATTTGGTTAGTGTCGCAACCTAAAAAAAACAAGTCTCATCGCAAGACTTTATTATTCGTTAAGCGTGACATTAAAAAAAATCGAGGAAAAGTCGACTTAATTCCTCTAGAAAAATGAAGGTTTTGAAAATGACCTTGAAAAAGACATGGAGTCGCCACCAATCTTTTTTAGCTAGGTGTGATCGGCCACCTAGTAAAACCGGTTTTATAAAATATTTTAAAAATTAATTAAAACATTTTTAAAACCAATTTCAAGTCTGCGTTTTAAACCAGAGAAATCAAAGAAAACGGGTTCGGGACTCGATTACGTATGGGGAAGGATTAGCACCCCCAAAACGCCCTTATAAAATGGTACCTTATTAATCGTGTGTTATCTCAAAACTCGGTGTAAAGTTGGTTTTAAATTTAGTATTTCAAATTAATTCCCAATTTAAAGAAAAATAATTCCATTTTTAATTAAAAATGATCCGGAATTTATAAATTCAAAATTTTCCTATATTCCCCAACAAACGTGGCAAAATATAGAAATTTTTATTAGTTTTGAAAAATTTCCGAATCATTCTCTTTTTAAAGAAGATATTCTGTTA
This sequence comes from Fremontodendron californicum, assembly GCA_030761205.1. Lineage (NCBI taxonomy): Eukaryota > Viridiplantae > Streptophyta > Magnoliopsida > Malvales > Malvaceae > Fremontodendron > Fremontodendron californicum. The sequence goes on along the minus strand of JAULJL010000039.1, from coordinate 10,146,548 downwards.
TTAATGATAATTGATGATATCCTCCCCAGCAAACCCGACAGAGAACTCATGAATTATTTTAACTCGGGAATATCTTTATTTTATTGAAAATCATTACCTTGTTGAAAACATTTTAAAAGATATGAACATGTACATGCATGACATAAATAAAATGACTTAGCAAAATCTAAATAATATAATGCACCCTAAATGATATGATATGATTTAAATGTCTTAGCATATTATAAATGAAATGAAATGAAATATTCTAAGTTATATGACATATTCTAAATGAAATGAAATGACCTAGGTAACATAATACATTCTATATGAGATGCAATATCCTAAGTCATATGATATATTCTAAATGATATAAAATATCCTAAATGACATAATATATATCCTAAATGAAATGACCTAGGTAACATAATATATTCTATATGAGATGAAATAAGTTAAATGACATGGCAAATATGAATGATATGGCATATAATTTAAATGACATAAAATATAAAATAATGCTATCATATAATATGCATGAAAATAATAATGCATGAACATAGTATAGGCTAAATAATATGACAAAAATAACTAAATAAAAAGTATAGGATGTCATGAAATATTCCAAATCATATAATAAACAATATAAAATAACTCAAAATCATAACAATATCATAGAAATTATCATAGCAAAAATCACATATTATATAAAATGCATGAATATGGAAAATGCAATGCATGAAAATGTATTTTTTCCTTTAATTGAGGAAATCCTTATATCTAAAAAGATATTCGGCTACCTTAGGAAAATATGTCAAATTAAATATTCTAAAACCAAAATACTTTGTGATTGTTTGAATTTTTTTTTGAAAAGCTTAGATTAAAAATAAAAACTGGGCTAAACCTTTTTTAAATGGCTCTAATTTTCTAAGTTTAAAATCTCGTACATGACCATCCTTAACCCGAGACTTAAAAAATCATTTTTAGAGTTTAAAAAGGCTTAGAAACTACCCTAAGTCAGTAGCTAAACTTCCTAATCAGCCCCATCTAAGTAACTTAACCAAAACAGAAAAATGATTTTTCTTTAAATTCAATTCTGATTCCACTATCCAGTTTTAAGCCACGATTTTGTACCCTATTTTTAAAAATTCAAAAAATTCTAAAAAAATACTGGAGTCAGGACATCTAAAAATACACGGGAAAAAATCAGCTTAATTTTCTGATTAAAGATGAATGCCCAAAAAAATCGGGAAAGTACGAGTACTGGGTGAAAAAACTGTTTTGCCAAAATACATTTTTGCCTTTGATAAAATCATTTAAAAATCAAAGTAAAATATTTAAGACTCACAAAATAAATCACAAACAGTAGCTAGGAATTTTTTAAAAATTAGATAAAAATTGGCTAAGTAAAAAAAATCACAAAGATAGAATAATCAATTTGTCAAACCTTAATTTTCCACAAGTGTGCTCAAGAGAGCATGACTTTGAACCATTAATTGGCCTAAGTCATTAGTCAAGTGGCATGAACATGAAATGCATGAAAAAATAAAGCAAATATGGTGCATGAAATGCATGAGTTTAAACCTAAATGTCATGAAAAAATGCATGGCATCCATATAGTGACCTAGACCTAAATGAACTTGCATGACATTTAATGCAACCTAGGTCTAAAATGCATGGACATGCATGGCAAAATAAACCAAACCTAATAACTAAAACATGCATGGCAATAACACAAACACAAGGCATGCTTAAACCAAAAACTCAACCAAATGTCATGAAAATGCAAACCTATCAACTAACATATCAAAAATGTACATACAATGTAAAACACATGGAGTAACCGAATGGCTTCAAGCTCCAACAAGCATGGCATTTTTACAAACACTTGGTATACTTAAACTAAATACTCAATCAAATGTCATGCAAATGCAAACCTACCAACCAACATGGCAAAAATGCACATACAATGTAAAACACATGGAGTAGCCGAATGGCCTCAAGCTCCAACAAGCATGGCATTTTCACAAACACTTGATATACTAACATGCTCAACTAAAATATAACACTCAAATCATGCAAACACAAAGTAGAAATACTAAAAATAAACAAGCATTTTCACAAACACTTGATATACTAACATGCTCAACTAAAATATGACACTCAAATCATGCAAACACAAAATTGAGATATTAAAACTAACAAGCATTTTCACAAACACTTGATATACTAACATGCTCAACTAAAATATAACACTCAAATATGCAAACACAAAATTGAGATATTAAAACTAACAAGCATTTTCACAAACACTTGATATACTAAATATAAAACATCAAAAAATTTAAACATTATGAAAACAGAAAATTAAAAATGCAAGAACATGACATTTAACTCATAAATGGCAACAAACAAAGCAACCAAATTAAAACATGATTCAAGTATATGAAGTAGAAGAACACTTAAAGCATCAAGACTAAAGAAAATAACATAAATAACATGACAAATTAAAACCAAAACAGCAACAAAAATAAAAAAATAAAAAAAATTATAGGCCATTCGGCCATTAAAGAAAAATAAGGAAAAAAAATTGTAAAAATTATTTAAGAAAGAGATGAAGAAAGAACTTAAGAAGAACATAAAAAAAAATAAAAACACACTTATTTAAAAAGAAAACTCACCAAATAATAATCAAAATAGCAAAAACAAGAATGGAAAATCAAGAAAGTGCAAGAGTTGGTGCTAAAAGCAACCTCAAGAAGCTATATTTCAAGCTTTATCTCTTCAAACTTTCCTTTCTTTTCTAAACTTTTTCTTTTTGCTTTCAACCAAGGAGAGAAAAAACTAAGAAAAACCAAGAAGAAATCTGAAAAATGAAGTGAAGAAAATGAAAATTCCCCTCCCCCCTTTAGGCTGGCCGAATGGACTCTCTCTCCTCCAAGGATGTTGTATTTTGATTCCAACCAATTTCCATCCAAGGGCTAGTGATTCAAGGTGAAAAATCATGAAATTATCACCCTTAGATTAGTGTATCAGCTGTCCATAATTATAGCTGTTCAAGAATAATGTTGACACTCTCCCTCTTCATGCATTGGCCTATGTGGCTTAATCACAATGGCTTGATAAAAAAAATCTCTAACTAACTCTTAATTCTTGGCCTTTTGATTGAAAAATCAGAAGCTTCCTCCTTCCTTTGGGCCTTGGCAGGCCAGACTCTCTTTTCCAGCCCAAGTCTGATTTTTTGAAAGGCCAAAAGAACCCATTTTCGGTTGCTTGGGTAAAATGACCATTTTGCCCTTTAGATGCAAATAAATGGCAAACGGACTCCAAATTCAAATTTTATTTTTTTAATAATTTCAAAATAATAAAATATTGGATTCTGGAAGTTTTCAAAATTTTCCGAGTCCGTTTGCTATTTATTTGGATTTTTTCTTCCAAAAATGCCCTTTCATGCCCCCATATTTTACCATTTTTTAAACGAGCTCCAAATCAAGATTTTTCTTCACCAATCTATTTCAAATAATTTAAAAGTGTGATCTGGAAGTTTTCATAATTTTTGGAAATCATTTGGTATTTTTTCGGGATTTATCTTCTTGAATTATTGCATTGGGGCTCGGGATTTGGCCATTTTTCAAACGAACTCCGAATCAAGATATTATTTAACCAATCTCTTACAAATAATTTAAAAATGATATTTTCAAATTTTCAGAATTTTGGAGTCCATTTGCTATTTTTCCGGGATTTATCTTCTTGAATTATTGCATAGGAGGCCCAGGATTTGGCCATTTTGCAAACGAACTCTGAATCAAGATTTTCTTTTTCAATCTCTTTAAAATAATTTAAAAATGAGATTTTCAAATGTTCAAAATTTTTGGAGTCCATTTGCTATTTTTTCGGGATTTATCTTCTTGAATTATTGCATAGGAGGCCCGGGATTTGGCCATTCTGCAAACGAACTCCGAATCAAGATTTTCTTTGGCCAATCTCTTTCAAATAATTTAAAAATGAGATTTACAAATTTTCAGAAGATTTGGAGTTTATTTGCTATTTTTTCGGGATTTTTCTTCTTGAATTTTTGCATGAGAGACCCGGGATTTGGCCATTTTACTAACGAACTCTGAATCAAGATTTTCTTTCGCCAATCTATTCATTGTAGACACCTAATTTTGTCCGGACCCCTAAATCAGGTACATTTTCTTCCTAAATTGATGCTTCAGAATGCTAAAAGGCTTTTCTCAATCTGCAGGTGGTACTCTGAGGCTTAGTCTAAGAAAGCAGATAGGAAAAGTTAAACTAAAAAAAAGGTTAACCTCAAAAAAGTCAACCTTTAAAAAGTCTACTACTGAAAAAGTCAACCCACTTTCAAAATCAAGGTTTGAGGTTCAATTGAAAAACGGTGAAAGAATTTTGATAATCCGAGGTCTACATTGAAAGATATGGAGTTCGGAAATTGGGTTACGAGATTCAGTAGAAAGGAAACCCTAATTCGGGAAATTTGGGAAAAGTGCCTAAACGATCAAATTGGTAGGAATTGAAGGTCTCAAATGAAAGATAAGGACTGACTACGGTTATCAGAGAATCTACTTGGAAGAAAAACTGATAGAAAAGTCAATTCGGAAGAAAACCGAGAATTAGGGTTTTTGGTGGATTTCGATAAAATTTGGAAAAATTACAGAAATGGCCCGATTCGGTAGATCTAAAGCCCTTAATTGATGAGAAATGATTAAACAAGGATAGCCCAAGGCTCAGTTTGAAGAAAATCTGAAAATCAGACTTGTTTTGAGCAAAACCGGGTTTCGAAGGCAAAAGGGCAAAATTGGAAAATATGGGAAAAATAGCAAATGAACTCCAAAAATTCTGAAAATTTTCAAATCTCATTCTTAAATCATTTCAAAGAGTTTGGCGAAAGAAAATCTTGGTTCGGAGTTCTTTTGCAAAATGGCCAAATATCGGGTAACCTATGTAGTAATTCAAGCAGATAAATCCTGAAAAAATAGCAAACGAGTTCCAAAAATTTTGAATATTTGCAAATCTAAATTTTCAATTATTTGGAAGAGATAACCGAAGTAAAATCTTGATTCGGAGTTCGTTTGCAAAATGGCCAAATCCCGGGTCCGCTATGCAGTAATTCAAGCAGATAAATCCTGAGAAAATAGAAAACGAGCTCCAAAAATTATGAAAACTTTCAGATCACATTTTTAAATTATTTGGAATAGATTAGTGAAGAAATATCTGGATTCAGAGCTCGTTTAAAAAATGGTAAAGTTCGGGTGCATAAAAGGGGTAATTTCGGAAATAAATCCGAAATAAATAGCAAATGGACTCGAAAAATTTTGAAACTTTCCAGAATTCAATTTTGTTATTATTTCGAAAGTATTGAAAAAAAGAAATTTTGAATTTGGAGTCCTTTGCTATTTATTTAGGTTCGGGGGGGCAAAAAGGTCATTTCACAAAAAAAACCAAAAAGGGCAAATTGGTAATTGAGGAAAATATGAAATAAGAAGGAATTTCTGGGATTTTTTCTTCCCTTGGTCAGCCAACATAGAGGAGAGGAAGGAAGCTTGAACAATTTAATTCCCTAGTCACTATCAAGCCACATGCTACCACTAACACCTTGCAAATGGCTTAGATGCCTTGTAGGAAAGTTGAATGCACCATCCAATGGCCAAATTTAAATGCCAAGATGACATTTTTATTTTTCATAAAAGAACCCTCATCTAATGGCCAAGAATGGAAGAGAAAAGATTAGCACAATTCATCCAAGGGTGAGCATCCATTCGGTTGAGCAAAGGAGTGCATGGGATAATCTCTTTTCATCCAATGGCTTAGGCCATCTACAAGGGCTGAGTACACATGTTGAGGGCTGGATTTAATCTACAAGATGTCATTTTTATGTTGGCCTCATCCAATGACCAAGAATGGAAGAGCACAACTCATCCAAGGGTAGGCACTCAAGAGGAGCAAGCAAGGGAGTGCATGGGATTGGTCCTCTTTTGCATCTAAGGGCTAAGGTTACTGCAAGGGCTGGGTACACATCTTGAGGGCTGCTATCAATTGGCAAGATGACATTTTTATGTTGTCATCAAAATATCTAAATCTAAAGGCCAAGATTGGAGGAGAAAAAAGTGCAATTCCCATCAAAGGGCTAGAGGGCCATTCGGCCAAGGCTAAAGGGAGGAGGATGTTTTCATTTTTTCGGAGGTTTTTTGGCTGGAAACAGTAGCTAATTTGGAAAAGAAAAATGTTTTGAAAGAAAGAAAGAAAAAAGGGTTTTCAATAGAGAGCTTGAAGGTAGTCATCTCTACCAAGCTCTAGCCTAGCTTTCTTCTTGATTTCCATGGTGTTTTCTTGATTTTCTATCTTGTTTTCCTACAACATTTTTCATAGAAATAAAGTTTTTTAATGTTTACTTATGTTTTCACTTCATTAAAATGGTGGAAAACAATTTTTTTTTATGGTTTCATGCTATGGCCGAATATGGCACATTTACTTGCCTTGGTTTTCCTTTTTTTTCTTCCTTGCATGTTGTTGTGAAAAACGATTTTTACAAGGTTTTTAGAGTATTCTAAGGTTCTGTTTTTTTACAAAATATGAAGCAAAAAAGGTTGAAATGGCTACATGATCTTGGCTAGACCAAGTGACCATGGTTAGGAGAGAGGCTATGCCCATTTTTACCTACCATGAAGCTCACCTTATTTTCTGTTTTACATGGTTTATTTTCTGTTTTATTGAGATGGAAAAGCTTCATGATCTTGGCAAGACCAAGTGATTATGGTTAGGTGAGAGGCTATGCCCATTTAATACCAACCATGGAGCTTAACTTTCCTTGTTTTACTTACTAGTTTTGCTTGTTATTTATTTTGCTTGTCTATGTTAAATCTTTTATATATATGTTCTTTACATTATTTTCTATTCTATATTTACTTATATATTTCATTTCCATGCTTGATACTGTATCCTTGCATATTCGGCCATGGTTATTCATATGCTCATGTTGTGCATTTTTTTTTATGTATCATGTCTTACATGTTTGCATTTTCTTCATTTTGTTCCATGACCATTCGGCAACTTCATTTTTGTATGCCTTGCATGTGCATTTTCCTTTTGCTTCTTAACTTGTTTGCATCTCCATGCCATGAACTTGTACATTTTGATTTTAGTATGTCATGTGCTCATGAAAATGCTATGTTAAAATGTCATTTTTTTTATGACCATTCGGCAACTCCATTTTGTATGCCTTGCATGTGCATTTTCCTTTTACTTCTTAACTTGTTTGCATCTCCATGCCATGAACTTGTATATTTTGATTTTTAGTATGCCATGTGCTTATGAAAATGCTTCTTAACTTGTTTGCATCTCCATGCCATGAACTTGTACATTTTGATTTTAGTATGCCATGTGCTCATGAAAATGCTATGTTAAAATGTCATTTTTTTATGACCATTCGGCAACTCCATTTTGTATGCCTTGCATGTGCATTTTCCTTTTACTTCTTAACTTGTTTGCATCTCCATGCCATGAACTTGTATATTTTGATTTTTAGTATGCCATGTGCTTATGAAAATGCTTTGATAAAATGCCATCATTCTTTTTTTTCATGACCATTCGGCAACTCTTTTTTGAGTGCCTTGCATGTGCATTTTCCTTTTGTGTCTTAACTTGTTTGCATTTCCATGCCATGAGATTGTGCATTTTTTATTCTAGTATGTTATATGCTTATGAAAATGTCATGACATTATGCATCTTAATATGATTTGTCATGTACTTGTATCATTTACTAAATAGGATTGCATTAGAGTCTAATGTGATCATTTGGCCTCTTCATGCATCCCTTGCCTTGTCATGCATTTGCATTTTGTTTAGGTAATATGCTTTGCATTGTCATATCTTGAAATTGTGTATTAGTTGCTGTTTGTTCCAGCATTGACATTAGTTTCATGGGTCATTGTATGTTCATAGTATTGCTATGCATGTTCATTACATTTTAGGTCTAGGCCATATTGGTATTTCCATGCATATTGAGTCTTAAATCACATTGGTATTGTCATGCATTACTATGCTATTTAGGTCTTAGGTCATATTAGCATTTTCATGCATATTCATAACATATTAGGTCCAAGTCATATTTGCATTATCAAGCATTGCATACATACTGAGTTAGGATAGCATTTATTGCCATGCAAATTCATGCAAGGCATTTAGGTTGTCTTGAATTGTCATGCATTTCCTTTACCATTTAGACCTTTAGACCATGCATTTCATACATTTCATTTTCTGTATGTTCATGCATTCCATGTCATTGCCACTTGATTTGTGACTTAGGCCAATTAATGGCTCAAAGTCATCTCTTGAGCATACTTGTGGAAAATTAAGGAATTGTCAAATTGATTGTGTTATCTTTGTGATTTTTTTTACTTAGCCAATTTTTGTCCAAGGTTTTAAATGTTTTAGCTACTGTCCTTAGGTCTTTAGGATGATCTCCAACAATTTCTACTTTGATTTTTGAATGAATTTATCAAAGGCAAAAAATGTGTTTTGACAAAACAATTTTTTTTTTTCACCCCGTACTCGAACATCTCCGATTTTTCTGGGCAGTCATCTTTAATCATAAAATTTAGCCAATTTTTTATTGTGTATATTTACATTTTCTGAGTCTCCAGTATTTGTTTTAGATGTTTTTGAATTTTTAAAAATAGGCTAAAAAATCGTGTGGCAAAACCAGACAGTAGAGGCAGATTTGAAATCAAAAGAAGAATAATGGTTGAATTTGGCTAAGGCATTTAGAGGGGGTTGGTTAGGAGATTTAGCTACTGTCTTAAGGTAGTTTCTAAGCCTTTTTAAACTTTAAAAATTATTTTATAAATCTCGGGTTAAGGGTAGTTAAGTCCGGGACTTTAAACTTAGGAAATTAGAGCCATTTTAAAAGGGTTTGGTAAGGGTTTTAATTTTTATTCAAGTTTTCCTCAAAATTGTTTTCAAACAATCACAAAGTTTGTTTTTTTTAGAAAATATAATTTGACATATTTTCCTAAGGTAGCCGGATATCTTTTTAGATATATAGATTTCTTTATCTAGAGAAAAAAAAAACATTTTCATGTATTGCATTTTCCATGTTCATGCATTTTATTTAAATGTGTGATTTTTGCTATGATATTTTCCATGGTATTATTATTATTTTAATTCACATTTTATGATCTTATATTTGTTTGCCATATGATTTTGAATGTTTCATGATATCCTATGCTTTTTATTTAGTTATTTTTGTCATATTGTTTAGCATATACTATGTTTATGCATTATTATTTTTATTTTTATTTTCGTTTTCATGCATATTATATGTTAGCTTTATTTTAACTTCATATCATTTCTTGTCATTTAGATCATATTCCATGTCATTTAAGTTATTTTATTTATAACATGCCATGCCATTTAAAATATGCCATATCATTTAAAATTGCCATGTCATTTAAATCAATTTATCTCATTTAGAATATACCATGATACTTAGGATTTTTCATTTTACTTAGAATATATTATGTCATTTAAATTATGTCATATCATTTAGGTTGCATTATATTATCTAGATTTTGCCATGTCATTTTATTTATGTCATACATGTTCATATTCATATTTTTAAATATTTTGAAAAATATAATGATTTTCAACAAAAATAAAGATATTCCCTAGTTAAAATAATTCATGAGTTCTCTACCGGGTTTGCTGGAGGGAATATCATCAATTATCATTAATAAAGGAATATCTTTCTTTCAAAAAACGAGAATGATTAGGAAAGTTTTCCAAATGAATAAAAAAGTCTATATTTTGCCGATTTTGTCGGGGAATGTAGGAAAATTTTAAATTAATAAATTCCGGATCGTTTTCAATTAAAAATGGAATTATTTTTCTTAAAATTGGGAATTAACTTGAAATACTAAATTAAAAACCAACTTTTTACCGAGACTTGAGATAACACACGATTAATAAGGTACCGGTTTATACGGGCGTTGTGGGGGTGCTAATCCTTCCCCGCACGTAACCGACTCCCGAACCCACTTCTTTCATTTCTCTGGTTTATAACGCAGACTTGAAATTGATTTTAAAAAATGTTTTAATTAATTTTAAAATGTTTTATAAAACCGGTTTTAATAGGTGGCCGATCACACCTAGCTAAAAAAGATTGGTGGTGACTCCATGTCTTTTTCAAGGTTATTTTCAAAACCTTCGTTTTTCTAGAGGAATTAAGTCGACTTTTTTTCTTTTTTTTTAAATGTCACGCCTAACAAAAAATAAAGTCTTGCGATGAGATCTTGTTATTGTTATTTTTTTTAGGTTGCGACATATATGTATAGTTTATTTTCAAGTTTTTTAATAAAATATATATTATATACACATACAAATATAAATCCATTACATGCATATATATGTTTTTATATAAATATAAATTTTTAATATTTAATATCTTAAATTTGTAAACATCAAATAGGTAAAATAAATGTTAAAATGTTAAAAAAATATAGTAAATTATTATTAATTATATCCAATAACCTAATTTAATGAACGTATATATATTTTAAATATAATTATGAAAAAAATAAAAATATCATGACACCAAAAATATTGAAATTGGTTTAAAAATTCAAATAAGTGAACTTTTAAATAAAAAATAAAAAATTCAAAATCTTGTACCAACCGGTACTGACCGGTATTGACCGGTACAAACCGGTACAGGCCGGTACGGACCGGTACCAAAATCGAAATGGAACGACATTGGTACCTTTTCGATTTACCTTGAAAACGGTACGAACCGGCCGGTACGATCGGTACCGGTACGGTACCGATAACTCTGATTTCAAGGCTTCAATTATTTTCCATCTACTTGCATTTTGGTTTAAAAATTTGAAAGAAAGTCTAAATAATTGAGCAAAGTTGACCATATATGCATAAAATATATTCTTTTTTTTTTTACAAAAGAGGTCATAGTTTGGGGATAAAAAAATGGATTACAGATGTTGGGATTTGAATCTCAGACCTACAGAATGTCACTTTTTAAAGATGACTGCATGACCAACTGAACTAAACTTCGGATTCATGCATAAAATAATTTTGATCATTATTACTTTGGCTTGTGAAAAATTGAGAAAATTATGAAAGTGATTGTTACTACTTTATAAAGTAGTAGAATTTTGAGGTTTAAATCTTCTTTTTCTCTAACTTTTTCATATGTATAAAACAATTATATTTGTATCCATTTTAAAAATTAAAAAAAAAATCTTTAGTAATTGGTTTCGATTGGAGTTTTTTTTAAAAATAATCCAAAAACGTGTGACCAATTTGTTTTTCAAAGTTTTTATGTTCATTTAACAAATCAACTGAGCAAACATGTTTCAATCTGGCAAACTGATTTTAATACCATTTTCTTTTCTAAAGTTGGTTGATAAACTTTTCACATTAATCTATTATGATATCTAATTATTGATGGTAGAAAATTGTCTTTATAATTAAAATTATTAGGGTGTGTTTGGATTAAGCTTTTGAAGAAAGAATTCCATTTCAATTAAGGTTTCAAAAGTTCAAAAATAAATTTATTTGTTTGGATCAAAATAAAAAAGAATTTCAAAATTTTTTTAAAAAAAAATTCAACTAAAAAAAGGTATTTTTCAAAATTCCTTCAAATCTTTCATCTCTTTATTACACATAATCTATCATAAAATATAAAACTAAAAAAATATTATTTTATTTAACTCTTTTATATATATATATATATATATATTTCATATTATTAATAATATCTATACATTTTTAAAAAGCTAATGATACAAATGTATTTTTTATCTTTAATATAATTATTCTTCTTTTATTGTTATTTTTTATCTCATCAAATTTCAATAGATTAATTTTTAAAAAAAAAATATTTATCCAAAGGAAATAATTATAGATGCTAGCATTTTAAAATGTCTTCATTTCAAAAAAAAAAATCATCCACACTCTTAAAGGAGAGAGAAAAATATTGTATTTAAGCATTTAGAGGGTGTTTGGTATGATAGAAAGTACTCACTTTCCTGAGAATTTAATTGGTGAAAATCTGATTCTCATGTTTAGTATGCTGAAAAATACTCATTTTCCTGGAAATATAACTTTACTTTGGAAATTACTTTCCCACAAATATTGAAATGTGATTCCCATGAGTAGAGGTGAGAAAGTAACTTTATTTTTTTTAAATAAGCAATGATTTTTGTCGCAATCTAAAAAATAACAAATCTCATCGCAAGACTTTATTATTCGTTAAGCGTGACATTAAAAAAACCGAGAAAAAGTCGACTTAATTCCTCTAGAAAAACGAAAGTTTTGAAAATACCCTTGAAAAATACATGGAGTCGTCACCAATTTTTTTTGTTAGGTGTGATCGGCCACCTATTAAAATCGGTTTTATAAATTAAAATATTTTTAAAACCAATTTCAAGTCTGCGTTTTAAACCAGAGAAATAAAAGAAGCGGGTTCGGGACTCGGTTATGTGTGGGGAAGGATTAGCACCCCTACAATGCCCTTATAAAACGGTACCTTATTAATTATGTGTTATCTTAAGTCTCGGTAAAAAAAGTCGGTTTTAAATTTAGTATTTCAAGTTAATTCCCAATTTAAAAAAAAATAATTCCATTTTTTTATTGAAAATGATCCGAAATTTATTAATTCAAAATTTTCCTATATTTCCCAACAAGCGTGGCAAAATATAGAAATTTTTATTATTTTGAAACAATTTTCGAACCATTCTCGTTTTAAAGAAGATATTCCGTTATTAATGATAATTGATGATATCCTTCCCAGCAAACCCGGCAGAGAACTCATGAATTATTTTAACTCAGGAATATCTTTATTTTATTGAAAATCATTACCTTTTTCGAAACATTTTAAAAAATATGAATATGACTATGTGTGACATAAATAAAATGACACAGTAAAGTCTAGATAATATAATGCAACCTAAATGGTATGATATAATTTAAATGTCATAGCATATTCTAAATGAAATGAAATATCCTAAGTCATATGATATATTCCAAATGAAATGAAATGACCTAGTTAACATGATATATTCTATATGAAATGTAATATCCTAAATCACATGATATATTCTAAATGAAATGAAATATCCTAAGTGACATAATATATTCTAAATGAAATGAAATGACCTAGATAACATAATATATTCTTTATGAAATGAAATATCCTAAGTCAGATGATATATTCTAAATGGAATAAAATGATTTAAATGACATGGTAAATATAAATGATATGGTATATAATCTAAATGATATGAAATGACATAAAACATAAAATAATGCTAACATATAATATGCATGAAAATAAACATAAAAATAATATTGCATGAACATAGTATATACTGAATGATGTGACAAAAATAAATGACTAAATAAAAAGTATAGGATATCATGAAATATTCAAAACCATATAACAATTAATACAATATCAAAAACTTAAATCAAAGATAATATCACCATCATGGAAATTAACATAGCAAAAATCACATATTATATAGTATGCATGAATATGGAAAATGCAATGCATGAGAATGTATTTTTTTCCTTTAATTAAGAAAATCCGTATATCTAAAAAGATATCCGGCTACCCACTACAACAAAATTGGTTTTCAGTGGCGCTAATATAGCGGCGTTTGACTCAAAAACGCCGCGGAGTACCGTGTTTTTGAATACACGGCGGCGTTTCTATAGAAAACGCCGGGAAGTTGTAAATTAGCGGCGTTTTATGTGTACAAACGCCGCTAAATCTTTACTAATTGCGGCGTTTGCATTATACAAACGCCGCTAAAGCATAATCAATTTCTTAAAATTTCGCCAAAATTTGGGCGCCAAAATTTAGAGGCGAGACACTGCGTTTAGGATTTTGTTTTAGCGGCGTTTGTGTCCACAAACGCCGCTAAATAATAAATATAGCGGCGTTTTTAAATATAAACGCCGCTAAAGATTTCGATTTGGCGGCGTTTATATATGTAAACGCCGCTAATTATTTCGATATAGCGGCGTTTGGATAATAGAAACGCCGCTATATTGATTTATTTATGGCTTAAGGCAAAACGATGTGTTTTACCTTGTAAGGTTGTGGCGTTTGTTGATACAAACGCCGCTATTCTTTCTAATATGAAACCCTAAACCCAAATTCAGAAACCTGCGCAACCTTACCCTCTCTCTCTCTCCCTCTCTCTCTCACACATCTCCAAGCCGAAATAGTCATCTCCAAGCCGATTTTCCTGCTCTTGATCTTGAAAATCATCATCTCGAAGCCGATTTGTCTCTATTCGTCTCCAAATCGTAAGTAATTCCAACTTCAGCACACTCCCATTGCGTTTAGGATTGCTTCCGTTTCTGTTTCGAGTTTATAATTGTTTACATCAGATTTCGCACATATTATTATTATTAACCATCAGATTTCGCACATATTATTATAAGTAAATTTTGATTAGGCATTAGTGCTGGAATCAGCAGTTCCACTCCACTTAACGTCTGACCTCTCTGTATTTATATTAATCAGAGTAATGTTTAAATAAGTTGCACCGGTAATGATTGCTCTGAATTTTCTTTAAATTTGTTTTATGTATAATAATGAGATGGTTCAAATTTAGATTTTTTTATTTTTAAATTTTGTTTATCAACTCATTGGCTTCAGTTTATTGCTTGTTGTGCATTATTATGAAGCATATCAGTTGCTTGGCTCTGGCACCAATACCAGTGATTCTTTATTTTAGCATAATGATAACATTTAAGGCACTCTGCCACTTATAGTGTCTTCAAATTAGCTTTGTATTTACTCATGTAAAGAACCAAGTTTATCCCTGCAGCAAGCTATGTCTGTCATTTGGCTTTGGCATTAACATTCAGTTTCCTTTGTTGAACCAGGGAGGACCAACTCCAGCTTTGGTCAAGGCTGAGGTGCCATGGTCGGCTAGAAAGGGGAATCTTTCTGAGAAGGGGCGTGTTCTAAAGACTGTAAAAGGGTAAATATATTAAAAATATGTTTCTTGCATTATATATGTGTCTCTGATTTCTATTGGAAAACCGCAAAAACAGGTTTCTTGCATCATATATTTATCTTTGATTTCTATTGACAAACCGCAGAAAAGACCTTGCTTTTATTTATCTTATTCAGGATCTAGAATTAGATTAAGCATAATGGCATCCTAATAATCTTTGTAACAAACCCACGTAGTAGGAACAGTTTTTTTTGGAGATCGAGTGCACAAACTTTGAGTGCAATGCTAAGACTGAAGGGGTCCATGGAAAGGCCAGGTGAGATCCACATTTTGGAGAATAAAAGTAATGCTTCATTTGAGTTCATGGCACTGACGTAACAAGAAATCATGGTCGTCTCTCTGAGGTATTCCGTCGAACATTTGACGAGCTTCGTTGACATGGCCCGTTTTGACTAGATTTTTTAGAAGAGAGTTGAATTCGAGCATGTTTATAGGATTGGGAACATGATTTTTGAGGAATGAATTGATTGGTGTTGTTTGTGAAACGAGGAAAAAAAAATACTTTCGATGAGAGCGATGTTTGGAATTGTACATAGTTTTCTGAGATTGTGAACTCTAATCGATAATACCATGTTTCTGTCGGAAGAAGCATTAATTGTTTGCATAGGCTGTTATTGCCAGAATTATGAAAATTCTACTTTGTTTGTTCTTGGAGTTGTTGGTGAGTATTCAAAGTATTTGGTTGCCATCTGAGACGGTTAAAATAAGGATGGGGAGAACATTTCTGCGTATGGATATTCGTAATTACAGGGCTGAAATGCTATTGTGCCTTTGGACCTTTCCAATCAAGTTTCCAATTTTTTGGCATCTTCTGTGGCAGTTTTAGTAGCCCTGAGGAGTCCTTGAAATGCAATAGCTGGTTCTGGGTCTTTAGTCAACATGAGAAGCTAGCGATCATTGAAATAGCAGTCAGGATTAGTTGGATAAAGGTGGTGTCTAGTGAAACCTACTATAAATTTTTTTGGTGTCATTAGTTTACTGGCATTATACCTCAGAATTAATTGTCATTGGGTTAGTTGGATTAAGGTAGCATCTCGTGGAGCATGATAAATAACTTATGGTACCAAGAAGTTCAATGCCATGAACTACCCTTTCTTTTTGTTTGGTTGTTTTGCTGTTATACTCGGGTTTCAAAGGAAAAAAAATTCAAGTATATCATGTTGAACCTAGTCACAATTATGGGTTAGATGAAGAACGAATAGCACTTGTAAATGAGTGACAGGAAAGCTCTGAGATTGGGTTTGTGTCTTGATATGCATGTGGATCAGATGCATATTCTCTCGTAAGTTGTTCAAAGTGAGAGGTTATAATTATAAATGTGTATTGAGCGGAAAGGTAAAACTCCTGTCCTTTCATTTTCACCTTTTCATTTAACCCAAGATCATGTCTAGGTTCAGCCTATCTTATTTGCTAAGACTCTGGGGTTCCCTTTGTATCCTACAGTAGAAGTGTGGAACCCAGTATAAATAACTAGAGCTGGCATTTACTTTACCAAGCCTAAAAGTTTTATTGACTGCATCATTAATTGTTGGCTAGGTATTCTTGTTCAACGTTTTGTGGGAAATTTGGGGGTTCAAATCACTTCCTTTCTTCCTTATTCGGGATGTATTGCATGCCTCCCATGAACTAAAAACTCTTCCATGTATTGGATGATTTGATGTCTAATTTTGGTTATTCAAATGGAATTGCACCAACTTGTTTCATTATTTTCGGGATGAGTTTCTGATGGGACTTAACTATGCAGAACGTACGAAATGGATAAGAGTTGGATGCAAAAGTCGAGACTAAGTGAAGAGTACGAAGATGGAGTACATAGTTTTCTCGATTTCGCTTTTCAGAACGCAAGCGAAGATAATAAGATATTATGTCCTTGTTCGAGGTGTGCCAATATTGATTGGCATACGCGTGGAGTTGTTTTCGAACATTTGATTTGTCAAGGATTTCTCCCGGGTTACAGACAATGGTTTTTTCATGGAGAGTCCGCAACTTGTAGGTCATCTTCTAAAGTTCGTCCAAGTAATTCTAACAATCAACATCAGTCTATTAGACAAGATGACATGGAAGGCATGTTGCGAGATGCATTTAACATGCGTAACCATAGTTTGTACACATCTTCACCAGAAGTTCCTGGAGGGAATGATGGGTTCAATGTTGGCATGAATGACTTTGCTGAAACGGGAAGAGGTATGGGTGATCAGGAACCCAATGGAGAAGCGGCAAAGTTTTATAAGTTGCTTGATGATATGAATGAAGAACTTTACGAGGGATCTAAGCATACAAGATTGTCTTTTTGTGTCCGTCTTTTTCACTTAAAATGCTTAAGCGGGTGGACAGGAAATTCTTTGACACTGTTATTAGAATTTTTGAAAGAAATGTTTCCTTTTGCAAAAATGCCTCAGTCTTGTAAGGATTCGAAGAAGATGATAAAAGATCTAGGCCTTGGATATGAGAAAATTCATAGTTGTCCGAATGACTGTATGTTGTATTGGGGTGATAGAACAAATGAACAATTTTGTCATGTCTGCGGTAGATCTCGATGGTTGAATGGAAATACAGAAGAAAATATGAATGAGGACGATGGTGACACACATTTAAAGAAGAAACCTGCAAATATTTTGCGGTACTTTCCGTTAATACCAAGACTTCAACGAATTTTCATGTCATCAAAAACATCTGATTCTATGAGGTGGCATCATGATGAAAGGATTGATGATGGCTTATTAAGACATCCTGCAGATTCTTTGGCTTGGAAATCATTCGACAATAAGTTCCCATCTTTTGCTAATGATCCCCGGAATGTGAGGCTTGGACTTGGTTCTGACGGTTTTAATCCGTTCAAAATAATGAGTACTTCTTATAGTACTTGGCCGGTTGTCTTGATTCCTTATAATTTGCCTCCATGGATTTGCATGAAACAATCCTTTTTTATCTTATCCATGATAATTCCTGGAGAGAAAGGTCCCGGAAATGATATTGACATTTATATGCAACCTCTTATTCAAGAGTTGAAGCAGTTATGGGAAGGGGTTGAAACATATGACGCATCAAAAAAAGAAAACTTTAATTTGCGTGCAGCTTTGTTATGGACTATAAACGATTTTCCTGCTTATGCAAATCTATCTGGTTGGAGCACCAAAGGTCGTTATGCTTGTCCTTGCTGTGCTGCACAAACATGTTCAAAATGGTTATATAACGGAAAGAAATTCAGTTATATGGGACATCGTCGGTGGTTAGATGAAAATCATAGATTTAGATTTCAAAAACATGTCTTTGATGGCAGTGAAGAGTTAAGACAAGCACCTGAGATCACGATTGGGTCGGATATCTTGTTGATGTTGAAAGATATCAATTTCACGTATGGAAAGATGAATCAAACAAGTAGCACACAGTCAAGGAAAAGATCAAGGGAGATGTTAGAAGGTGATGTTGAAATTCAGAGTGATGAGGAGGAAGATGAAGAAGATGATCCAAATGAGGCGGATTTGTGGAAAAAAAAAAGTATTCTTTTTGAGTTACCTTATTGGGAGCATAATTTATTGCGTCACAACCTTGATGTGATGCATATAGAGAAGACTGTTTGTGAAAATATCATCGGGACAATTCTTAATGTGGATAGAAAATCAAAAGACAACTTAAAGAGTCGGCTTGACCTAGTTGACATGGGAATTCGTCGTGATCTTCATCCGGAATTACTTCCTAACGGAAAATCACGGTTGCCTCCTTCTTGCTTTGGGATGTCTAAAAAAGAGAAGGACGTATTCTGTAAGGTGTTGAAAGATATGAAGGTCCTGGATGCGTATGCCGCCAATATATCAAGATGTGTGAATGTGAAGGATCGAAAACTTTCTTCTTTAAAGTCACATGATTACCATATCTTGATGCAAGACTTACTTCCAGTTGCTTTACGTTGTTCTATGTCAAAGCAAGTGACTTCTTCTATAATTGAACTTAGTAATATAATGAAAGCTATTTGTGGCAAAGTTCTCAAGGTAGAAGAGCTTGAAAAACTTCAACATCGAGCAGCTCTAACTTTGTGCCACTTAGAGAAGATTTTTCCTCCATCATTCTTCACTATAATGGTGCATTTGGTTATCCATCTTCCTTATGAAGCAAAAGTCGGCGGACCAGTTTTTTATCGATGGATGTACCCATTAGAGAGGTATACTTTGCTAATTAGCTTATTATACTTTTATCTTAAACATACCATTTAATTACACATTAAGATATTAAAGTTTATTTTGTTTTAGGTTTTTAGGGAAGTTAAAATCTTATTGTCGGAACAAACGCTATCCAGAAGGTTCTATTGCTGAAGGATATTTAGCGGAGGAGTGTATGACATTTTATGCAAGATATTTGGATGATGTTGAAACAAGATTTAATAGACCGGGAAGAAATGATGTGGTCACACATAACAACTTAGCCGAAACATACTTATTTGGAAGTGTTGGACAACCAATCGGCAAGGTTGAAGTGGTTGAGCTAGATGATAAATCTTGGGCACAAGCGCATCGATATGTGCTTTTCCATAGTGATTCACTGGAATCATTACGCACGTAAGTTCCAGTATAGTTTTTAATTTAACAAACAATTTAATTTGTCTTTTGCTTTCTCACGTAAAAAACGTACTTTTTTTGATAGTGAGTATAGAAGCTACTTGAGAGGAACTTTACGTTCTCGAAGAAGACAACTTCGCGAGCTTGATAAGTTATTTACGGAAAATTTCCACGAATGGTTAGGAGAAGTAGTAAGTAACACAAGTTTTTATCATTTTATTATGATCAATGTATTCTTTAATATATAAATAAAGTGAAGTGTTTGCCTTTGCGTTTCTTGTAATAGGTTTGGAGTGGAAGAGATGTTAGCGAAGAAATTAAGTGTTTTTCACAAGGACCGAATAGAATAGTGAAAAGATACAGTGCTTACATCATTAATGGATTTAGATTTCATACTAAATCCCGTGAACGCTTTAGGAGAACACAAAATTGTGTAGTTGTTGTTTCTTCTTCAACAACAAGCTATGCTAGTGCTAGGGATAGTAATCCTGTGGAGGGGGATATTGATTATTATGGAATTATAAATGATATTATTGAGTTGGATTATTATGGCAAGTGGAAGGTCGTGTTATTTCGATGTGATTGGGCTGATGTGAATACTAGTAGAGGTGTTAAAAAAGATCAGTTCGGATTTACAATGGTGAATTTCTCTCGATTAATTCACACCGGACAACAACTGATTGACGAACCTTATGTTTTTTCATCTCAAGTCAAACAAGTATTTTATTCCGAAGATCCGAATGATGCGGGTTGGTATGTTGTACTCCGTAACACACCTAGAAACCTGTTTGATATGGGTGATAAATTTGAAGATGATATTGAACAAAGAACTGAATGCTTGCCATTTACGGATCAAAACTTGGATGAAAATATCCCTAGTACCAATACAGATGTTCGGTGGGTTCGCGAAGATGTTGATGAAGACATTTATGAAACTTGATATCAAAAACAAAATCTAGTAAGATTATTTTGAAACAAATACTCTGTATATAATATGTTTTTATACTGTAAATATTATTATTAATGTTTTTTACATAATAGTATTTCATTCTTATACTAATGTTGTTTACTTAAAATTGATGCAGATAGCATGGCGAGGAAAAGATTAAGGGATGTCAATATCATTCAGACTGTTGAGGGTGACACTAGAGTGACGCCTTCAGAGGTGCCGAATGCGTCTACTGCAGATGTGTTAACCCACCAGAGTTGTCGACTGCCTCCATAGCTGCAGAAACTGCAGTTCATACGAACTTGAATACAGGTATCGTGGTACGGCGTTTGTGTTAAAAGTACGCAAAATCATATTGAAATTGCTAATATATTTGCTTTTGTGTAGTTGATAATGTTGGACAACGCAGAACTCGTGGTCGTACGACATTAAAGGAGTTATGGGCACTACCTCCTGAAGAGCGTATTGTTGTCGCAGCAAATAATGAGCAGCAGCCAATTGGTCCAGAAGCACAATTATTGGCTAGCTTTCTTGGCCTGATTGCTCGAAATGGGATGAAGTGTCCCATTCATTATGAGTCATGGCGTGACGTGCCGAATACTGAGAAAGTCGAGATGTTAAAGTTTATTGAGGTATAAGCATGTTACATTAGTATTGCATTATTTTAATAATTTTGTTGATCATCGAAACTAACGTTGTACAACTTCTCCGTTTCAGTCACGATTTTCTTTGCAGATTCCCACATCATTCGTTATGAAATCATTGGGGAAAAAATGGAAAGACTTTAAGCATGAGTTGAAGAAAAAGTATTTCGATCGAAATACTGATCCTAATGTCTTACTACGAACCATACCGCGTGGTGTGATTATGTGGCAGTATGAGAGACTGGTTAGATTCTGGTATTCAAAAAAAGGAGAGGTATCATTTATAATTTATTTTGGTCATTTACTTATAGTACTTGATATAATACAATTTTATGGAATACGTATAGTTTTATAACGTGCTTTGTCTAATGTACAGGAACGAGAAAAGATAGGGGTAAGCAGTAGACAACAACAGAAATACAGTCACACCAGTGGTTCAAAAAGTTTTGCCAGAAAAGCTAATGAAAAAGTAAGTTTACATTCATAATGTATTAATATATTAGTTCTCAATTATTTTAATACAATTTAGTATTAATTATTTTTGTTTTGTAGGAAATTGAGCGGGGTGAAAAAATTGGACGAGTTGAACTATTTCAATTAACTCATACTAAGAAGGATGGATCCTATTTGAACATCGAGACTCAGGAAATTGTGGTATATTTTCTTCAAACTTGTTTTCATTTAAAAAAATATGTTTTACAAAATATTTTATTAATTTTATTGTTTTATAGGAGAAAGCTCGAAATAAAATTGCTGAGTATCAAATCGGAGCATCAGATGGATCATCAGCGAATATGCAAGATGTGGAGAATCAAATATTCACTGAAGTAGCTGGAAAAGAACGATATGGACGGGTTCGAGGTATCGGAATGGGTCCGACACCATCTACCTACTATGGACTTGGTTCTCAACGGTTTACTGCTTCTTCTTCACAAAACTCCAGTGCATATGAAGTTCAGATGCTGAGAGAAGAAATGCAAAATATGAATAAACGTTTTGAGGAGAAGGAAGCAGAGAGACAAGCTGAAAAAGAAGAACAGGATAGACGATATCAGGAGCTGCAGACACAGTTTCAGTCGTTGATGAATTTAGTGCAGCAAAAGAATTTAGGAGGCTCATCTACTTCAGATTAAAGAATTTGTAAGTGGATTTGATGTGTTGAATAATACATTGTATGGTTGATATTAAATATATTTTTATATTATATATTTTTTTTATAATTTGTGTTGTTTGTGTATTATTCGACAATGTTGCGCATTTCGGACCTTCAATTGTATTTTTTTAAAAAAATATTCCGCATCTACAGCGGAAATAAATAGTATTTTTTTTAAAAATATATTCTGCATTTATAGCGGCGTTTGTGCTCAAAACGCCGCTAAATACATAATTTTCTGCAAATATAGCGGCGTTTTCTGATAGCAAACGCCGCTATATATATAAATTCCTGCAAATATAGCGGCGTTTTCTTATTCAAAAACGCCGCTAAAAGACAAAATATAGCGGCGTTTGTGATCAGAAAACGCCGCTACAAGTCAAAATTTAGCGGCGTTTTGTATTCAAAAACGCCGCTAAAACCGAACACTTAGTGGCGTTTGAGAATAAAAAACGCCGCTAAAGTTTCAAGTATTACCAGTTCGGACCTTCAATTGTGGCGTTTATAAACGCCGCTAAAGTACCTAAAAACGCCACTACTTTAGCGGCGTTTATGGTGAAAACGCCGCTAAATTTCCCGTCACTGTTTTTACCGGCGTTTTTTGCGGCGTTTTGTAAAACGCCTGTAATTTTTTTCGCGGCGTTTATAAACGCCGCTATTCCAAAAAAAAACGCCGCTAAAAGACCAATTTGCTGTAGTGACCTTAGGAAAATATATCAAATTAAATATTCTAAAACCAAAAAACTTTGTGATTGTTTGAAAACAATTTTGAAAAGCTTAGATTAAAAATAAAAAACTTAGCTAAACCCTTTTTAAATGGCTCTAATTTTCTAAGTTTAAAATCCCAGACTTGACAACCCTTAACCTGAGATTTAAAAAATCATTTTTAGAGTTTAAAAAGGCTTAGAAACTACCCTAAGACAATAACTAAACTTCCTAATCAGCCCCCTCTAAGTAACTTAACCAAAACAGAAAAATGATTTTCCTTCAAATTCAATTCTGCCTCTACTGTCCAGTTTTAAAGCACGATTTTTTATCCTATTTTTAGAAATTTAAAAAACTCTAAAAAAAATACTGGAGACTCAGGACGTGTAAAACTACACAGAAAAAAAATCAGCTTAAGTTTTTGATTAAAGATGACTGCCCATAAAAATCAGAAAAGTACAAGTACTGGGTGTAAAACTGTTTTGCCAAAACACATTTTTTTGCCTTATTTAAAAATCAAAGTAAAAATGTTAGAGACTCTCCTAAGGACTCACAAACAGTAGTTAACACTTTTGAAAAGTTAGCCAAAAATTGGCTAAGTAAAAAAAAATACAAAGGTAGAATAATCAATTTGACAACTCTTTAATTTCCCACAAGTATGCTCAAAATGAGCATGACTTTGAACCATTGATTGGTCTAAGTCATAAATCATGTGGCTATGACATGAAATGCATGAAAATACAGCAAATATGATGTATGAAATGCATGATTTAAAACCTAAATGACATGAAAAATGCATGGCATCAATAAAATGACCTAGACCTAACATGAACTTGCATGGCATTTAATGCAACCTAGGTCTAAAATGCATGAAATGCATGATAATGCAAGCACAACCTAAAGCTAAAAATGCATGGAAAATACACAAACATATAGCATACTTAAACTAAAATACACAACAACATATCATGGGAATGAAAATCTATCAACTAGTATAACAAAAATGCACACACAAAGCTTAAAAGAGGGGGTAGTCGAATGGTCCATATGGACATGGTATTTTCACAAACACTCAACAAACTAACATGTATTGCTAAAGAATAATACTTAAATCATACAAATATAAAGTTAAGGCATGAAAACCAATAGGCATTTTCACAAACACATGGATTAACAAAATGTAAAACATAAACAACTTAAACATTTTGAAAACAGAAAATCAAAAATGCAAGACAAGTAAAATAAACATGATAACAAGATAATAGCCTCAACAAGGAAACAAGCAAGCAACCAAATCAAAACAAGCTTCATATTTATGTATTTGAAGAAGTTTTAAAGCATCAAAACTTGTTAAATATCACTAATAACATGAAATAAAAAAAAATAGCAACTACACAAAAAAAGCAAGCCATTTGGCTACCCCTCTAAATCAAGAAAAAAATTTCAAAAAAGCTTTTTACAAGAAAATATCAAGAAGAACTTGAAGAAGAAACTTAAAAACACTTAAATTAAAATCAAATTAAAAGAAAAAATCACCAAAATATTAATGAAAATAGCAAAATCAAGAATGGAAATACAAGGAAAGTGCAAGAATATGGTGCTTGAAGCAACCTCTCAAAGCTATATTGCAAGCTTTCCTTCTTCTTACTTTCCTTGCCTTTCTAAACTTTTCTTTTGGATTTTCAAAATGGAGAGAAAATCAGCCAAACAAGAGTGTGAATGAGTGAAAATGAAAGAGAGAACCCCCTCCCCCCTATAGTGGTCGAATGGCCTATTGTTCTAGAAGCTAGGTGGTTATTTTTTTTATCTCATCCAATGGCTATCATTTCAAGATGCCTTCTATGTAAAATTTTCACCATTGGATCAGATCTGATCAGCCCTTGAATTATGATGTCATAAAGATGTCATAAATAGATTATCTCTCCAACCATTGGTCCATGTGTTGCAAATTCAAAGGCTTGATCACAAAAAATAACTACCTTTCTCTTCATTGTTGGCCTTTTGATTAAAAATCAGAAAACATCTGCCCACCAATGGGCCTTGGTCGGCTGACCCTTCCTCTTCCAGCCCATGCTTCAATTTTTTAAAAACAAGAAAAGACCTTTTTCCGTTTTTTTGGTAAAATGACCTTTTTGCCCCCGAACATAAATAAATAGCAAACGGACTCCAAATTCAAAATTCTTTTTTTAATGCTTTTGAAATATTAAAAAAACTAAATTCTGGAGTTTTTCAAAATTTTCCGAGCCCATTTGCTATTTATTTGGATTTTTTCTTCCAAAATTGCCTTTTTGTGATACCAAACTTTACCATTTTTTAAACGAGCTCCAAATCCAGATTTTTCTTCACCAATCTCTTCCAAATAATTTAAAAGTATGATCTGAAAGTTTTCATAATTTTTGGAACTTATTTGGTATTTTTTTGTGATTTATCTGCTTGAATTACTACATAGTGAGCCCAGGATTTGGCCATTTTGTAACCAAACTCCGAATCAAGATTTTTATTCGCCAATCTCTTCAAAATATTTATGAATGAGATCTGCAAATTTTCAGAATTTTTGGAGCTCATTTGGTATTTTTCCAGGATTTATCTTCTTGAATTTCTACATAGGGGACCCGGGATTTGGCCATTTTGCAAACGAACTCCGAATCAAGATTTTTCTTCACCAATCTCTTTGAAATGATTTAAGAATGAGATCTGCAATTTTTCAGAATTTTTGGAGTTCATTTGCTATTTTTCCAAATTTTCCAATTTTGTCATTTTGCCTCCAAAACCCGGTTTTGCTCAAAACAAGTTCGATTTTCAGATTTTCTTCAAACTGAGCCTTGGGCTATCCTTGTTTAATCACTCCTCATCAATTAGGGGCTTTAGTCTTACCAAATCGGGCCATTTCTGTAATTCTTCCAAATTTCACCGAAATCCACCAAAAACCCTAATTCTCAGTTTTCTTCCGGATTGAATTTTCTTTCAGTTTTTCTTCCAAGTAGTTTCTCCATTACACGCAGTCAGTGCTTATCTTTCATTTGGAACCTTCAAATTTGACCAATTTGATCGTTTAAGCACTTTTTCCCAAATTTCCCGAATTAGGATTTCCTTTCTATTAAATCTCCATAACCCAACTTCCGAACTCCATATCTTTCGATGTAGACCTCAGATTATCAAAATTCTTTCACCATTTTTCAATTGAACTTCAAATCTTGATTTTGAAAGTGGGTTGACTTTTTTAGTAGTTGACTTTTCGAGGTTGACTTTTTCAAGTTTGACTTTTTATGCTCGTCTTCTTAGACTAAGTCTCGGAGTACCACCTGCACGATGAAAAAAGTCTTTTTACATTCTGAAACATCAATTTAAGAAGAAAACATGCCTGTTTTAGTGGTCCGGACAAAATTAGGTGTCTACAATTTTATTATCCAAAGAAGCAACAATATACTGCTACATCAATACTGTACAAACTAAAAATTAAGCATAAAAAATGTGGCCTACTAGGCTCCAAGCTGTACATAGATTTGTATTTACAATGTCTGGCATCACTTTCCTAAGTCTTGTTACACTTGATTTAACAGCCAACTGTATGTAGTCGAAATTCTATCTAGGAGTTTGTTGTGTGCCCCTATATACTCTATTGTTCCTTTCTATCCAAACCTGATAGATAAAAGCACTCCATGTAGTTCTCAAAACTATAGAGATCAGAGACTTTCCCTTTAACTGCCTCACTGCCCATCTGAACTCAACCTGCCAGTTCTGAATGCCTCTATGGATTTGGCACAAATCCAAGACCCCTCTCCAAATGTCCTTTGAGAAAGCACATTCAAAAAACATGTAATTTCTTGATTCTAGCTCTGAGTGACAAAGCACACACTCTTCACTGATTTCTATTCCCCAAGCTTGTAAACGATCTTTAGTTGGTAGCCTGTTGTGTATGGCCATCCAAGAGATCATCTTGGGGATATTGAGAGGGTACCAAATCAGTCTGTCCCATCCAATATTAAAAAAACGGACCGGAGGTCGAACCGATCAGACCTCCAATTTTCGGTCCAACCGGTTGGACTGGCCGGTTCGATAACGCTCCTTTTTTAAGTATTTAAACACTAAATAAACACTAAATATATATTAAATATAGTTAATAATTAACAAAAAAATAAATTTGGCTTAATGGTATAGTCTTTAATCTAATACTAAGAGGTTAGAGGTTAAAATCTTATTAATTATAAATAAAATTTTGAAAAAATAAAATATATAAAACCGGTTTTTTATCGATTTTGAACCTGTTGAACTGGTTCTTTACCGGTTCAATAAAAATCCGGTTCTAATATATCCTTCGGACCAGACTGACTATCAGTTCTCGGTTCAACCTGTCCGACCGACCGGTCCGATCCAATTTTTTAATCACTGCTCCCACCCCACTTTTGTTTGCTTTGGTCTGAGTTCTCTCCATACCTTTGCAACATTATACTTTACACCTGGGAGTCTCCAAACTATTTGGTCACCCTGTTGCACTATAAACTGAAGTGCCAATGATCTCAGCTGTAGTATTTTCCTCCAATTCCAGCTGCTCTGCTGACTTGCATTCACTTGCCAGACAGTCCTTCCTTTAAGAACATAGGCATCGATCCAGGCTATCCAAAGGGAAGAAGTAACTTTTCTATGTAGTTGAAAAGTTAAAAAAAAAAAATGTTAAGACAAAATGTCGAGGTGAAATGTTAGATTTAGCATATTTTAGTTTGGATGCCAAATTTTATGGAGAAATTTCAAGATTGTCAAATATTGAAGTTAATGAATTATTTTCGAAATCTGTTTTTGAAAACCATAATAGTGGTGTTATTATGAAAGTTGATGCAGTAAAAATTTTGATCGGTGATTCTCTTGTTGGATATTTTCGTTTAGGTGGGTCGGAACTCGGAATATGAAATTCATGATTTTTTGGATGTTGAGAAATTATTTTCAACATATAATGCTGGATTTTTTAGCGTTGAGTTCTTTGGTGAATAGATAAACATGGATCAATTATTTGATAGCAAAGAGCACATGAAAAAAAAAGTTTGACAAATTTGAAGATGGACTAATTGCATATGTGAAGATGAAGATCTAGTTTGATAGTAGAAAGAAGATCCCGCATGATTCAGTTACAGCAATAACAATGTTTTGAAGATTTTTTTATTGATGGCATTAGTTCATGCTTTTTGAAGAGTTTGGTTTAAGGGGGACATTATTGGCAATTAAACCAAGTTTTATATTTTTATTATTGTTATTTATCTTATTTGTTATAGTTAGAATTTTATTAGGAGTTGTTTTATTAGTGGGTCTTTTAGGGTTTTAGAGTTTAATATAAATAATGTTATTTTATTTAGAGTTTGTAAGAAATTAAGAGGCTAAAAGATCAAAAGATTATGAAACTCAGAAAAATTGAGTGTGGCTTTATGTAATTAGGCTTTGAGTGTGGTTCAAAGAATACTTATGAAATCCAAATAAGATAAATAAAAAATTGTGTAATCGTGTAATAGTCTTCATTAAAATTATCAATTGAAAATTTATAATATTGATGAAATTATTGATTTTAAGTGTTTTCGAGAATTTCAACAATAATTAACACTTACATTATTGTATTTCAAGCTTTGAAATTAGATTGGTGGACCCAATCAATTAAACCTTCAATAATTGCCTAAAAAGATATGACACAATAACATTGACAAATGTTTTTATATGAACCAAAGAGATCATTTTTAGCTTAAACCCACAAAACTAAATTTACAAGACTAATTGAATTTTCATGAGATAAGACTCTTCAGCAAATAAACCCCAAAAAAAGAAAGAAAAATTGAGCAAAAGAGAAAGCTGGGAAGCATCTCAGTCAATCCCACTGATGAATTACTTTATGAAAACCAAGCAAAAATTTCAAAGAGTGGAGTGATACATTTTGGTTACAACATCTTTAAGGTAAAGTCCAACGGTCCTGCTCAAAGGTCAGATAGTTCGTTCGACCTAACACTAATAAATTTTTTATTTAAATTTAATTATAAAAATATATAAATATTAATATAAAAAATAAAATTTTTAATATTATTTAAATAGTGAAACAGGCTTACGAGTTGACTCAGATCCATCCAAAGTTGAGCTTAAGTAAAGAAAAAAGAAAATTTTGGATCGTGTCCCGGCCCTTGAGCAGGTCTCTCACCTAATTTAATCTAATAATTTCAATCAATTTTGCCCCCAAAAACCATAAGAAAATAGGAGAAAAGTTTTGTTGGTTTCTAGTCATCTTCCCCACCGTACAAAAAAGTTGTCCCTTTTTCAATGTGCAATGAAACCTAAGTACTTTAATTAGCTAGATTCAAATTACCTAATTTAACTTACCATATTTATTTTTTTTTATTAATCTTGAAAAATAGTTTGGAAGAAGTATCTATTGGCTAGACCAACTTAAGGATCGGGTAGCCTGTCTAGCTTGTTTAGGCCAGGTCTAAGTAGAAATTTTTCTGATTTGGCTTGGTCCGAATCACTATTCACATAATAATAAAAAAAAATTATTTAAATTTAATTATGAAATTATATAATGTACAATAAATCGGGCCAACGGACCGGTTAAGGACATTTAAAAAGTTTCGGGTCGTTGCCCGACCAATGAGCATGTCTATTCTTAGCTCTATCTACCTCTTTTAATTTATCTAATCTAATGATCAACTAATTTAGTTGTCAATGCATACTATAATTAGCAAGTCATAATTGTTCTTAGTTAATTATCAAAGAAATTGTTGGTCAATTGTTCTCCATTATTACAATTATTGAACTTATAAATATTAACTAGAATGGTTTCTTGTTCGCTTTGTTAGGGACTTAATTTTTTTTTATATAATTTTAATTATATTAAATAATATTTATTTAAATATTA
Source organism: Fremontodendron californicum (assembly GCA_030761205.1). Lineage (NCBI taxonomy): Eukaryota > Viridiplantae > Streptophyta > Magnoliopsida > Malvales > Malvaceae > Fremontodendron > Fremontodendron californicum. Next base: position 10,116,617 of record JAULJL010000039.1, on the reverse strand, counting down.
TATTTTTAATATAAAAATTAAATATTTTTATTACAATTTCTTCACAAATAATAAAAATTATTACTAAATTAATTTTAAATAAAAACATAAATCTATAAAAAAAAAAATTCTTAAAAATCAAATGACAAATTCATCAAAAAATAAACCTTAAGTCGATTTTTTAATCAATCAGATTTCATTTTCTTTGGTTGTAAAAATCCAAACTAACCAATTATTCATGTTGGTATTTTTTTTTTCTTCTCAAAAAATAAAAAACAATTGCAAAATCTTTTTCTCACATAAATTTTTTTCCACTTTCTTATTAATAATTGTTTATTGTATAATAATAGATAATAAATATTTTTAATTTATTGGTTCATTTTATAATTCTTTAAAAAAAATACTCTTGATTACACGCTTTTCAAAAAATATATATTCTCTTTCCTTACTAATAATTATTTATTATTATGATAATAATTAATAAATATTTTTAGTTCATTAGTTAATTTTGTATTTATTCCAACAAATTTTGGTCACATGTAGGCAACAAATATCAACAGTTTTTTAAATATGCGAATTTGAATTTACTTAATTTATCTAAAATTTGAATCCGTTTAGCTTACTATCCGAATCTGTATCCGATTTAAAAAGCAATATCTGCTGGATATCTGAACCCATTAAATATCCGAATTTATTAAATCATGTTTTAAAAAATAAAAGTATAAAACTAAATATCCGAATTTGGATATCTGAATTCTTTATTCGCATAAATAAAGTGGATTTAGATAACAGATTCAAATATTCGAACTATCCGAACCAAAATCAAAGTGGTTTCAGATAGCGGATATCCAAGAATTTATTTTCGAATTCGTTGCGGATAGTATATTCAATATCTGAATCCGCAATATCCGAATCCATAAATAACAGATCGAATAATATCGAATATTCAATTTTTTACTATTACTCACAAAACTAAAAAATATTATTTATAATAACTATAAAATATAAATATTTTTAACTTAACAACTCATTTTGTAATTTTTCGAAGGTATGGTCATCTCTTGCTACAGTATCCTTTCAGAAAATACTTTTAAAATAATAGGTATAGATTGAAACCTTAAATGACAATTAAAATAAAAACTTATTAACAGTTTTAGATAGATATATTTTTAACTTCATAAAAGAGAAAAGCTAGTTGCTATTCGTTAAGATTACCATAATTTTTAAGATTTTCATGCAATATATGTGTTATTAGAGTTGCCATTAAATTAAATCATGATTATCATAATTGTTGAATTCACTTTTTAAAGTTAGTGAACACATCTCTTATCCTGCTTTTTTCACCCTCTTTATAAAGTTCTAGTTTGCTACTTTTGAAGTGATAATTTGGATATTAATGTCAACAACTCAAATGAAATGACACCATTTTCTAGTTGTTTTATCTAAAATGTTTAATCTCCTTTTCTTTTAAAAAAACATATGATCCTACAGTATTACACTGAAGTAGTAATTCTTTCTTATTCCATGAACATAGACCTATTTGGATCAGCTCGAAATTTTTTACTTTTTTTATTCAGATTTGGATCATCTCAATCATATCACTATTTAAAATAATATTAAAAATTATTTTATATTAATATTTATAATTAAATTTAAATAAAAAATATTTTTTTTATTGATGAACATTAATTTGGATCGGGCCAACCTGAATTAAAGAAATCACTGTCTAGACCCGACTCAATATGATTCAGGTGGATAGTCCACCCTTGAAGAAGTCTACATGAACTCCACTCCACAAAATTTAAGATTCAAATCCGAAAATTTTAAATCAAGAATGGATTACAGATGTTTGGGTTTTAAATCTTAAATCTGCCTGACTTTTTAAAAATGACTACATGAATCAATTGAATTAAATCTCAAATTCATAAAAATATATCTTTTAAAAGTGTTCTATATCATTCTAATTAGTTATGTAGATACTTGGTTTTGGCTACTAATATATTATCTCTTCTTAGAGAAAAATAAAGTTATTTTACAGGAAATTGCACTTTCGCATACAATATCAAAGATATTCCAGAACAAGTAATAAAGTCGCTTCACTAAAGGTTGTTTCACCGAACAGCTCCTATTCGGAACATCTTCTGTTCAAAACAACTCTTGTTCAAATAGCTTCCTTTCGGAATAGCTCTTGTTTAGAACAACTCTTGTTCAGAACAGCTTCTGTTCAAGACAGCTCTTGTTCGGAGCAGCTCATGTTTGGAACAACTCTTGTTTGGAATAGCTCTTGTTCGGAACAGTTCTTGTTCGGAAATAGCACCTTCATGGAACAAGTCATTCACAAAACAACACTCTCATGGAAAGGGACCTCCATCGAGAAGTATTCTACAAAAAACGTTTCGCTTGATACTACTTCACCGAAACAGAAGAAGTAAAAATAACCCCGGAATATGGCAGGGTTCTTGGGTTAATTTCACTATTGAGATGTTCTGGAGAGCTTGGCTTGGTGGATCAGATATGGAGATAATTAAGAGGTCTCCTCTTAACCTTTCCCTAAAATATGAGTGTTTCTCTCTTTCTTTCAGAAACAAATAGTGAACTCTTGTTCACTATTCACTATTACCAACAATAATCTAAACTTCTATTGAATAAGACATTAATACTTTTGTAACTAACACTTTCTACCATTATTCCTATTCAATACTTAATTATGTAACTCTTATCCTTGACACTTATAAATAGGAGCTCTTACAATTCATTTAAGGACTTTTGGCATTTGAGTAAACTTTCACTCTGAAGTTCTCTCTACAATTCTCTCTTCTCTAATTCACTCTCCAACCTTGCTCCGCCATCTCCTTACTTTCTCCGCCTTACTCACCACCACCTGTCGCTGCACTCAGTATTTCAGGATCTGCTTCAGTCTTCCTCTCCGCCGTCTCCGGGCAACATCTCACTTCACTTGTTTGCAATGCTTTCTCTCCCTACCAAAAAACCATCTACAGTTATAATATAATGAATACTTATATTTTCTCGTAATCTAGTCGACCAAATTTAATTAGCTTAAAGCAAACCTAATTAAGCTTAAGCAGGATGAGATTGTTAACTATGTCATTTTTTAAGATAAGTTCCTATATTTTATCGTATTTAAATAAATTTTTATCTTTGATTTGTATTTAAGTAAGTTCTTATTCCAAATGAATTATTGATTTATGTTAATAATTTATTTAGATATAAATTCAAAGTTAAGAGCTTATTTGGGTAAATGTTAAACTGTAACGGCTTATTTGAATACAAATTAAAAGTTAAGGGTTTATTTAGATATAATAAAAGTATACAAGCTTATCTAAATTAAGTGATAACATTCAAACTTTTTTTTTTTATTTTAATCTTTTTTATATGAAAATGACTGGCTTTATATCATTTCTTAATTAATTACCAAACAAATATTTTAAGAACACTTGATACATTTTTAGTTATAGTAAATACAATACCATTTCCAACATGTGGATTATGGACTGTTACATGCCATATTCATTACATCTCAACTATTTAAATCATATTTTTTAATGGAGCACAAGTTCTTTTTCTTTTTGTCAAAAAAATAAACATGTGAAAACATTAATATAGTATATTTTTTGTATATAAAAATTTTATATTATGAAAAATTATATGATACGTTATTAGTAGAATTTAAAAAATTTACCCGCATATGTAACAGGATGACATATGTTCTTATAAGATATAGTAAAAATATTAAAAAATAATATATATAAAAAAACTTATCAATTTCTTAATCTTGTTTTTAGAATTTAAAAACTTGATATAAAAAACAGATTCTTAAGTTATATAATGAGAGGTAATTTTTCTTATATGTAAATCCAATCCGATTCATCTTTGAATTTGAATCAAATATTTTAGAAATTGAAGTTCATTCTTTTTTTTTTTAGGATGGAAGCTCAAATTTTAACTCTTAAGAAAATAGATGAAATTAATATAGTTTTAAACCAGTCCTAATCTACTTATCAAAAGGGAAATGCTCAAGAAAGTAACTCCTTTTTAAAAAAATAGAAGGTAAATAAATAAAAAATTCAAACTAAGGTGGGCACATACTTCATTTTTTTATTTTTATGAAACAAGCTCCATGACTATGACTGACCCAGCCTCCCCTCTAACTCTCTCCTTTCAAAGTTGGATCGGAAGTTGATCCGTTCAAAGTTTTGGATCTAATTTAATCATTGAATTATTTGAACCTATGATGGTTTTAAAAAAATATTTTTAAAATTATTATAAATGAAATTATAGATTATATAAATATTTTTACTAATTGTATAATTTAAAAATTATGATATAACAATTAAAAATATTTATTATCATTTAGAAAATTAGAAAAAAGCCTAAGTTTACAAAGTTTTTTTTTTTTACATTTGGTTTTGTAATGTTTTTATTTTTAATTTTTTAGTGAAAAAGATAAAAGAATTATTAATTACCATGCAAAATTAAATTAGGTATGATTTAAAAATCATTTAAAAAATTGTATTTTTAATTGAGTTGCGTCAATAACAAACCGGCTAGATTACTGAATTTTTCATAAATCCAGTTGATCAATTCGATTTTTTTTGGATTAATTGCGAAAATTATGTGATTAAAAAACCAAAACAAGTTAAAAACTATCGCATCAACCAGATCAACTAATGAGCCGATCCGGATTTAATAACTATGATTTTAGGTCTCTTTGCCTCTGAAAAAGTTACCTATATCTTTCACAGTCCAAATAAACAAGCCAAGGTCATCTATATTATAAATAAAAAAAATTATTTATAAAAAATAATATATTTATAAAATTACATTAATATTAAATTTTAAAAAATAAAATTCAACTCTTTTTTTTTTATTTAACTTTTTTTTTACGTTACTTAAATTATTTATTTTATCTAAAATATTCATATTCAACATATATACTCGATACATATTCAGATATAAATATAAAAATATAATTCTTCAAATAATAAAAAAAATTTAAAAATTAAATGTACTCATACCAATACATATTTATATCATACATTCATCCTTGAATTTCGGTAACATTTTTCTTCACCTATTTTTTTTCTCATTTTTAGAGGGAAAAAAACTTTCAATTTTTTTTTTCACCCATAAACTCGCAAAGTGGGTGTCTGTGATAATCTAGTTTATGTAATTTCCAATATTATTATCAAAAAAAAAAAAAAAAAACTTCCAATATCTCCTGGTACCTAAAAAAACAAAGTAAAATAAAATTGACCAACAGAGTGATATATTTATAGAATACTGAATTTCTAGTTTCAATGATCAACCTCAAATATTAAAAAAAAAAAAAACAGAACGGTTTCAACTTTCAAGCTATGTGTTGTGTTCTTTTATGTTGTGGCCACTCTAGAGACAAGAAATACCAACCAAAATAATTTGTTTTACTATTTGTTTTTCTTCTTTTTTGCTTCAACCTCTTGTTATTCTTTCTTGTTAAATCTTATCATGGAATTGTAGAAAAAAAAAGGAAAAGAACCAATTTTTTTCTCTCTCTTTCTGATCTTGATAGCTAAAAAAAGGTTCATCAGTTATATTTAACATTACATTTTTCATTCTCTTCTTCCAAAATGTAAGCATTTTAACTAGCAGCAGATTTCTCCAAGTTCCTCCCTTTCTCTTTCCTTGTTAAAAGCAACTTCTTCAGCTTCTTCTTCTTCTCATTATCAACATGTCTGCTAAATCCAAGTAAGTTACACTCACTTTCTTTCTGGGTTTTCTCTCTATGACTTAATGCTTTCTTCCTTAATTCTTTTATTTTGGACTAGATCTGACTTTGGATTTTTTTTTTTTGTTTCTTTGTTGGACTGCTTTTTTTTTTTTTTTTTTCATGTGATACTTTTTTATCTTAAATTCTGGGATTATGTTTGATCTGTTTTTTGGTTTTTTAGGGCTTGTGGGTTTTTTTTCTTTGTAATTTGAAATTTAAACACTCAAATCTCAATCTATCTCTCCCTAACTTTGCCACTCTACTTTTTTCACTCATGTTCTCACCTTTTTTAGTCAATTTTGTTCTTTGATTCTCTTTTGCAAATGGGTTTTACTCAATTTTTGAGTATTCATAATCCTGGCCTTCTTTTATGAGTGCTTTTCCTTTGTTCTTTTGCTTCTGGGGTTGGATAGTATCTACAGATTTTTTCTCTCAATTTCCAAATGTGTTATTTAAAATGCATATGTATACATGTATCAATTTAATAGACTAATTTGATGTTGCTAAATTATGTAGAAAAAAGTTGCCATTATTGGACATAGATCCATCTTTAATTTGGTTCCCTCATGAATTTTGTTTATATTCTTTGCATTGTGTGTTCTAAATAATGGGACTTTGATCTTGTGCTCAAAGTATGACCCTTTTGAACATTTAAACAGATCCAGTTTATCTGATACTCCTAGCAAGGTTTCATCCGCAACACCTAGAGTTGCAAGTAAAGTAAGCAGGGGACTGGCTAAATCAGAACCTGGTTCACCCTCTCCCTTGCAGAGCACTCGCCGTTCAGTTGATCAATCCCCGAGATCATCTTTTAACTCGAAGCCTACAATTGATCGTAGATCACCAAAGGTTGCCATCCCGCCTGAAGTAAGTTTTTAGTCAATGCTGTCAAATATTACCGCAGTTGATCTTACACATTTTTGGGTACAAGAAGTAGTTAAAAAATTGAAGATTAAAAGGGATTTATTGATATAGGATTCTGGTTAAGAGGATGCTGAAGCAGGGAAGTTTTTTTCTTGATGTTTCCGGATATTTTGTTGTATTTTAAGTAATTTTTAGAAAAGAAATTTTATTTCGACTTTTAGGAGAAATAAAATGTGTTATGAAACGTTTTGTATCCTTTGATGTTTGGAGAGGAAAACTGATTTTGGAAAAGAGAAACAAACATTCATCTATTATTTTAATTATGAAACTAATGGAATTTCATTTGCATTATTGGTTGGTTTTGATTTTCAGAAACCACAAACACGGGTGGGTAAGGGATTAGAATTGCAGGCTCAATTGAACTCGGTTCAGGAGGATTTAAAGAAAGCAAAGGAGCAAATGTCATTGATTGAGAAAGAGAAGGCACAAACAATTGATGAACTGAAAGAAGCGCAAAAAGCAGCTGAAGAAGCAAATGAAAAGCTTAGAGAGGCTTTGGTTGCACAAAAGCGAGCTGAGGAGAGCTCTGAGATTGAGAAGTTCCGGTCTGTTGAGTTGGAACAGGCAGGAATTGAGGCTGCTCAGAAGAAAGATGAAGAATGGCAGAAAGAAATTGAATCTGTGAGGAACCAGCATGCTTTGGATGTGGCTTCTCTTCTCTCTACCACTCAGGAGCTTCAAAGGGTGAAGCAGGAACTAGCCCTGACTTGTGATGCGAAGAACCAAGCATCGAACCATGCTGATGATGCAACCAAGATTGCTGAAATCCATGCTGAGAAGGTGGAGATTCTTTCGGCTGAAGTGGTTCGGTTGAAGTCCTTGTTTGATTCGAAGCGCGAAATAGAGGCTAATGAAAACAATGAAATGGTGTTGAAGCTTATGGCAGATATAGAGTCATTGAAACAAGAACTTGAGAAAGCAAAGGCCTATGAGGAGAAGTTGATGGAAAAGGAGGCTTTCATTGAACAACTTAATATTGATCTAGAAGCTGCGAGAGTGGCTGAATCTTATGCACACAATGTAGTAGAGGAACGGAAAAGTAGGGCTGAAGAATTAGAAATGCAGATTGAGGAAGCAAAAAAGTTGGAAAGATCGGCATCAGAGTCTCTGGACTCCGTCATGAAGCAATTAGAGAGCAACAATGATTCATTGCAAGATGCAGAATCTGAAATTGCTGCTCTTAAAGAGAAGGTGAGATTATTGGAAATGACAGTTGGTAGACAAAGAGGGGATCTTGAGGAATTAGAACATCGCATTAATATGGCTAAGGAAGAAAATGAAGAAGTGACAAAATTGGTTGAGACTCTAAAGTCCGAGTTAGAAACAGTGAAAGAAGAAAAGATCCAAGCTTTAAACAATGAGAAGCTTGCAGCTTCTAGTGTTCAAACTCTTTTACAAGAGAAAAACAAACTCATTAATGAGTTGGAAAATTCTAGGGATGAGGAAGAGAAGAGCAAGAAAGCAATGGAAAGCTTAGCTTCAGCCTTACATGAAGTTTCTGCAGAAGCTAGGGAGGCTAAGGAGAAGCTGTTATCCAGTGAAACAGAGCTTGAAAATTATGAGACCCAGTTAGAGGATCTAAGATCGGTCCTGAAAGCAACAAATGAGAAGTACGAAACCATGCTTGATGATGCAAAAAATGAGATTGATCTTCTTACAAATACCATTGAACAATCCAAGAATGAATACCAGAATTCCAAAACTGGGTGGGAACAAAAAGAACTGTGTTTAGTGGATTGTGTAAAAAAATCGGACGAAGAAAACTCTTCTCTGGGAAAAGAAATTAATAGGCTGGTAAATTTACTGAAACAATCTGAGGAAGAAGCTTCTGCATCCAAGGAGGAAGAAGCTCAGTTGAAGGAGAGCCTAAAGGAAGTTGAATCTGAGCTGATTTATCTGCAAGAAGCTCTAAAGGAAGTCAAGACTGAGAGCATGAAATTGAAGGAGAGTTTGTTGGATAAAGAAACTGAGTTGCAGAGTGTCGTTCAAGAAAACGAGGAACTCCAAGCTAGGGAAGTTGCTTCTCTTAAGAAAGTTGAGGAGTTGTCTAAGTTGTTAGAAGAAGCTACAATCAAAAAGCAAAGTGAGGAAAATGGTGAGCTAACTGACAGTGACAAGGACTATGATTTGCTGCCTAAGGTGATCGAATTCTCGGAAGAGAATGGACATGGAAGTGAAGAGAAGCCCAAGTTAAAGATCCCATCAGAACAGGACGAGGAGCCCAAAAAAGAAAATTGTCTGGAGGTAAATGATGGCTCAAAAGATGAGGCTCTTCAGGCAGATAGTGCCAAAGTGGAGAATGTGAATGGAAAAGTGAAGGAAGATGAGACAAAAGGAAAAGAGGATGATTCATATAATGTTGAATTTAAGATGTGGGAGAGCTGCAAAATTGAAAAGAAAGAATTTTCACCAGAAGGAGAACCCGAGCAAGAATCCTTTGACGAGGAAGTGGAGTCAAAGGTGGAGGGTAGTGAGGGCTTTGATCAGATAAATGGTTTGATAGAAAACGTCGATGATGGCGGAAACTCACCATCAAAGCAACAGCAGCAACACAAAAAGAAGAAGCCTTTACTCCGTAAATTTGGGAACCTACTGAAGAAGAAGGGAAGTAGCAACCAGAAGTAGATAATGAAATCAGCCATGGCATGACTTAAGCCCTACCAGCAGGCAGGTTTATTGGATAATATCTTGCAGCTGAATGTGTTTGCTTCATTTGTTTTGCTTAATGTTCTCAATAGGTTTTAAAATTGAAGAGGCTTGTATCATGTTTAGTTTCTTATGCTGAATGATTCTTTGTTATGCTGTTAATTCAAAGTTGAAACTCAGTTTTCTGGTGAAATATCCGTTCTCTTTTTAAAGTGGCCAACAGCTTTTGGTGGTAGAAATCTGTTACTTGAACTCGGATGCAAAGTCTGTATATTTAATTTTTTCTAAGTTTTCCATGTATTTGGAGGGTCCTTGAAGGGTCATATCTTCATACCCATGTCTTGATATGTGTCGGACACGGATGTCGAACACGGGTATTTCAAAAAAACTAAGAGTCGGAGCAACATAGATAGAAATTGCCTTCCTATTTCATGCGGAATAAGTAGAATATAGCATTTGTACTGGATGATGAGAACAAAGGGTTATTCTGACATTAAACGAAAGGGGTTTTTACTGCCTAAATTTATGTGTGAATCAAACATGAAGCCTTCCATTTTCCCAGGGAAGAATGAGTTCAAATTAGAACACTATAACTTTGTTTTACCTACTTATCAATGTATGGGAACCGCAAATGGCCCCAAAAATTGGTTGTTTTAAGTAGAGGTGGCAAAATGAACTGTCTAGAAAAATCCGAACCCGTCCAAACCCGATTTGACCAAAAAGTCAAAAACCCAAACCCGAAAAAATCCGAACCCGAAATGGCCCGAGCCCGAAAGAGTTCAAACCCGAAAAGCCTCGAACCTGAAAAACCCGAACCCGAAAAATCCGAGCCCGAACCCGAATTTAATACTAAAAATAAAAATTATCAAATTGTAATTAAATAATTTTTTTATAAAGCAAAACTTTATTTATCAATTTTATTCTAATATCTTTTTTAATAATTTAATTAAAATTTAATTTATATTATATATATATGATAAAATAATAACTTTATCAAAAATAAAATTATATTTTGTACTTATAACTTTAATGTCTCATATCTTGATGAATCCATTATCTAAAAATTCTAAACTCATAAAAATTTTAGAAATGTAAATTTTTTTGAGACAAAATATTACTTGTCCTTTATTTATGTTATTTTAAGAGCACCCTTATAATAGTATAATAGTATTTTCTATATATTAAAATTAATTAATAGCAATTCATTCATTTTAACTTATCTCTAGTATAATAGTATTTCTTATATTAAAAAATAGATAAAAACTACTTTTAAAAAAAATGTGTTGCTCTTTGCAACATATATATAGTTTTCTTAGACATATTATTAAATTAAGTTATCAACACCATATTCATTTGCCCAAACCCAAATCGATCCGAAATATAGGCCTCAAATTCTACCCAAACCCGTCCATATTTGTAAATGGGTAGTCCAAGCCCGTTTAGGCCTCAAAGTTGAATGTCAGGGTTCGTCCCTAAAAATCTCTTATTTTGTAGTGAATATAAATTATAATGTATTTACATGTTGAAATTCGAGTTCATCAAATCAATTATATTAAATATTAATATGATTAATTTATAACATATTATATTTTTTATAATAAATTATTTTAAAATTTTATTTTATATAAAAAATTAATTTTATATTCTTTTGGTGCTAACAAATATTGATTTTAATAAATAAATATAATTAAAAATATCATATTATAATAAAAAATTATTTTTAAAAATAATAAAATAATTTTTAAAAGTAAATATTTATATTATGTAAAAATGATTACATCTAACATAAAATAAAAATGATGTAAAACAAACCCGAACCCGACTGGGCCCGAACCCGAACGGACCCGAACCCGGACGGGCCCGAACCCGATCGGACCCGAACCGAACGGGCCCGAACCCGATTGAATCCGAACCCGAATGAGCCTGAATCCGAATGAACCCGAACCCACCCAATTGCCACCTCTAGTTTTAAGGTTGCTACTTCAATTTAGAGTAATGATTGCTCCACATTCATTCAAGAGTTCATTTAATGGAAGTTTATAGGTATCAGTTAATGATTATTTGATGGATCTGTTTAATCGGTATCTATAGACACCAGTTAAAAATTATTTATTTATCATCTTGGAATTTTTTTTTGCATTTAATATATTACTTTTATTGAATTCAAAAAAAAAAAATAATGTATTAATTATAATTTTTTATATATATCACTGTGCCTAATGGCACTGGTTAACTTTTTCCTTATTTGATTACCATTTAAAAAAAAAATTGCATTTTATACATAACTTATACTGAATTAAAAAAATAATGCATTAATTACACTTTTATTTTTATAAATATTATCTTAACCAATATCACTAGACACTAGTTAACATTTCTCTTCATTTAAACAATAGATTGTAAGGGGTTGACACTATAATTACTAGATAATACCCGCGCTTCGCTGCGGAATGTTATCGGATTTGAATTAATATTTTGTAATAAATTTGAAAAATAAAAAAGCAAGAGGAGTAAAGATAATAATTTTTAAAAATAATAATTCCTATTCTTATACGACACTTGGTATAAAATTGAGAGTTATTTGAATATAATTAATTAGATCCGGCAATTTCAGGCACAACATAATTATACGATACAAACATAACATGAGAAAAATAATTAAAACACGACATGACACAAAAAATAATATGAACACGACACAAATACACGAACGTTTCAAAATCTACATAAAACGAATTATTAACGTGTCAAAAACACAACATAAAAAAAAAAATTAAAATACAACACGAAAAATAATATGAACACGACAAAAATACACGAACGTGTCTAAATCTACATAAAATGAATTATTAATGTGTAAAAATTTATATAAATTTATAATACTTTAAACACACAATAAAATAACACGAATATGTTACGAACATACAAATTTTTCTCTAAATTAAAGCATTATAACAAATTATGCAAAATATGGGATGAATTGGAACACAACATGAACACGGCAAATTTATTTGAATATAGCTAAAAAAAATTTAATTTTCAAGTTACTGATTTTTTTTTATTTACCAAAATATTCTGTTTTCAGTACGGATGAAAAAATCAAAATTTATCAAGGGAAGTCGCTATCATTTATCTGAGATGGCGACTTTCCTTGTAGATTTAAAAAAAAAAAATTTGAATTATACATGGAGAAGTCGCCACCCAAAATGGCAACTTCTCCACATTAATTTTTTTTATTATTATTTTTTTAATGGTGGCGACTTCCTAACATATATATATAATTTTTATATATAATATATATTTTAAATATTAAATATTAAATAATAAATAATAAAAATTATATAATTTATAATTTTAAAAAATTAAAAATTAAAAAAAATTAAATAAAAATTAAAAAAGTAACAATTTACAAATTTTTTAAAAAATATTGATGATTTATTGTAATATCAATCGGATTCTTTCAACTCGTATTCGTAATGAAATGGACTTCCGGAGAAAGACCAATCAAAGCGTTGTGGATTATGCAGGAATGAAGGTCATAGCTAGACCTATCCACGGGCTGGGTAGCCCGCCTGGCCTGGTAAGCCCGAATTGTATTGGGCCGGGCTTGGACAAGTGTTTTTGTAATTCGGGTCAGCCCGGCCTAGCCCAAATTACTATTTATTAAATAAAAAATATTTTTATTTAAATTTAATTATAATATATATATAAATATAAAATTGCATTTTTAATATTTTATTATTTTTTGAATAGTGAAACGGGCTTTCGAGACAGTCCGGGCTCGACCCGAAATGGGCTTGGGCAAGGGAAATAAAAAAATTTCGGGACTCAGCCCGACCCGGCCCATGGACACCTCTAGTTATAGCCGTCGAAAATGTCCTTATCAATCTTGTACATCGGGGGAGAGTTCGCATCAACAATAATACCGTTACACATACAGTTATTATATACATAATTTAAAAAAAAAAAACATAAATTGTATATATACAGTTAAAAAAATAAAAAAATTGTATAAAAAAATTTTATATAAAAAAATTTATAATTTTTAAAATTGTTATTTTTAAAATTTTGTTATTTAAAATTTAAAATTTTATTTTTAAAATTATCAATTATATAATTTTTATTTAAATTTTATTATTTAATATTAGTAAAATATTTTTTTAAATTAAATAAAAAAATATTAATTTTTAAAATTTAGTATGGAAGTCGCCATTTGGGATGACGACTTCCATACATATTTAAAAAAAATGATTAAAACATAAGGGAACTTGTCATCTGGGGTGGCGACTTCCCTTGTGTTTTAATGAAATTTTTTTAATAATCAAGCATGGAAGTCGCCACCCCAGATGGCAACTTCCATGCTTATTTTTTTTTTTAAATTACATTTTTCAGTTGGTAAGTCGCCATCTTGGGTGGCGACTTCCCAATGATATTTAAAATAAGCGTATTTTGGTACATAAAAAAAATATCTATATTTTGAATATTAAAAAAAAAAAGACAATATTCAAATAAAAATGCCCATGAACACACGCAATGTTCTCTAAATTGAATTACCATAACAAACTAGGCAAATTTACTTTAATATTGGTTTTTTTTTTTTTAATTTTCAAAATACCGATAATTTAAAATTATGTACCGAAATACGCTTGTTTTTTAAAACATTGGGAAGTTGCCATATGAAATGGCGACTTCCTAACTATTTTTTTTTTAAAAACAAAGCTCGGAAGCCGCCATTTCATATGATTGGGCCCAATCATATGAAATGGCGACTTCCGAGCTATATTGTTAATTTGTTTTTGTTAAAACACAAGAGAAGCGCTATCCCAGATGGCAATTTCCATACTAAATTAAAAAAAAAAAAAATTAAAATTGTTTTATTTAATTTATATAAATTTCTTATTATATATAAAAATAAAAATTTTATAAAGAAAAATTATTTGAAAAGCCTAAATAATTTATTTTTATAATATTAAAATTTTTATATATAATTAATAATTTATATATATATATATATAAAATAAAAATATATATAGCATGTAATGATAAATAAGAATAAATTTGCGTAACATTGAATGTGAAATATGTAAATATTACAGGTGCAGAAAACATGTAATTGGTTCATTGTTGATGTGAACTCTCCCCAGATGTGTCAGATTGATAAGGACATTTTCGACGGCTATAACTTTCGTTCCTGCATAATTGTTGTCAGATTTCAATACCCAAGTGCACGCTATCGCAAACAAGTAATATAGTGAAAATAGAGTGTCGTACCCACAAGGAATTGATATTAAATTTGTTAAATACTAAAATTAAAACAACTTACTTTTATCCAAATAATTAAAGTGTGTAAATTAAAACTAAATTAAAGAAAATAATAAACAAAGAAAGCAAGTAAAATTTAAATTAAAATCAATGGAGAAAAGCCTAGGATTACAACTTCTCTCAACACTTCGCTTGGATGTCTTTTACCCTATTAATTTGATTAATGATCTTTAGTTGTTAACATATAGTTCTAATCTATTTATAAAGATCTTCCGATGGTCTTATAAAAATATCCTTCTTAACCAATTAACTATATTCATATGTTAATTGAATTAAATAAGAACTCATTAAGTTTATGCTCTAACAATGATTACACATGACAAGTAAGTGTATTCCTACCCTACCTGCAGATCAATTCATCCTAATAAATGAATATCAAACATGTGTTATGCAATCCATGTCTAACACTAAACTCCCTTTTCCAAGTTGTATTTAGGTTAACAAATCAGTTTAATTGGTGATCAAGCAATTAAAAGCATTAAGTACAAGAATGCATAAACAACTCAAATATCATTAAATCAAATTAGAGAATAAAATAATCCAAACTATATGTTGAGTTCCATTGCAATCCTAGAGAAAAAATTTAGTTCATGCTTGACATTGAAAACAATAACCAAAGGAGTTTCACCAACATCAAATTACAAGAAAATAAGAGAAGATTAAGGAAGAAGAAAAAACTAAAGGTTGTCAGTTCTTCAATCTTCTAGTCTCCAAAACTGTTCTTGGCTTCTTGCAAGATAGTGGTGGCTGCTCTTCTCTTCAGAAAACTAAAGCAAAACTAACTAAGAAACTTTAAAATAAAGCCTAAGGGTTCCTATTTATAAAGCCTTGGAAGTCTGAAGAAGAGAAACTTAGTGGCCAAGTAACTGCCTCCAGCTTGGGCTTTCCATATATGAGTTAAGCTTTTCCTTCTAGTTTTAGGACTCTACAAAACTACAAAAGACATTAATTAATAACTAAAATAAAATAAAATAAATAAAACTAAATAAGAAATAAATAAAAATAACTAAAAATAGTAAATTAATAGTTTAAACTACAAGGACTTAGCTATTTTAAAAGCATAAAATAGGATTAAATAACTCTGTTTTATAGAGTTATCACATCCCCAAACTTAAGATTTTGCTAGTCCTCGAGCAAAACAAAACAAGACAAACTAATCAAAACAAAACAAAACAAAGCATAGCTAAAGATGAATGCACTTAACTAATGATTTTCTTAATTTTTCCTCAAAAGCTATCTCAAAATCTCAATTCAAAGTAAAACACAAACATAATCCAACTTTATGATTCAATTCAATCGTATGTTTCATGCTTGAATGGATTTTCAGTGTGTATGTGTATAATCTCTTTGCAAATTATCACTTGCAATCTAAATAAGTTTATATCAATGCAAAATACGAATTAGTACTAGATTCTCATATGTTTGCTTTTCATCTATCTCTCCACTAATGTAAACTAACACTTCATCAAGGATCAAGTAGGTCTTTATTAAGTTTGTAATGTAAGGCTAGGGTCAAGGTATGATAAAGGATATATTTCGGTTAAATCCATCCATAGATACTTTATATTTTTTTTTTTAGGATTTTTTTTTAGATCCATATTCTTTTCCTCAAATTACATTCTCTGTTCTTTGAATAGACTTCCTTTTTGCTTCACCAATTTTTTCTTTTTCTTTCTTCTTCGTTTTTGAAGAACCATAAACTTTATTTTTTTATATCACCATTTCATCCAAATTTGACATGGCTCATAATTGTTTCCTGTAATATCATCATATGCCTATGTAGTGAGGGTTAATCATGGGTTTTCTTATTTGGCTAGGCTAAAAGATGTGGCAATCAAAGAAAATAGATATATCAATAGGCACAAAGAGGTAGACTAAGGATATTAATATATAAAGGTAAGCTCGAAAGGCTCAAACGATCCAAAGATAGCCTAAATCACTTCCTCAACTTAGTTCTGTCTAGGATTTCGCCTTGAGAGAGAATCAAACAAATTCTAGGTTCTAGACATAATTGCAATTCACATTAACATAATCAGTATTTAAATAAGCAATGCAAATCTAAGCAAGAGATCAAGTGCTCAATTTGTGAAAATAACATCCTAACATGAAACAAACAAAAGAATTTAACACAAATTCTTCTCATGCTTATGTTGCTCCCAAGAATCAAGATAAATCAATAACTAAAATTTCATCATTGGATAAGGATTTCATCATGTCAAAGTGCATCATATCTAAAGTAAATTTTTTTTTTTCTGACTCCTAAACATAACTAAACATAAATATGCAAAATAAACTAAAAGTAATAAAAAAAAACATAAAGCATAATAAACCAGAGAAATAAAAAGACACACAAAACATAATAAAACTAAAAACAAATAAACACCCCCCCAAACTTAAATCAAACATTGCCCTCAATGTTGAAAAAAAAAAGAGTTGGAAGAAGAAAACTCCCCTGTCATTGAAGAAAATCCGAGAGAGCTCTAATCTTCCTCTTCTTCTTCCACTTCCTGGGTAGCCGAAGGTGTTGGTGGTGGTGGCATAGTGGGTCGTGTCAGCACCTATATGACGAACACGAAGAAGGATCAGTTGCTCAACAATTTTGAAGCATTCAGTTTGATGGGCATGATATGCAAGGTGGTGCGCATTCTGAAGTTCAAGCCGGGTTATGCGCTCCTCCATGGTTAACTATCGAGGTTGATGAGGCCTGGGTGGAGGAGCAGATGAAGAACTAGCACCGGCTCCGGTTCGAGAATGTTGATCTGCTCTTCTGATTACTCTACTAAGAAATGTCTCATCAAGAGGACCTTTTGGATGCAATATATCTTTACTTGGATCCCATCGCACTCCGGCTTGACCACATAAAGAAGTGATCAAAGATGGGAACCATAGACCTTGTTGAGATGAACAAGCAGTATGGTGAATAGCCGTGAATAAAAGTTGGCCAATATCTATGGATTTACCAGTGAGAATAGCATAGAGCAAGATTGCTCGATCCTTAGTCACATCACTGATATGTTTGACCGGAAGCATGGTATTGGCCTTAAACAATATCTACGAAGTGCAACCACACCTTTTGCGTCCTGATTCATGGTATTGGCCTTAAACGATATCGGTTCCTCTTTTGAGTATTTCCAGATAGGCACGTTCGGGCAGAGAGAGGTAGTTACCTCATCTAAGTTAATCTGTCCAGCCAGATATTTCCCATACTCATCATTTGCAATATCTGGTGTTTGATAGAAATTGTTGATCGTTTGGCTATCAAATGGGACTTGATATCCGCGTACAAACACCGTCCCCTCAGTTTGCTCATAAGCGTTGGCATAGAATTCTCGCACCACAGGTATCACTGCTGCTTGTGGTTGAGCACAAAATTGTTACTAGTACCGTGAAGCAATTACATTATGAATGTGTGAAAAGAGTACTACATTGAGAGCAAAACCTCGCTCGGGAATTGGAGTCTTATTGAGCAAGGATTGTGTGTGTCTGACACTAGCCACCAGGGACACAAATTTGCTAGTATCGAAACTGGGATCTGTAGCACCTCTTGTTCTTTTGAATTTCTTGGGTGGCATGCTTAAATAATCTTCACTTGTCAATGCAATAACCCACAATCAATTTGTATCAATCAAACAACTACTCTTCAACAATTACCCCCTATCAAAAACGGCTTTTCAACACAATCTCAACCTCAATCCACAAGTAGTAACAAGAAATTCGTCCAAAATTCATAACTTCGACTAACAAAATCACCCAAATTCATAACTTGTTAATACCAAAATCACCAACTATCCACAATATTGCACTTAGTAAAATCACCCACTATCAATAATTATCACCAAGCAATTACACCAAAATCCACAAATTTCTACTACTAAAATCACCCAATACCACAAATTTTCACTATTAAGATTTCTCAATTTCATCAATTAGGAAAATCAATATCATCAAAATCACAAGATTTGACTATTAAGAACACCCAATATCAACAATTTCCAAATACCCAACATCCATAACTTCCAAATATCTTCAAGAAAACTAGAATCACAGTCAAAATTGCTTTAAAAGCATGTATAATCCTCAAGAAAAATAGTACTTACTTGGAGAATGTGTAGTTGATGATAAACAATGAAGATCCTTGTTGGAGACGGAGTGTTGAGAGATAATGAGAATATTTGTAGGAGGAGATTTGGAGTGAAGGTAGTGTTTGGGTATTTGAAAGAAATTTTGAGGTGTTAACCTCCGCATAAGCCTGGGAAATGTATTCTAACAAATTGAACTCGTTTGGATCGGGGTGCCTTACTAGCCTTCACCGGTGATAGTAAGGAGCAATTTGGAGCCTTTTTTAGAACCTAATACCACTCCATGGTTTAGGCAAAGCCATGCCCATTTTCTGTTAGATATCCCAAAGTTAAGAAACACTCGGAGGAACATCTCTCACCTTTTACTATTTATTTTATGACACTGTTATGATTATTTTTATCCCCGTACTGACTCGTGTTCTGTTTTGTTTTGGTTTTTATCCCATGCATCATGATCATTTAGGGGGTATTTGCCTTAAACCGAGTGCCAACCGAAGAGGTTTTCATTATAATCATGGAACGTCATGACCTTCTGCCAGTGTCGATGGTTAGCAAGACATATCACGAGGTCAGGATTGAGCTCGAGGGAAATCAGGGGGACAAAGGAGACAATTTGGCCGCTGGTTTTGTGTCTGTACTTCCTGAGTCAGTTTACTTGGATTTTGTTCAGAACCACTTAGCAGAGTTAGAAGAAATTTGGAGACAGCGCGTAGTTGCGAGGAAATATGAGTTCATCGAAAAATATGCTGACATAGCTTTACTCCTTCCGATCAAGATGGACGATCAGTTGATCAGGGCCATAGTACAGTTTTTGGATCTTTCGTACCACTGCTTCACTTTTAATCAGGAGGATATGGTGCCCACCATGAGGAATATTCTATCTTGCTCCATGTTGAGTCAACAAATCCGGATAAAATTTATTGGAAAGTGCAGAAGACATCGAGCTATCAAAAGAAGCTTTTGTGAACATTTCCTTTAGTAAAGAGACCTCCTTGAATCATTTCTGAGAAAATCTATTTGCATAAAATCGTGGCCAAATCTTTCAGTAAAGAGAAATAAGAAAATATATATATGAGACTAATAAGTAATAAATGGTTAGTGGATTTATCGACTAATAATAATAAGTTACACTATTCTTTTATTTAAGTATTATCTCTTTTTTTTTTATCTTATAAAATTAAAAAAGTTATATTTCGAATTTAAATTCAAAGTTTAAATTCTAATAGCCTATTTGATTCATCTTAATAGACATTCCATTTATGACTTATTTCATGACCCACAATAAAACATTTGTTTGGTTAAAAATTGCAACAAAAAAAAAATGGCCATTCCATTATAGGGATTATTACGGTTGAGACTTGAATAGCCATTCAACGCCCTATTCAGTCTCATCTCGTAATAATATATATATATATATATATATATATATATATTATGAGTCTATTTATATTAGTATAAAATTAAATGAGTTTTACACGCTTTCATAACTTTTTATATCATTTATATTTTAACAAACCGACTATTGGATTTAACAATATAATTGTACTCGTCATGCATGTAAAGTTTCGAATCGATCCGATATCTCTATCATATCGATCGTCAATACTGTATTTTTCAATGTATATTTAACGGTTGAAATTTTTTTATATCGAACAAATAGTTAGACATTTTTAATTTACTCGAAACTCGATGTGCATGATCTATGTGAATAGAACATGAAATACGACGGTTGGATTAAACAAATATAAATCATATAAAAAGTTACGAATGCGTGTAAAACTAATTTAGTTTTAAACTAGTGTAAATAGATCCCTCCTCCTCTCTCTCTCTCTATATATATATATATATATATATATTGATTAATACGCTTTCACCACTTACCCTTACAATTGACTGCATTTTCTCATTTTCCTCTACACTTATCAAACTTGCATCTCTTTTCAAACAAATCAGGGATAGTAGCAGGTTGGATATCTGCATTTTTTGTACTATTCGAATCCGAATCCGTAAAACTGTTTTAAAATCTGAATCCGCAAATTATCCGCATTTAATCTGCATATTATTATCCGAATCTTAATTAAATAACATTATCCACCGGATATCCGAATCCGCTAAAAATCCAAATTCAATAAATCAATTTTTTAAAAAATAAAAATATAAAATCAAACATAATTTATGTGTTTTACAAATAAGCGGATTCGGATATCCGAATCCGTAGAAGTAATGCGGATTCGGATAATGGATATCCGAGGTTTCATATCCGTATCCGCTCCGAATCCGCTGTGGATAGTAATTATAATATCCAAATCCGACTTTTATCCGAATCTGTAAATCCGAATCCGCAAAAACATATCGAATATCCATAGATATCCGAATCCGCATTTTAAATTGCCATCCCTAAACAAATCCTAAGGCACTTACTTAAGTACATTTACTTACATTTTACATAGAAAAAATTGCAGCAAGCAAAATATCAATTAAAGCCGCACTTTTGCTTCAGTATATATCCATTTGTTTAAGCATTGATCTTAATTAAATATCAAGTTTCAACTTGACTAGTTTATAATTAATTAATGTATTAAACCTACTACTTATAATATGCTCAAAATGAAGCAAATATTTGTTTTACAAATCAAATTAAAAAAAGTGAAGATCAATTAGCTTGAACTTTTTTTTGTGTGTGAAAATTAGCTTCACAGTTTCTCGTATTTAAAACAAGCTATAAAAGTAAAGTACTTGAACTTGTTTTTTTCTTTTCTTTTTTATAAATATATAAAAACACAAGTTTAATTTCTATTTAAGCCAAATGATTGCTAACCTAGTTTACACAATTTTAACAATTAGAATTTGAAAGTAAATCTTGAAAGTTTTGGGCTCGAAATGAAAGATGAGATTTATGGACGAAAAAAATTATCTTTCATTGTATAATCCAAAATCATATATACCAAAATAAATAAATAAAAAGGTGTCACAATTCATTGTATCTTCACAAATTCTTAGTTTGTGTCTAGGTGCAGTAATTTGGATTAAAAGAGGCAAGATTAATTAGAATAAAGTAATATTTAACTGTTGTTTGTCTCTAAAAGCAAGTTACTTACTTATCTTCAACAACAACAAAAAAATACAGTGGTAATTTCATATGTTAATTTTCCTATCTAAGAAGTTTACTTTGTCGTTCTCTAAAATGTTACTGCTTCAAATAATATGCTACTACTTTTTTAATTCAGAGCTAATTGACTCTACGAAACAATCTTGACTTTATTTTTTACCTTCTTATAAAAAGAATGTGAAAGATTTACTTTTACTTGATGAAGCAAATTAAAGTTAAATTCGGTTACTAAAAAAAATTACATCAACTTTGAAGGAAAACAACATAATTAACCATGTGGTAACTTTTTTATTTTTTACCCCATGCAAACATTGAATTCGTCACGGCAGTAAACTTTTTACAGCTTGTTTCAAGACTAATAAAAAATTTAAAAAAAAAAAAACCAATATATTCTTTTTTTGAATAAACTTGTTAGCTAACTACCTTGAAAAGGTTAAAATAATGACTAACTTTTTACCCATTATATCTTGTCTTAACCACCATTTGTTAGAACTATTTTATGTTTTGAATAAAGAGTTGAAGAATTAAAAGTAGTAAAAAAAAATTCAAGAAAAATTCACCAAAGTTGATTTCTAGTAATTCTCATTTAATTAATCCATTTTAGGGAAAAACTTTGAAGTGTGGAAGTAAAATTAGTTTACAATATAGTCTAAATTAAGGTTATTAACACCCAAATTCCAAGGAGGTTAAGTGATAAGTGGAGATTGTTTAAAGAATTGGAGACATATCTAGTTACTCAAGGGTTTTTTATAGTATAATTTTTTAAATTTTCAAAAAAAAAAAAAAAAAGGCTTGTTTGTGGAAAAAATATGTGAAAAACACAAAAATTCAATGTAACTTGTAAACAAAGATAATGAGGTAAGGATTAGGAGGAAAACCCTTGGAAAGTTGGAAGCTCTAACTACTCTTTTTAACTCTCCATTGACTTAGTGAAGCAAAATGATATCATCTGATACATTAACGATGAAATTTTTTTTAATTTCACAAGCGATTAAGATGTTATTATATATTCCATTCTTTTAATTAATTTTTTTTTTTATTTTTTTACTACACTCTAAGAAGTATTTGTCATTCTGTTAACCCTTCTTGTTGAGTTTAATAATTTCATTGTCAATCGATATAATAATTTTTCATATATATAAAGAAAATTTTTGGCAAAATAAAAATGCTTGGATTAATTTCCTCTCATTAGCATGTAGCTAAAATCTTTTTCTCCATTAATGTCATGCTTTAAAATGAAAAAAAAAATTAGCTGTTTGTTATTATATTTATGCCATGCTTATATATTTGGTATTTTAAAATATAAATGTCACATGGATTTGCATGCTTTGTGAAACATTTGGTATTTTAAGATGTCAATTTTGAAGTATGATTTAAATTTTTTTTTTGAAGTTTTTTTTCCTAGGAAAAATATGATTTTTATTATTGCATATTAATTTTTAATCCAAAGGATCATGTCAACTTATCATCTTGGTTTTTGTTTATTTTGATAAGAAGTTACTAATTTTAAGTCTTCTTCATCAATTGATACTTTTTTTTTTTAATTTTTATTGAAGTTATCATGCATGATATACTCGTACTTTTTCTAGAACAATCAAGGTTAATATTAGAGGTGGCAAAATGAACCCGAAAACCCGTCCAGGAAAACCCGAACCCGAACCCGTCCAAACCCGATTTGACCAAAAAGTCAAAAACCCGAACCCGAAAAAACCCGAACCCGAATGGGCCCAAACCCGAATGGACCCGAACCCGAATGGACCCGAACCCGAATGGGCCCGAACCCGAATGAGTCCGAACCCGAATGAGCCCGAACCCGAATGGACCCGAACTCGAGACCGGCCCGAACCCGAACCCGAATTTAATACTAAAAATAAAAATAAACATATTGCAATTATTTTATTTTTTTTTACAAAGCAATAACTTTAATTATTAATTTTATTCTAATTCTTTTTAATAATTTAATTAAAATTTAATATTATATATATATGATGAAATAATAATTTTATCAAAAAGTAAATTATATTTTGTACTTATAAGTTATAACTTTAACGTCTCATGATGAATTTACAATCTAAATATTTTAAATTCTTGAAAATTTTAGAGATGTGAAAAAAAAAATTGACAATAATTCAATTATTCTTTAAAGGTAAAAAAATTTGACAATAATTCAATTATTTTGGCCTTTTGGGTTATACTTATACGGTTAGGTTAGGTTAGGGTGGGTTTAATTGGATTATTGCTTTCATGGGATTTTATTTTAGCGGGTGGGTTTAATGGGGTTTTGGGTTTTATGGCCTTTTGGTTTTGGGTATATTTATTATATATTAATAAATAATCATATTAATTATATATTTATTACGTATAATTTAAATATAAATTTTATTTTTTTAGTTCTACTTTATAATTTATATTTTATACTGATGAAAAAAATATAAGTACTCGATAGATATATATATCTTGACTATAAGCATAAATTTTTTGCATTTTATAAGTATATAAACGAATAGATGAAGGCCATAATTTATTTTTAAAAGTTTTTTATTTTATATTGAATATAAATTATAATGTATTTATATTTTGAAATTCAAGTTCATTAAATCAATTATTTTAAATATCAATATGATTAATTTATAATATATCATATTTTTTATAATAAATTATTTCAAAATTTGATTTTATATAACAAATTAATTCTTATTCTTTTGGTGCTAACAAATATTAATTTAAAAAAATAAATATAATTAAAAATATCATATAATAGCAAAAGTATAAAAATAATAATAAATTAATAATTTGTTTTTAGATATAAATATTTAAATTACGTAAAAATGATTACATCTAATATAAAATAAAATGATGTAAAACATACCCGAACTCAGACCGAACCCGAACCCAGACCGAACCCGAACCCGAATGGGCCCGAACCCTAATGGGCCCGAACCCGAATGAGCCCGAACCCGAATGAGCCCGAACCCGAATGAACCCGAACCCGAATGAACCCAACCCGAACCCGCCCAATTGCCACCTCTAGTTAATATTATCATCCTAGTTATATTTAAAGGGAGAAAATTCTTCAAAATATGCTTATCTTTTCAAGGATAACATATACTCATGAGAAAATACTCTCAAATACTTTCATCCCATCACTTATAGATCATATATATTATTAATAGACCTGTCAATTATACGAGTTGGGTTGGTTTCAGGTCGGATCGGGTTAATTCGAGTAATTTTCGAGTTTGGATCGTTTCGGGTTCGGGACATTTTGAATTCGGGTCATTTCGAATTTGGATCATTTCAGGTCAGTCATTCGAGTTTGACACTCGAGTTCGGGTCATTCGAATTCAGGTCATTTCGAGTTTGTGTCATTCATGTTTGACACTCGGGTTATTCAGGTTCAATTTATTAGTTTTAAAATCAAGTCAGATCAAATTTAAACAATCGAGTCAGGTTTAGTTAAAATTTTATTGAAATATAGAAAATAAATCATAAATAATATTTAAAAATAAATATAGACATTATAATTTTTAATTTAAAAATAAATATCTATCTAACCCATTTTTTTTTGGATTCTGGCATAGTCCGATAAGTTTTCAAAATTTGAGTATCTGTTTTACTTAAACGAGTATAGTAATAATACAACAAACTTACTTATAAAAAATACAACAACTTTATTATTTATCCAATCCAACGATTTGATTTAAAATAAAGATATTAATACAACCGATGGATTAAAATTTTAATTTCTAATACCTTAACACTATATATAATAATATCATGTTTTTTTTTTCATTTTTTAATTTTTTCCATAGTCACTGTCTGCATAATGCATACTTTATCATACTTTAAAATAGTAATTACAAGTTATAAAATTAAAATAAATTAATAATTTATGTTATAGTTATTATTTTTTATTAAATTAATATTTTTTAAAATAAAATTTTACTTAATTTAAGTTTGGGTCATTTCGAGTTAATTGTTTGGGTAAATTCAGGTTTGGATTAATTTGGATTCGGGTCATTTTGAGTTTGGATCATTTTTATGTTCGGGTTGGATCGGTTCTTTTGTCAAATCGAGTTGGATCGGGTTTGAATTCGGATGAGTTGATTGAGTTTTTCGAGTTCAGGTAAGAATATATATATATATATATATATATATATATATATATATATATATATATATACCTTACTTGTTGAAATACAAATAAATTAAAAGCATCTATCTATATAAATTATTCTTGTTCTTGTAATACTACATCATGTCGTAATGGAATATATATATATATATATATATATATATATATAATTGAATAATTTCTTATATTATAACAAAATTAACGTCAATAAAAAATCACGACTAAAATTTTAATTTCAAATTACTTATTAGTGAGATTTTGATGAACTTGTCAATTGAAATTAAATTAAGCTTAGTTTGGATTCTATCACACCAAACGTGCCATAAAATTCAAAGATTTCTAAGGGTGTTTTACCCAAAGTATCCAATTGCATTGGAGCTGCATTTTGGATGCACCCCACTGCTCCTCTAGTGAAATTTATTGCATCCTTGAGTTTGAAATTTTCGTTTAATTTTTTTTTAAGTAATTTTTAAAAAAATAATAATAAATTTAAAATTTTTTATTTCAAAATTTTCAAATTTATTCATTTAATATAATAAATAAATTCTATACTTATATAATAATTACTTAATTAATTAAAATATTTAAATAAAGAATATATGTTAAAATTTTACATATTAAACTTTATTAAAATATATATAAAGATAATTTATCAATACACTTTTACATTAATGTCTTTAATGGTTATTTTCATTCTCATCTCACTATCACTGTTGTTTTTGCATCTAAACACATATCTAGAGGTGCTTATGGGCCGGGCCGGGGCCCGATTTTTTTTTCAAATTCTTTGCCCAAGCCCGGCCTTGGATCGGGCCGGGCCGGAAGGCCTGAATTCACTGTTCATCATATAAAAAAAATTTATTATTTTTTATATTTTTTTATAATTAAATTTAAATAAAATAATATTATTTTAATAAAAAATACTGTTCCGGACCGGCCCGGATCAAAAATATCCTGCCTAGGCCCGGCCTAATACAGGCAGGGCCTGCCAGGAAGAACGGGCTGCTCGGCCCATGAGCAGGTCTACACATATCTTACCACTGATTTTAATGTTACTGTTATAGCATCCAATCTCACCGTTACAAAAATTAATCTCACTGTCACCACTGTTTTTAATCTCACCGCAAATCCAAATGATTCCTTAATTTCTCATTCATATAATAACTGAACTTCATTTACCTCTTGTTTGGATAGTTAAAATTAATAAAGGAAAAGGAAAAATTTTTAATAACCTTTTGGTTAAAGAATGAAAATGAAAGGATTTATTATAATAAAAATTTTCAATTATAACCTTTTTTTTAAATAACAAATAAAACATAAAGAGGGTAAAAAATATATTTTACACATTAAAATATATTTCAACTTTCTTTTCCTCTCTATTTCTCTAAATTGGGGTATACAAAAAGTGCGCATTTGAAGGGAAAGTGAGGGGATGCTCGACTCTCCTCACTTTCCTTTACTTAAATTATTTTTTTTATCCAAACAAGGAAAAAGTTTTTCATTCTCTCTTGCTTTATTTTTCTTTCCCTCTCTCTACTCCAATCTAAACATGGGGTTAAAGGTTTTCATTTGTTATATAACAAAATTTTAAAAATCAAATTTTAAATCTTATTCAATCATTAAAAAAAAAAAAAAAAAAGGAGAGAAATGTTAGGCAGAGTTTAATGGCACTAGTTAAATTGATGTATATATAAAGAAAAATATAATTAATGTATATTTTTTTTTGAATTCGGTTAAAATAATATATTAAATATAAAAAAATTAAAATAATAAATAAATAATCTTTAATTGATGTCTACAAACCTCAATTAAGCGAATAAAAAGAAATAAAGGTTTGAACAACATTGATGGTAAGGTAAAATCATGGAAAGTCAATGACATTTGAGCTGAATGGCTTGAAAAAAAGGTAGAATGAAAATCTCCAAACGTATGTGAAAGGCAATGATACGATGACGACCTTAGAAGGATTCTGGCAGACTGTCATTCTCCTATATCCATATCAATATGCAAACAAATACCCCGTGGTGGTGTGAACATTTATATCAACATCATAAATTCAATGTGAAAAAGATTTTTTAATGGGTAGATCTGATCAAAAATCGAGTTATTCGTTCAAATTTAAAGGTTCGCTCGAAAATTGAGAGGGTTTTGATAAAAAAAAAAAAAAAAATTAAGCACGATGTCTGGGTTTGAAAAAAAAAATGAGGTTTGTTTAAAAATGGGTTAAACCTTGACTCTAACAATTAAGATCCGAACTCGACAATGCCTATTTTCATTTATATAATATATTTTTTTATATTTATATTATGTAATTTATATATATAAAGAATAAATATATATATATATAATATTATAGTATAAAGATTTAAAAATATATTAAGTTATCCATATTTTAAAACTTAATAAAAGAAAAAAAATTACTAAAAATTAAATAAAAAATAACATATTTGTTTAAATTTTTTTTAGAAAAAAAATATGGACAAACCTAAATAGGTTCTGACTATCCATTTATAAATATGTGCGAGTTTGAGCAGAATTTGAGACTTATATTTCGAGTCGGGTCGGGTTTGGACATGTATATGTGATATTGATACCATACTTAGACTCGGCCCGTATTCAACCAGGTCCGACCCATGAACATCTCTACTAACATCTATGAGATAAATGTTAATCATTGTCGAATAATATTGATTAAAAATGATATTTATAAAAATATATATAATTAATTTTTTTTAATTTAGTAAAAGTAAATTCCTCGTCAACTATAACCTACGACTAGATAAATAATAAAGGACATTAACTGTTTGTAGATATATATATATATATATATATATATATATATATATGAGGAGGGATCAACTTATATTAGTGTAAAACTATAGTTGTTTTACACACTTTCATAATTTTTTATACGATTTATATTTTATCAAACTGACCGTTGGATTTAACAATATAATTATACTCGTCGTGCACGTAAAGTTTCGAATCGATCTGATATCTCTATCATATCGACCGATAATACTGTTTTTTCAATATATATTTAACTATTTAAAGTTTTTTACGTCGAACAAATAGTTAAAAATTTTTAATTTGCTCGAAACTCGACGTGCATGATCTATGTGAATATAACATGAAATACGACGGTCGGATTAAACAAATATAAATCGTGTAAAAATTATGAAAATGTGTAAAACAACTTTAGTTTTATACTAGTGTAAGTGGATCCCTCCTATATATATATATATATATATATATATATATGTTGTGGCTTGTGGCTTGTGGCTTGTGGTTTTTTTTTTTTGTGTGTTAATTGTGTAAACATAAACATAAACACAACATAAATTATTAAATGTATCAAAATCCTAAACAAAGATATAATATATGTATTAAACGTGTCATTTTAATTATATTAATCGTATTTAAACTAGACCTGCTCATGGGCCGGGCAGCCTGCCCGATCCGTATTGGGCCAGACATGGGCAGACATTTCTTGATCCGGGGCAAACCGGCCTGGAACATTGTTTTATGTATTATAATAATATTATTTTTTAAATATTAATTATAAAAATATATAAATATTAATAAAAAATATATATTTTTATATATATGATGAACAGTGTTTTGGGCCCGTCCCTGAGCAAAGATGTTGAAAAAAATTTGGACCGCGGCTCGACTCTGCCTATGAATAAGTTTCATTTAAACGTATCGTACCATATTTATTATATTATTTTTATATTTATTAAACATGTTATATTTATATTATATTTTTAATCGTATTTAAAATTATCAAATATAACTGTTTTGCTAATAGCCCAGACATAAATCTATGGGCAGCAGTCACTTTAATAGATAAAATACTTTAGCATTAACTCCTATGCTACGCTTTCAATTCAAACTCCAGAATGTTTGCTAGAATTAGGATGCCTAACATCAACCCCTTTTATCATTGTCAGTGGATATTAAAGCTTGCTTAAATCCAACGATATTTCTGGAGAAAAGAAGATATCTAATATGCAATGTAATGTTACCACTTACCAGATAGATATATACAGGATTACTTTTCTTTTCTTTTTCTTTTTTCTTTTTTCCTTTTGTTTCAATTCACTAAAAAGAAATACTATTTTCAAAACGCAACAAACTAGTAACGGAGACCAAATTCTTTCAAATACCTGGTACATACATAACATCAATTAAAATTAAATTGTGTCCATTCTTCATAAATACTTTACACGTCCCAATGCCTTCTACTTCAAGCTTCGAGTTGGTTGCACCTGAATCAACAACCCACGAAAAATCAGATTCAACCATAAAGGTACACAACGAAACATGTACAAAAGAAGTAGAAGAGATATGTACTTTAGATTCTTTGCATTCTTTTGCAAAATGCTCCTTTTTTGTGGCAATTGAAGCACTTGATTTTGCTATTTTTTTTGGCTTTGCGTTCTCTTTCTTCATGAATTTCTTCCCAGAAGGTCCATCCTCATTTTGAATGATGACACTTGTCATAATCTAATTTACTTTGATGGTGATGATGTGTCACACTCATATGCCACATCATCCAACCAACCTAGCTACTTCCAGCTAGTGTCACTCCAACTCAGCTGAATGTCACTCATCCAGTTGGCGTCAAGCTCCCTTGAGCTTACCTAAACTTACTCAAGCTACTCCGAGCTATTCTGAGCTGAATTAAGCTTCATCCTAAGCTCCTATGAGCTTCTACGAGCTTATCTCATTTCCCTTGCTAGTTTGTCACCATCATTCATCAGGCTATCAAGTTAATCTTGTGCGTTCTTAATATATTTGCATACTTATACCCAAATATATCCAACAACTTTCACTCGCACTAGATAAACTTGATGCTACCATACACGTATAGTTCAGTCCAAAACACAAGGCTAAGCATTCATATTGGAATAACATATACAAGTAGGTTGTGTGACCCTAGGCATGTAATTGTGATTTTTTTTTTCTCATTCTTTAAAGGAGCATTGCATAGGAAGACAAGTAAGTAATCAAACTCTTCCTCTTTGTTAATGGATTTGTTGAAATCCTTCAATAGTCTTTCCTTTTACACTAACTATTAATAACTTGAAACTATGCAGTTACTCAACAAGATTCTGATACTGCATTTTCATAGCCATTTAGGAAGTCTCATCAAAGTAAATGCAACAATCCCAAATTATCAATATTAACATGATATGTACATGTGCTACGGTATTACTCTCACTTAAATGACACTAGAGTGCGATGGAATTCAAAGATTTCTAACAGGTTTTACCCAAAGTACCAAATTACATTGGAGGTGCATTTGGGATGCACACCAATGCACTGCTCCTCCAGTTCGACACCGGAGAGACAAGGGTCCAGTGAAATTCATTGGACCCTTGAGGGGTGAAATTTTCGTTTTACCTTCGTTTACTTTTTAAGCAAATTATTTTTTTTATTTATAAATATTAATTTTTTTAATTTTATGATAAATAAATTTATATACTTATATAATAATTAGTTAATTAATTAAAATATTTAAATAAATATATAAAATAATATATGTTAAAATTTTAAATATTAAATATTATTAAAATAATTTTATCAATATATACACTCTTACATTAATGTCTTTAATGATTATTTTCATTTTCATCTCACCGTCATTGTTATTTTTGCATCTAAATACATATCTTATCACTGATTTTAATATCAATGTTATAATATCTAATCACACTACCAATACTATTTTCACTCTCATCGCATATCCAAATGGATCTTTAATTTCTCATTCATATAATAATTGAACTTCATTTAAGGGTGTTTATTTATTATATAATAAATTTTGTTTAAGTTAACATAAAGTATAAGTTAAATGTTTTTTTATATTACATTTTAAAATCCAAAATTAAAATGATATAGTAATAAAAAAACTGTTAAAATCAGTCGTTAAGTTTTGGTGGGTCGAATCTAAAGACTAAATTAGTTTTTGCCTTTTGCGTGCATTTTTTCTGCTTAGTTACAAACACCAAATAAAATAACAAATAATTAATTAATAAAGTAAAATTAAATTGATAAAAAAGATTAATTAAATGTTATTTGTGAGCGAGGTTTCTTCTCAAGTGAACCAACCAAAAGAGAGAATTTAGGCACATGAAGGGTTGGTTAAATGCCACGTGTAATACCTACTCTTGGAATTGTTGTAATTTAGTTGTTGACGTGTCTTTTTTAGTGTAAAATAACATAGAAAGGGAGAAAGGATCGGTTATTTTAAAGTTTGTATATATTTATTTCATTCAAATTATATCATTAATTATTTTTTTTAAAATTAATTATTTTTTACATGTTATATATAATAATTAAATGATAAATATTTATTTTAATAATTTATTAATTATTTTTATATTTAATTTTTAAAAATTTGATTATGAGATATTATTTAAATAAAATTAATAAAAATTATATATGTTAACGTGAAATAATTATTTCATGTAATTTTTTCTGTACAGCGAAGTGCCAAAGCTCCATGGCTTTGTTTAACAAGTTTAACGAGGGAGAGTGATGAAAAACCAAGCTGGTATTGGACTTCAAGATCCATTGCATGTTCCTATTGGGCCTATTACAAGGTTAAGATCCAAGAAGCTCAAGGAAGCTATGCAAGGATTGGTAAAAAGGACTTGGGAAGAATCTACAAGTCTTTTAAGCAATGTCAATCCATTCAAGTTGGACTGCTTGAATGAGGAAGACCAAGAATTGGTCCATGTGATCCAAGCTTCACATGATGGGCCATAGAGGAATTCAAGGGGGCGGCAATCTTAATGAATTAGTGGGCATGTTTTTAGTTCATTATCTAATATGAAGTGGGGTCCAATTCATTGGTCCAATTCATTAATGTTGTGGTGTCTAAATTAGAACCTTTAGTTGAGTCTTTTAATTACTTAGGCTTTTGGGCTTGATTTATGTATTATGTCCATTAGGCTTAAGGGGTCTATCTTTATTAAACTTGTTGAACATCTTTTAATTATTTAGGTTTGGGCTTGAGTATGTTCAGCCAATATTTTACATATTATTACTTAGTAGATTAGGGTTTAGTAGATTAGGGTTATTGTAGGGAGGCTATAAATATATGTCTTAGCCACCTACTTCAATTATCTTTTTGATCAATTAAGTCTGATTTTATTCAGTGAGAGTTTTCTCTTTTTAGTTCTTGAAAGAACTTAGGAACTTATCAAAGAATTCTTTCTTTGTGGCGTTCAACCTATCAAACTTAGGTTCTTGAAACAAGAGTTCTTAGAGTTTAGATTACATGCTTAATCTAGGTTCTTTGAAACAGGCTTTTAAGGGTTTAAGTTTTTTTTGCCTGAATCTTGGCTTTTCTGGGTTAGGTATTTTAATTTGTTAGTGGGTTCAAAGGGTTTAACCCCTAGGGTTCACATCAGAGAGTCATGTAAGTTGAAATTGGGGCAGGTATTTTTATTTTAATTCCCAAAATACCCTTTAAAAAATATAACTTTGTATGTCAAATTGTTGTTTTGCTTTTATTTATTTTTTCATTGGAAATGATATCTTTTATAATTTAATGCAAAATTTAGACCGACGACTACGGTTATTTATACTAATACAATGAGAAAAATTGAATTTGTATCACGAGTTAATCAAACACCAATTCAGTCAATGAAATAACTTAAATTCTATTTAAATTAATAATATTAGAAATAATTACGTATTTTTTATTTTTTATAAAAAAATTATTAATGTATATCTAAAAAACTACATACTTCTCTTAATAAACTACTATATTTATTATAAATTACTCAATTTTTTCTCCCTTCAACAATATTTTTTTCACCTCATTTTTTTTTGTCCAATATTTTTTTTCCACCCACATAGTGGGTGTACATGTTTCTAATAGTTAATTTATGAGAAAACAAAAATAATTACAGTATGGGTAAATGATACAAACTTCGACCATAATGTCTCTCATTTAAACTATTATTATTTTTTTATTTTAAAAATTATCTCATTTATCGTCAGTGAAAATTTTTTTGGTACATAGAAGGCCATAGCTTAAAGATAAAGAAAGAGATTACAAGTGCCGTGATTTGAACCCCAAATCTATTGAATGCTATCTGTTAAAGGTGACTACATGAACCAATTGAACTAAGTCCCGAGTTTTTGTCAGTGAAATTTTTAGATTTCACAAGCAGGATTAACCGGTGACACATATCCTTAAAGTATATTTAAAAAATAAAATATATGACAATCTTTTAACTTGCTTATAAAATTAAAGAAAATTCACTCTAAATATATAAACAACCAAGTTATCGTTAATAGACCTACTCATGGGTCGGGAAGCCTGTTCGGCCCGATAGGCTCGGCCCGTATTGAGCCGGGCCCGAGCAAGAGTTTTAGTGATCCGAGCCTGCCCGACCTGATTCGGATCACTGTTATCTAATACAAAAATTAATTTTTTATTTAAATTTAATTATAAAAATATAAAATAATTTTTTAATTTTTTAAATTTTTAAATTTTTTATTAATATTATGAACAGTAATACAGACCGACTCAGGCCCGTCCAAAATTGAGCCTGAGTAAAATTAAAAAAATTCAAATCGTGATCTACCCATGATCAGTTTTAATAGTGAACAATCTATAATAAATTAAAGTAGAATAGCCAAGCCATTTGGTTTGATCCAATGATATCTGCTCCACCATTCCTTTTAATATTGAAATTTAACTTTTAAATACATGATGATTCCTTTTAAGCAAATAAGGAATTATATTTTGGTTAGCCAACATCATTAAACAATTATAAATGCATAAAGCCTACAAATAGGAAAGTAAGTATAGCTAATTTAAGATCAAATATGAGAATTAATTTAATAAATGGCTGCCATGCACCTTTGATTTAGGCATATCCTAGTCAATGGTGTGAAGTTAATATTTTAAACCATTACATCAAGCATGGATTCTCTAATAGGGTAGCTAGGCACCTTTTTTTTTTTTTTTTCCTTATCTGATGTGGAAAAAATCAAAATTTTAAGGGTATATATGAAAAACATACCCTCAATAGGTAAATTATTGCTAAATAATCTAATGAATAAAAGTTATTTGAAAAAAAAATGAATAATTAGAAATTATTATAAAAGATATTGTAAAGACAAAATTACCCTTAATAAAAAATTTTACTTTTCCTTTCTCTTTCATTAAGGAAATATTATTTTTTAAAAAATTTAATTGAAAATAAATTTTAAAAATAAAATATTTAAATATTTATTTTTTTGAAATTTAAAAAAATTTAAAAAAAATAAAGAAAAATTAATTTTAGGAATATTATTTTTATCTTTTAAATTTTTTAATTAAAAAAAGTAAATAAAAAATTTTAAAATTTATTTTTTAAAATTAAAAAAAATTTATTTTTAGAAAATTTATTTTTTAATTAAAAAGTAAATTAAAAAATAAAAAAAAGGGAGGAGAAGGTTTTTTTATCAAGGATAATTTTGTCTTTACAATATCCTTTATAACAAATTCTAATTGTTCATTTCTCTTTTTCAAATAACTTTTATTCATTAGACCATTTAACAATAACTTACTTATGAGGGCATGTTTTTCATATTTATCCAAATTTTAATCTCAAAATAAAAAGATTTATTAAAGTAATTTATCCTGGTAAAAGTACTTTGTGCAAAATTTGCAAAAAATAATAATAATACTGATTAGGATTTTAGCTTTATATATATATATATATATATATATATATATATATATATATATGAGAATCAATTTATACATGTGTAAAATTAATTAATTTTATATATTTTGATAACTTTATATATGATTAATATTTTAATAAATTGATCGTTGAATTTAGAAATATAATTGTACTCATCATGCACGTAAAGATTCAGATTGATATGATATCTCTATCATGTCGATCGAGAATGGTGTCTTTTATATATATATTTAACAGTTATTTTTTTTTATATCAAACAAATAGTTAGACATTTTTAATTTACTCGAATTTGATATATATATGCATAATCAACATAAATAGAGTATGAAATATAACAGTCGGATTAAATAAATATAAATCGTATAAAAAAATGAAAATATGTAAATATGTAAAATTAAATTAATGTAAGTGAATCGTCTTTATTAATTAATGATGGTTGTTTTGGTTAGACCTGCTCATGGGCCGGGCCGCGGCCTGATTTTTTTTCAAAATCTTTATCCAGGCCCGGCCCGGCAGGCTTGAATTCACTGTTCATAATATTAAAAAAATATTTTTTATTTTTTTATATATTTTTATAATTAAAAGTAAATAAAATAATATTATTATAATTAAAAAACATTGTTCCTGGCCGGACCGGGCCGGCCCAAATTAAAAATATCTTGCCCAGGTCCGGCCCATGAGCAGGTCTAGTTTTGGTATCCAATTTTGCTTTTAGCCTTTTGGAGATAATTTTCTTCTAAATAATGATATCTCAATTAGTCATATAATTTTGTAGTCTCTTATATCTTTTCATAAAGAAGTTAAAAGGCAGGCATATAGGTGAAATAAGTAAAATGAACATTCGAAAATAATCATTGAAAAAAATATATTGTCATGATATTGATCTTTAAATACCTATTTTATAGTTATTTATCGGTTAGAAAAATTAATCTTACTTAGGAATGCATATGTTTTTTTTTTTTATGAAACATATACAATATGTAACTTGGATATTTATATGAATGGCAAAGAAATTTTCATTGCTTTTATTTAGAGTTGAATTCCTTGTTAAAACCTTCAACTTTGTAGACAAGGATACATTAGTAATTTTCTTTTGTAATACTATCAAATGCATGTCAAGATGGCATCTTCCTATTTACTTCTCTTGTACCCTAAGTTTTTTTTGGAAAGGTTATATGAAATGGTTATTTAATGTTAGCATATATCTAGTTTATTTAAATCATGTCACATAATCAGTTTTTTGAAAGAAAAAAAAATCAACTATTTATTATACATTACATGTAATATTAAATGATAAAGAGAATTGATCCACTTACACTAGTGTAAAACTAAACTAGTTTTACATACTTTCATAACTTTTTATACGATTTATATTTGTTTAATCCGACTGTCGTATTTCATGTTCTATTCACGTAAATCATGCACGTTGAGTTTCGAGTAAATTAAAAATGTCTAACTATTTGTTTGATGTAAAAAACTTTCAACCGTTGAATATTTATTAAAAAAGACACTGTTCTCAACCGATATGATAGAGATATAAGATCGATTCGAAACTTTATGTGCACGACAAGTACAATTATATTGTTAAATCCAACGGTCGATTTGTTAAAATATAAATCCTATAAAAAGTTATGAAAGTATGTAAAATTAATTTAGTTTTACAATAATGCAAGTGGATCGCTCTTCAATGATAAATATTTATTTCAACAACTCATTAATGATGTATGTAATAAATAGTTGACTTATTCAAAAAACTGATTACGTGACATGATTTGAATGAAAAAAAAAAAATATTATATACTGATGTAGAATAATCATTTCATACAATCCTTTCTAAGTTTTTTTTTTATCAATCCACACACTATATAAAGAAGCTCCCATTCACTCACATTTCCTACGCTAACTATATCCTATCTTTTGGTTGTTGTCCCATAATTAATCTAATCTAATTAGGTTTCACACCTTTCTAATCCTTCCATTTGTTGCTTGAATTGTAGTATACTGTAACAAAGTGATGAACAACTTTGTGATGATCATATGCTGGGGTTTTGTTTTTGCAGGGATGATGGGGAGATCGGCTTTCTCTGATGAAAATGGCCTGAAAAAGGGCCTTGGACGCCTGAGGAAGACCGAATTCTTGCAGATTACATTCAGAAACATGGGCATGGAAGTTGGAGAGCACTTCCAAATCTAGCTGGATTAAACAGGTGTGGCAAAAGTTGCAGGCTTAGATGGACTAATTATCTCAGGCCTGGTATTAAGAGAGGGAAGTTTTCTGATGAAGAAAAGCAAACCATTATCAATCTCCATGCAGTTCTTGGCAATAAGTGAACTGTCTTTACTTTCTTCTCTTGGCTATCTTTTATCTATGTTGCTCTAATTTTTCATTTTTTTTTTACGTATCCGTGTCCGACCCCGTATCCGACGCATATCCTAATATGTCTTCCAAGAACTAGAAAAAAATTGAACATACCTGTATCAGATACATATCCGTATCTGACATTCACATCCGAATGAGTAACATATATAGTCTTTTATCATATATTATGTTATTCTAATGCTATGTTTTTTAACTTGGCAGGTGGTCTGCAATAGCAACCAATCTCCCTGGAAGAACAGATAACGAGATTAAAAATTTCTGGAACACCCATCTGAAGAAGAAACTTCTCCAAATGGGGATTGATCCAGTGACTCACAGACCAAGAACTGATCTCAACATTAATCTAGCTAACCTGCCACAGCTGCTTGCTGCAGCTGCCAACTTTAGTAACCTGCAGATGAATATTCCTTTAGACAATATTGATGCTCTCAGGTTGCAGTCAGATGCTGCTCAGCTTGCCAAAATCCATTTGTTCCATAACATATTTCAAGCTCTAGGTACTAGTAGTAGTAGGAGCAATACTTCTGCAACTATGGAAACAATGAACCTTCTAGCAGGATCAACTTTCCGGAAAAATCAGCTATATGAACTCCTTAGAATAAATAATAATTCTCAGCTTGAAGGGAATACTAGTTATAATCTCCCATTTGGCTTTGCCTCACATGAACTTACAAAACTACAGTCAAATTTTCTCAACTTTGAAGCTTCTCTACATCAACCACAATTCAGTGAATATCACCAGCCATTGCCAATGAAAGACTCAAAAATCTGTTCCAACAGCAATCATCAATTTGCTCCTTCTATTCCAACTTCAACTGATCCACAGCTTCCAGCATTAGTCCGAGCCTCACCCGAACGTCGACCCACCATTGTTAACCAAACTGAAAACAAGAATATTAACCCAAATGCTATCTCTAACCCTTCATCTACTTCAACAACCTTTGAAGCTTGGGGAGATCTTATGGATGATGATCAAGCAAGTAACTCTTACTGGAGAGATATTATGGAGTAAGTATAAGTTTTTTGTCTTTAAAGTATTGTGGACTAAATTAATGCACTGCTTACCTCATTTTTTGCCATTATTAAAAAAAAAAAAAAAAAATCTGCTTAATATACACATTTTGTTCATTTATTTATGATTATTTTTCTTGAATATTTTCAGCCAGGCATCATCACAGTCATGGTCCATCTCTTAGTTAAGTGGAGCTTTCGGACTGAATATATCGAGAGTTTGGTTAATATATAACTTGTAGACAAACCCAGCTATTGCTCTCATGCAGTCTTTCATTAGGTTTAAATAGAAGGAACAAAAAAAATATTGTGTAAAGAAAAAACAAATTATTTACTATTATATAATATATACTGTGTAATACCACCTTGGGTTTTTTTTTACTAGATATATATATTTTCAGAAAGACTTGTTTTTCTTAATTAATTATTTCTGTTCTTGGTTTATATATGTCAATTTGTTTGTAATAATTACCAGGGATTACATGATAAATGATTAAAGAAAAGGGTTATTTTTAAGTTTTTGCAAACTTGCTCATGGGTCGGATCGTGATAAGAAATTTTTTTATTTTCCTTACTTAAGCCCGATTTTGGGCGGGCTCAGGCCGGCCTACCGACCCGTTTTATTATTTAAATACTATTAAAAAATTAATTTTTAAATTTAAATAAAAAATAACTTTTTATTATATAAACAGTGACTCGGGTCGGGCCGGGCCAAGCCGACCCGAATTGAAAAAAATTCTATCCAGACCGGCCCAATATGAACTAAACCTGTCGAGCCAAATGAGCTACCCGACTTTTTTTTTTTTTTTTTTTTTTGTTCAGTGAAGGAACACGCCACTTAACAAAACCATGATGATTTTATTAAGCGCGAAATCCCTTATAAACGCACACACCACATACTTTAGGACCCGATGTGGGATAAGAGAACAGACGTACACCACCACAATCGGATAAGGCACCGAAGCCCACTTCCACACATCGGTTTTTACTCACACATTAGTGTTTTTTTGTTCAGTGAAGGAACACATCACTTAACAAAACTACTCGACTCTTGAGTAGGTCTAAATCCATTGAATAGTTGTTAATATGTAGATTTTTCATTTTTGACTATGTCAATCACACAAAGAGAAGGAGGTGACAGGGAAAATCAGTGGATGAATATAAAACAAGTTAGTTGTAGATAGTTTTGGACACGAAATTGATGATGAGTGAAAAAGACCTATTTTTTCTCGAATTACAAAAGGGGTTTGACTTAATTGGATGTATCAAAGGGGACAAATTCATGTCAAACTTGTATTAATATTGACAATCACAAACCTAAAGACCAAAAATGCTTGAAAATATTTCTAATAATGTCTTTCGGAATGTCTCACTCTAATGAAGATCATGAACTGAACGAATAGATTTTTTCTGTCCCATTTAGTATCTTTTTTGGTGTCCTTTTAATATTTTTTTGGTCATGTGTCCAAATAAAAAACGTTAATATTTAATAGTTTATAAATAAGAGATAACTTTAGACATGTGTAAAAAAAATATTGAAGGAGCACAAAGAGAGACATCAAACAGGGGCAGAAGAAATCTGTTCTGAACAATGATCCTTGAAGGAGTTTTTAGACTTCACAAACGGAGTTAACAGGGTCACACATATCTTTTAATTTTTTTGAAAAAATTGAAATATGTGATAGTTTTTAATCCGCTTGTAAAATTAAAAATTTTCAATGTTAATGTATCAAAAACGAACTCATGATTTCGAAAAGTGAGCCATTTTTTTTTTTTTTAAAAGCATTGTTGCTAAACTAATAGATAGTTACATCTGCCTCATGATAAAAAGTCAAGACTATTTGTTACTCATTAGGTAAGACTATTTCCCCTTACTAGAAGCAAATTGATATGCAAAAGCTCTAAAGGGCTATATAGCCATCCAAAAACCTAACAGTCTCTTTCTATATATATATATAATTATGAAGGTTTAGTAATTTCAAACTTAAGATTATATAATTGTATCTTTATTTGCCTTAACATGGAAGGGAAAGATGAAAAATATATATATATATATATTTTTTTTCTTTCTAAACAGAGGGATAAGTATAAGAGAGGTTTGGAGAAATCCCTATTTACAAGCTAACCTTGTCCAGGAAGGGAAGGGAAGGGATTTGATGATATTTAGTAGGTATCTTATTTGACCTTTAAAAAACAACTAACTCTACCTACCTTGCCAACCCAAATATGTTGATTGTTACTTAATAGTGCTAAATCACAACATTTTATGATGAAAAATCAAGTTCAGATATTTTTATTTTATGTTTTAGCTTTTCTGTCTATTAAATCATACATTTGTGAATTCTGTCACAGTTCTTGATCTTTTTTCACAATATATATATATAAAGATGTATTATATATGTATACATGCATGTATATCATATAAACATCTTTGCAAGTAACATTATTTGTGTTATTTCTAGTGTTTTCATTACTGCATATATACGAACATATAAAGAACAAATTTGAATTGGCAAAAAAAAAAATATTAAATATTCAAATATATAAATAGACATATACTCTCAGTTTCGGTAGAACAAAAAAAATAGAATATCTAGTCAAGGTTAGACCTCTGACTTTAAGACGATTATTGTCTGTCCTTATGGTGCTTACACTCTATTGCAATTCGTCTCCCAGGTCTCCTCGATAACGTTGCAGTCGAGAGCACACTCGAAACAACACAGCGAATCAGAAAAGATGGTGTGCGTCTCTCTCAGAAGACAGTATGAAAACCGAGAGCAGAAGAGAAAATTAAGGATATTTTTGACAGGCACTGTTCTTGGGTATTTATAGAAAATCTGAAAACTATTCGGACAGACACAATTGTTGAAAAACAAACAGAACCTTTTGGTTCGGTCAGACACATCCTTTGGGATAAAATTGGTCCGAACATACATGTAATGATCAGACTTCTTTCTCTTCAAGTGGGTACCGTTGAGATTAATTTTTCATTCAAACATGATATAATTGTGTACATAAATTATATACCATGTATTTACTTACGATAATCTACGTATTGTATACGTATTTTATATTTATATACTTAAATTAATCATTGATTTTCGACTATTTACATTACTATACTTTTTTGAAGAGAAATGAGATTTTATTATGGGAGAAAAGAAAACTATTGTTGTATGGGTCCGGCACCCGTTAACGATTATTTAATTATCATTTAAAAAAAATTACATTTAATACATTACTTTTACTTATTTAAAAAAATAATATATTAATTACACTTTTTTTTTTATAAATATCACCTTAACCATAACTATTAGGTATTGATTAACATTTTCTTTGTTATATAACTTAAAAAGATTCAATGAATTTCATATAAAAAAAAAAATTATTTTTGGGTAAGGGATCCAAAACTAATATCTAATGAATTCTACTTGCATAACCAGACTTAATTTGAGCCCATTCTTGGCATAGGAAGTTCTTAACTATTACCTGCTGATCATGTTCGATTGACCAATCCAAGGCCTTAGCTGGGCTAGTCCCGACCTTTTATGGTTCAAAAAACTCTTATAATTTGTCACTATACCTGTTGCTAGTAGACCTATTTATAAATCAGATAGCTCGTTCAACCTGATAAATCGATTTATATTGAATCGGATTGGCCTAACTCAAATCATTGTTCAATTATTAAAATAAAAAAACTTATTTAAATTTAATTATAAAAATATTAATATAAAAATAATTTATTATTATTATTATAAACAATAAACCAACTTGACCAGATCTCATCCAAATTAAATTTGGATAAAAGAAAAAAATTTCAGATAACGGTCGGGTGATAAACGGGTCTGGTTGCTAGACGTGGATATTCAATTGGAAAGTCACATAGATCATGGAAAGAATAAAAGAAGTAATCGTATAAAAAGGAAACAAACAATTGGAAAGTCAAAGATACTGGGTGGGACATGGAAAGAATAAAATAAGAAGTAATCCATTGACATAATAACCCCCCCCCCCTTCTTTCTC
The DNA here is from genome assembly GCA_030761205.1 of Fremontodendron californicum. Classification (NCBI taxonomy): domain Eukaryota; kingdom Viridiplantae; phylum Streptophyta; class Magnoliopsida; order Malvales; family Malvaceae; genus Fremontodendron; species Fremontodendron californicum. Next base: position 10,073,523 of record JAULJL010000039.1, on the reverse strand, counting down.
TCTCTGTATAAATATGAATTTATTAATGTAAAATTAAATTAATTTTATATATTTTTATAATTTTTTTATATGATTTTAATTCGAACATCATTTTTTTATATTCTATTCATCGTACATCATGAGCGTCGAGTTTTGAGTAAATTAAAAATATTTAATTATTTTTTTGGTACAAAGGAGATCCCAACCTAGGAATAAAAGAAGAGGTTGCATATGTTGGGATTCGAGTCTCAGACTTGCTAGACGCCCATCTTTTAAGGATGACTGCATAAACCAACTGAGCTAAGATCTGGGTTCAAAATGTCTAATTATTCGTTCGATATAAAAAAATTTCAACCGTTAAATATATATATTAAAAAAATAATATTCTCGATCGATATGATAGAAATATCGGATCGAATAAAAATTTTACGTGCACGACGAGTAAAATTATATTGTTAAATCCAACGGTCAATTTGTTAAATTATAAATAAGTTATAAAAATGTGTAAAACTAATTTAATTTTGCATTAGTATAAGTAAATTCTCTATATATATTATATAGAATGAGTTTGTATTTAATGCACTGACAGTAAAAAAATTTTACTTCACGAACAAATTTAAAAATCTGCTACATGTTTTATTTTATTTAATTTTAATTAATTTCTCAATATAACTTAAAAGACTATGTGTTAGTCTACTAATTTTAATTTTAATTATGGAGTCTAAAAATTTTAGACACGCAAAAACAAAAATGAGAGAACTCGAACCTAGCTAGAACCTCGTAAGATTTCATTCTATTGATTTTTTTTTCTTTTTTTTTAATCATAAAACCTAGCTATAATAGCTAGAAGTAAAATCTCAAATGCATGTATGCTTGGTGTGGGCTGAGGAGACCTGTTCATGACTGGACCGTGATCCAAAGTTTTTCTAATTTTTTTATCCAAATTCAGTTTTGGGCAGATCCAAATTAGCAGATCGATCCGAATAAAAAAAAATTATTCACGCCCAATTTAATACAAATTGGATTAATCAGATTACCCGATCCTTGAGTAGATCTATTAGAGAGGGTGATGTGAGTGGTGATGATATATAGTGCAGCAATAGGGATTTTGGTGGCTGGCGGTGTAGCTGAGAATCCGAGGAAGCTATAGGTAGCATTCGGTGTAGGGATGGCAATGAATAATCCGGATTTAGATATTTGTAATTATTCGATTCATTTTTTGCAGATTCGGATAAATTGCGGATTCGAATATTATAATTATTATCCACAGCAGATGCGGATATGAAACCTCGAATATCCATTATCCGAATCCGCATTACTTATGCGGATAACGGATTCGGATATCTTAATCCTCCATTCAAATCCACTTATTTTTGCGGATTCGAATTCGGATATCCGAATTCATTATCTGTTTATTTGAATTTAAAATTAATTGTTATTTGATTTTATATTTTTATTTAATTTTTTTACTTACTGAATTCGGATATTTAGCGGATTCGGATATCCGACGGATAATGTTATTTAATTCGGATTCGGATAATAATATTCGGATTTAATACGGATAATAAACGGATTCGAATTTTAAAGTAGATTTGCGGATTCAAATTTAAATTCAAATATTACAACAAAAAAAAAATTAGACATCCGATCCGCTGTCCTTAATTAGGTGTGACAATTGCGATCTCTACTTCCTCAGCTTACCCATCCCTATGGGAGAAAGGGATTCGATCGAGTTTGACATGATCAAGTTCGTTTACATTTGACTGAATTCCCGAAAACTTTTCACCCAGAACTTCTATCTTACAGATATACCATAAACAATAATGCAGGACACCTAACATTTGCATTTCTAGGAATACCATAAACAAACGGATCAGCCATCTTAGGTATAAAACTTCTTTAATTAGTGATTATTCTTTAAGTGTCAGGATTGAATGATGTTTTCATTGTAGATTATGTTTATTCGGACTCGGAGATGAATATCAAATACGTCTACGTGTCTTACACGAGTATGTTCAATTTTTTATTTTTTATTTTTTAAGTTTTTTCATATATTTGAAAGATTATACTCAAATATATGTCAAACACAAATACTTTAAGAAAATTAAAAAATCCGAATAACATAGATGGTAGATGTTAAGGGATGATAAGACAAAGATAAACCTGTTTTACAACCCAAGCTGCAGATCTAACATGTCTATGTCATCAATGATCAATGTTCTACACTTTGGGAAGTAATAGTTTCTAATAGGATCAGCCAAAGGAAAGTCCACTGACGTTTCCCCCCACAACTTAAAATATAGTAGGCCTGCTAACCAGGAATAGACCTTAAGCTTACAATATAGTTTTGGATATATAGGCATGTAGTAAGCTTACAATCTATATTCTGTTTGAAAAATATAGATGCTATATACTGTAAAATTTAAATAGAAAAGAAGAAGAAAATTGGATATATATATATATATACGAACAGATTACAACCAATATGCATAATCGAATTTAAAGACACTTATAGTAATTGATTTGAAAAAATCAATATCGAGTCAAGGTTGGACCTCTAACCTTAAGACGTTTTTTGCCTGTCTAAGGTGCTTACAGTATCGATGCAAATCGTCTCCTAGGTTTTCTCGATATACGTTACAAATGAGAGCACACTCAAATGCAATACAGCGAACAGAAAAATGCTGAAGTCTCTCTCTCAGAAGACAGGAATATTATGGTGAATTAGTGAGTGAAAACGATACAACACACTCATATTTATAGTGAAAAAGAAGTCTGTCCGGTTAGACACATCTGTTGGACAAGAATTGGTTCGGTCAACAGACAAGTCTGTAGCAAGGAACCGGTTCAACCAACAGGCAAAGGAAATGAACAGATATAACTAAAGGAATAGACCGAACAGACACATTCTAGAAGAAGAATTATCCGGACAAACATAAAGCTGGTTGGTGTTGAGCTGGTTCGGCTGGACAAAAATTAAGCCAGTTGGGCAATAAAAGTTAAGCCGGTAGGGCAAACCAGCCCAAGCCCGGCCCGACTGCGCCGGCACGTGGTCCAGCCCAAGTTATGTAGGTCTTCACCCTCCATAAAAACTTGGGTGCCCCTTGGGGCCCAACCCATCATGACACTCTAGCTTATATAAACTATAAGCTAAAGCCATTCTTTGTCCTAAGTGGGATTGACTACCACACATACCTTCAACCAACTTTCCTTCCTCTTCAAGTGGGTAAATAATGAGACTAATTTCTCATTCACTTTGATATCATTTGTGTACGTTAATGTACACCGTGTATCTAGCTACGACAACCTACGTATTAGAATATGTATTTCGTATGTGTACACTTAATATATACTATGATATCGAACAATCCCCCACATGAATGGAAATTGTCTGAATAAAACGACGAACTGACTCGGAGTACGAGAGAGACTTTCTTTGAAGAGTAATTGCATCAAGATAGGTAGTTTTTGGCTTTGAACCTTCCATAGTGAATAACTATCGGATTTACTCGGCTAACTAGTGAACATCAGCTTTTAATGTAAACCAAAAAAATAATTATCACACAATTCCCCTTCGAACATCTTCGGTTCTCACATTTGTGTCCATTTTGGCCTCGGACACTTCCCGGTTTCTTATGAGTACTCTAGAGAATTTAGCCTGATCAATTCTCATAGAAGTGGTCACGTTTCTTACTCATAATAAGTGATTTCTCATGATGAGTATCCTGCAATACCCTACTTGATTTTTTATCAAGCTATAAGAATCATTAAAAGCATAACTTATCCTACCTTTTTTGCAGGCAGCACTAAATCATCATAGGAATGGATAAGAGTGTTTAACTCTTTTAGTTCTTACACTCAGTTACATAATTTAGTTGTCTCTTTTGAACCTAGATCTTGGGATCTCAAGTCAACTAGGTTGGGTTTTCACTATGTAACTTTAATTTATAGGCTTAAGACTCATTCCCCTCGATGATATACTTGCTCTCTTGTTAAAAATTTTCGTAAGCGGATCCGAAATATTATCCTTTGATTTTACAATATCAAAAGAGATAATTCCATTTGAGAGCAACTGTCTAACGATATTACGTCTTCGACGAATGTGTCGAGATTTACCGTTATACAAACAACTCTATGCCCTACCAATTACAGATTAGCAATCGCAATGTATACAAATTGCAGGCACAGGTTTCAGCCAAATTGGAATATCTTCTAAATTTTCGAAGCCATTCCGCTTCTTCTCCAGCTTTCTCTAAAGCTATAACTTCAGATACCATGGTGAATCTGGCTATTCACGTTTGTTTAGAAGATTTTCAAAATACTGCAGCTTCTCCAATAATAACGATAAATCCGTTAGTGGATTTGAAATCTTTAGTATTGAATATCCATTTTGTATCTGGATATCTTGTGTAGTGTCCATAACTTTAGGTGTATCTTAAATATCTAAGTACCCCAATAATTACCATCCAATATCCTTTCCAGGAATACTTGTAAATTTACTCAGTTTGCTAACTGAGTACGTTATGTCTTTACATTAATTTACAACCTAATGGTTTACTTTCAGGGTCTGTGCCACTCTTGACACCATCAAGGATCACCAATCCCATGGACAAGGTATCATCCTCCGTTTCACAATGGGATAGTCATGGTAGCACCAAGACATGCCGATACCATACCATGACACTCTTCCCCACTTACTATGTCGATACCCTCATTGACGACAAGATCATACCCGAGTACCCTTGTTGCATAAAGTTGACATTTTCTCACATGTCTTCTCTTGCCCTCAAGGACTAGGTAATGATCCCATCAAATGATGTACCGAACATAATTCTAGGTCCTATCATGACCTTTTAAGCCGGAGAAACTTATACCTTCGCAAGACACCCCTAAACTTTCGTTTATTTTTAGGATAGTTTTTGACCCTTCCATAATTCATATGGTGCCTTGTCCGATTTCTTGTGGGATATTTTATTTAAAATATAATTAGCTATTAAAATAGCCTCCCCCACAAGTTCTGAGATAACCCTGAACTTATCAACAAAGCGTTCATCATTTCATTCAACGTTCGGTTCTTGCATTCTGCAATACCATTTTTTTGAGGTGAATAAGGAGCAGTGGTTTAATGGATGAAACCATTTTCTGAACATAATTTATTAAATAATGAACCGTATTCACCACCTTTATCACTCTTTATTATTTTACTTAGTTGATTTTCGACCTCATTTTTAAAGAGTTTAAAAACTTCCAATGTCTCGTCTTTGCTTCTTAGCAAATAGACATAACAATATCTTTTTATCACCTCTAGTTTGCACAAACTTTAAGTCACATAAATTAGTGTGAATTAAATCTAGTGGTTTACTTTTTCTTTCTACCGAATAGAAACGAGCCTTAGCCAATTTGGATTCCACACAAATTTACCATTTGTGATTTTTATCAATAACAATTTGCTGAAGCAAATCCAAATCCAAATTGCTAATTCTCTGCAAGGTCTTGTAAAACACATGACCTTATCTACCATGCCATATGTTAGAGGATACCACCAAATAAACATAAGAAATAATTTAATTATTATTATTGTTCTTTGGCATAACAACCATTAAATGAGCTTAAAAAGCGCATCATATAGATATCCTCTACCCACGAATATGCCACATTTAGTGAGTGCAAATTTATCATACTCAAATACGAGTCTAAACCCGTTCTTGCTCAACAGAGAGCCGGAAACCAAATTCTTACGAATTTCAGGAACATGAACCACATTGTTCAAAGTTAGTTCTTTAACTGATGTCATATTGAGCACCACTTTTTACTGCCCTCGTACCGAAGATTTTTTCATAAATATTTGTTTCTTATACTCGTAAAAACTCTTTCTATCAGAACAAATGTGACAAGTGACACCGGTATAAACCCACCATGTCTTAGAGTTTTCTACCATGTTCACTTGTGACACTAAAACAGCGAGCTCAATCTCATTATCATCAACTAAGTTGGCTTGAGCTCTTTTCTTGTTCTGACGGCAGTCCTTTGCTCGATGACCGGTCTTGTTACATACAAAACAAGTTTCCGTGAACTTCTTGAAATCTGTTCCCTTATTAGCTTTGGAAAAACTAGAACCAACAAATTTTCTCTTGTTGATCTTGTGCGAATGTTCTACAACATTTGCCTTGGCTTTCATGGTCTGAGCTTTAACCCTCTTTTCTGAACCACAGTTATCCTCCTCGATTCTTAACCGAATAATCAAGTCCTCTAAAGTCATCTCCTTTCTCTTGTGCTTTAGATAGTGTTTGAAATTCTTCCAAGAAGGAGGCAATTTCTCTATCAAAGCTGCTGTTTCAAATGATTTACTAAGAATCATTCCTTCGGCAGTAATCTCATGGGGGATCAACTGATACTCTTGGACTTGACTAATCAAGGATTTTGAGTCCACCATTTTAAAATCCAGAAACCGGCCAACCACAAATCCCTTGGTTTTGTATTTTCTCTCTAAGGACTCCCACAGCTCTCTAGCTGTCTTGCTCGGACTATACACGTTATATAACGTATTGTCCAAACCGTTGAGGATGTAGTTCTTACATAGAAAGTCAGAGTGCTTCCACCGAGGCTACAACAATAGTATCGGTCTCTCCCTCTTTGGGAACAAGGGCCTCCTCCTGTAAAAACCTGGCAAGGTTGAAGGTGGTCAGATAAAACAATATATTTTGCTGTCAACGTTTGAAGTCCAGACCAGTGAACTTCTTGGGTTTCTTACCATGTGTAACATGTGGTGGCGCTACAGGCGCACTCGCATTTACGATAGACCTTTCTACCATCTATTATTTAAAATAACAAGATCAACTTTATATATATTACAAATATATATATATATGTCACATTGATATATATATATATATATATATATATATATTTCAAAACAGTTGCGATATATATACTAAACAATAATAATAAAATAAAGCCACAACTTTTCCAAATAAAAATTTCATGCAAGAATAACTTTTTCCAAATACATGCAAGTCATAGTCTCGTATGTCATATATGCAGTACATAACAAATATGACATATAACAAATATGACATATATAACAAATATATATATATATATATATATATATAATCATAAACTATTATATATAGCCATGTAATATACTGTAAAGAACTTTTCTTACCAATAGTTGTTTAACGAAACGAAACAATGGTCCAAAGAGTAGTGATATATATATTTTACAATATATATATATTACACAACATCAACATATATAAATGTAACATATCACAATATATTACTAAACAAACAGTAAATAAATATATAAAAAAAAACAATTATAAAAATAGTAAAAATATATATTACAAATATATATAATATACCGAAATTTAAAAACCATAACCTTTCAAACACCATGAAACGGCATCTCTTAAAAATAAAACTTAACCACCGAAACAAAGCAGGAAAAATAAGAAGCCAAAAAATAAAAAGCATGAAGCGGCGACTTCAATAATTTATTACCCCAAGACCGAATCAACACAAAGCTTAAGAAAAGAAAAATATTTTAGCCATTCGGTCACAACTTTTACTATTCAACAAAGTTTCATGCAGTAAAGACATATTCTGACATTCTTTACCAAAGAAATACTAGAGACTAAAAAACAATTGCAAAAAAAGTCTTGACTGCAATTGCTAGTCGGCTAGTCTCATTTCATTTGTCTTTCATTTCCTTATGAAATTAAGACCTTCAGTAGAAACAAGTGCGTTAATATATATAATACGAACAGTTTTCACAAAAAGAAACAAATATATATGCAGCATGTATATATAAGTATACGTCATACACAATCACGAAATCCCATTCTATATATATAAGTAACTATATATACAGAGTATATAAATCATTAAAACCAGTAATGAAACTAAAAACGAAAAACAGATAAAACGTCTTAAGAATGTTTGAAAAATATAGATGCTATATACTGTAAAATGTAAACAGAGAAGAAGAAGAAAACTGGATATATATATACGAACAGATTACAATCAATATGCAGAATCGAATTTAAAGACACTTAAAGTAATTGATTTGAAAAAATCAATATCGAGTTAAGGTTAGACCTATAACCTTAAGATGTTTTTTACCTGTCTAAGGTGCTTACAGTATCGATGCAAATTGTCTTCCAGGTTTTCTCGATATACGTTGCAAATGAGAGCACACTCGGATGCAACACAGCCAACAGAAGAATGCTGAAGTCTCTCTCTCAGAAGTCAGGAATATTTCGGTAAATTAGTGAGTGAAAACAGATGCAACACACTCCTATTTATAGTGAAAAAGAACTCTGTCCGGTCAGACACATCTGTTGGATAGGAACTGGTTCGGTCAACAGACAAGTCTGTAGCAAGGAACCGGTTCAACCAACAGACAAATGACGCAACTAAAATGAACAGATATAATTGAAGGAATAGACTGAACAGACACATTCTAGAAGAAGAAGTATCTGGACAAACATAAAGCTGGTTGGTGTTGAGTTGGTTCGGCTGGACAAAAAATTAAGCTGGTTGGGCAGTAAAAAATTAATTACTGACCCAAACCAGCCCAAGCTTTGCAACGGCGGCGCGCGGTCCAGCCCAAGTTGTGTAGGTCCTCACCTTTCACAAAAACTTGGGTGCCCCTTGGAGCCAAGCCCATCATGACAATCTAGCTTATATAAACTATAAGATAAAGTCATTCTTAGTCCAATATGGGATTGACTACCACACATACCTTCAATCAATTTTCCTTCCTCTTCAAGTGGGTAAATAATGAGACTAATTTATCATTCACTTTGATATCATTTGTGTACGTTAATATACAATGTGTATCTAACTACGACAACCTACGTATTAAAATATATATTTCGTATGTATACAATTAATATATACTATGATATCTAACATATTCCAAATTGCAATTGCAAAAGCAAAAGCAAAAGCAAAGATATTGGAGCAAGTTTCTAAAAAGCTGGAAGTCAATGTGCTAGCTAGTTAAGCAATGGTAGCTTTACATTACCTGGAAAAGAGCTCAAACATGCCATTGACAAGATCAAATAGGACAAAGATGACAGAATTTGCAGAACTCTTATGGAACTTGAACTCTATGTTGCTCCCGCTCTTCATTTTTTTTAAGTATTCGACACTCGTACCCGACGCATATTCGGACATGGATATGGGGATATGATCTCCAAAGACCCTCTAAATACATAAAAAATCTTAGAATAAATCAAACATACCCGAGTCTGAGTAACATAGCTTGAACTTTGTTCCAGGTATTGCATTGAATCTTTTATATCTTCATGCATGATTGACAAGGAGAAGCAACTGGAAGGATGAAATCTAGCTTTGGTGTTTGCTTGGATATCATATATACGAAAAGGCGATCAGGGTGACACTTAAGTACAATCTCAAGTGCAAGGCTAGCTGCTGCTTCAACTGTAAACATCCATTGCAAAACTTGCAGAAATTACGAAGAATCTTCTTACTGCCACCTTTAAACCAAGAGTAATCCATGCTTTTGGCATCCAAGTTCCACCATATTTCATTACATTGCAGCTGAAGCAAACATTAAGCATGCACTAAATAATGCAACATTAATGATCTTTTTTTTGGCTTCCCACATTTTTCATTTTGCTGTCATTAACAAAACAAATAACCCAAAAATCAACAGAAGGAAACGACATAGTTCATATTAAATTTCACGTGCATATGTGAGAACTAGCTGATTCTGCAAAGCGATCTGATGAAGTCATCTTGGTTTATTATGCTCTTATCCCCCTTAAAAAATAAAAATAAATCACCACAATAATTTAATCCCCACTCAAAACTTGCAACAACTACCAGTTCTTACTTGGTCCACAGAGAAAAATAAAGATAATTATTTGACTATCCAAGGACTTAGGTTAAGATTAGTTGTTTTCCTGTACATTCATCCTGATGTAGTAGTGATGTAGCTTTAACGCAATTGTGCATTTTTCCTGACATAGCAGTTATGCACCTTTTATACACTTTCATTACAGAGCATGCTATATTACTCGGACTAGGAGTGAGTGTTTGACACGGGTATGCTTAATTTTTTTAAAAAAATTTCATATATTTGGAGGATTATATCTCTATACCTTGCCTGAATATGTATTGGATATGGGTGTCGAACACGAATACTTCAAAGAAAATAAAGAGTCGGAGTAACATTGACAGCATATGTCTATGGAACTTTTGCTAGTTTGCATGCCTAATGGATGGGTTAATTCAATAAGCTTAAACTCCAACTTTCAATATTATTTGAATTTTGAGGAAAGAAAAAGTGATTGGCATGCAAGTCGCTAAAACCTGATAGTCTGATACAAAAAAACTCAAATGGAGACTGTTCCTAAAGATAGAACCTGCTTCCAGCTCAATATTCTAAGAAGTTAAACAAGATATTTCATATCCAAAGAACATCATAATAGAAGAACTTGGCAGTGTTGTCAAGCGTGCGCCTAGGCGTTGCATTTTAGTGCTAGACAACAAAAACGTTTTAGACCCTTTCGGGTGAGGCGTATTTGATCAGACACACGTTTGATGCGTTTTTTTTAAGACAATAAGTGCAAAAAAAAAAATGTCTGATTGAAATTTTTTTTAATTTCTTTTATTTTTAACTTTTTTCTTTAGTTATATACCTTTATTAGTAAGAAATGGTCTCTCTGGAACCATAAAAAAATCATGCATATTGGCCAACAAAGAAAAAGAAAATTTTGCATGTTTTGTAAATAAACTAGATTATTCTTTATAATTTATTATCATAATTATATATCTTAAGCTTATTTTATATATATATATATATACACAAACATATACAAAAACGCACATATATTTATTGCGCTTTCACTCAAACGAGGGTTTTTTTTTTTTTTACATTGACGCCTATAAAAGGATTCTAGCACTTAGGCCTTGACAACACTGGAACTTGCTGATCCAACCAGATAAAGAGGTCACAGAATTTTATGTTCCAATACTACTGAGCACATGGAATTTAAAAAAAAAAAAAACCAAAGTTAAATAACCACTTTCATTAGTTTTGTTTAAACAAGTACCATAATACTAAAAGGAAGATTGATGGACTAAAGTGCAAAGCAGTATCATAAAGGGGAAGTGGAAGCCACCTCTCTATATAGACTTTGACAATATTGGACACGATACGAACACGACATGAAAAAAAATATAAACATGACATGAACACGACACGACACGACACGACACGAAAAAATAACACAAACACGATACGAATACACGAATGTCTCAAAATCTATATAATACAAATTATTAACGTATCAAAATTTATATAAATATAAAATACCTTAAACACGATTATAACACGACAAAATATACGAACACGATACAGATACACGAATTGCCAAGTCTTATTGCCAAGTCCTATGCTGATTGTAGATCATTAGAAATTCAAATGTTTGCTCAATATACACAAACAACAGTTAAGAATATTCTGATGTTCCACTACATTGAACCTCAAAAATAAATATTCGCATGAATAGAAATAGATCATGATTTAGAAGTACACAACCTTACAACTGCAAAACTTAGATGCAGCTATGTTACTCGAACTCGGGTGTGAGTGTCGGACACGGGTATATTCAATTTTTTCTAAGTTTTTCATGTATTTGGACGGTTCTTGGAGGGTCATATCTCCATATCCATGTCCGGATATGTGTCGGACACGAATGTTGGACACGAGTGTCGGACACGGTGTCGGGCACGAGTACTTCAAGAAAAATGAAGAGTCGGAGCAACATATAGATGCAGCAGCACCCAGCTAATCAACAGCCATGGCTTTAGAGCCCCCACTGGCATCTTCCATTCCACTCTTCTGCTCTTCGGTCACCATTCTCATCTCCTCAAGCAAACTCTTCTCTTCTTCCTCTGTGGTATTTTGCAACTCATCCACCTGCATGAAAGTTGATGTAACATGATGAGAAAATTTAGTAACACATATATCATACAAATTCAACCAGTCTTTTTAAGTGGTTTAGCATACTGCACATCCATCATTCTTCCATGTTATCTATTATCATGCAAAACACAATTCCAAAAATGACATTACAGAATGGCACTGCATTTAGTATACAGAATCCAAAGCAGAAAGGGACAACAGATGAGAATGGTGATAAATACATCTCAAACTAAAGTAGTGCAATCACCAAAACTAAAAAAGTGTTCAGTTTCAGGATTTTAAGAATGTTACCATTCTATTTAAATTGTAATTTGAAAGAAGTAAAGATACTGAGATATGGCTATTTTGCAGAGTATGTGCGAGAAAAGACCATAACAAAAAAGCTTAATGGAGCAATTTTATTCCAAATTATGTCTACATAAGTCAGTAGGAATGTGAAACCTATTCTGTTGAATTGCTGTGTGAGATTAACAACAAAGTAGTGCTTGATGCCAATAGATGATCTTAGAAGCTCCATGTAGGAGTTAGAATAATAGAAAGACCAAGCTACATTCACCATAAGGGTAATTTGCAATTTTTTCTAGTGGCAATCTGCTTATCCAGCTCAAATAGCTTAAGTTTCGCTTGAAAGAAAATACTAAGGAAAAGGTATGTGAAAGATCTCATCAAAACTAAAGTTGTATAGAACAAAAAAAAGTTGATAAATTAAGATGTCGGGTATAAGTTCCATCCACTTACTTTTAATGGCTTCATCCCTATTTTCCAATCATTACAGCTTAAGTTGATAATGTTGGGATTCGACCTCATGCTCAAACAATAATCGAATTAAAGAAGAACATGAATGCAGTGGAATAATAAACAAAGAGATAGCCGAATCTAACAGGATCATACTTGTAAAATTTTAATGCGATCTTGTAATTATAAAGCATACATCTGATCAAGATTCATACCTTAACTCAAAGATCTAGTAATACTGAGTTTACAAATAGCCCACTCAATCTTGAACACCAAGCTGTCAATCCGAGACTTCAACCACACAAGTGTCTGGCCTCTACGGTAATCCATACAAGATAATCAAGAAAACCTTCATAAGGTAGGAATGGAGTCTTGCCGAAAATGATGCTAGTAGTTTAGGTTTAAAGAAACCTCTCCCCATCTAAACATCCATGGCCGAATGCTTCATAAGCATCAAGAAGAAGAAAAAGCTTTTCTTGCTTCTTCGGGTTTGGTGTGCCAACCTCAAGGATTATCTTGATCTTCTTTCTTCTTCACTCTATGCCTTTGCTCTCTTGAAAGAAAACGTTTTTCTCTCTAGCAATCCATGAAGAGGCAAGGAGGAAGTCAAGAAATCAAAAAGACATCAAAGCCTCTAAGCATATCCCATATGCGGCTAGGGGGGCCATAGGGAGGTCGGCTATCACATGTTTCTTTATATAGGGGCGGCAATCACTCTAGGGTTTGGACTATGGACAATAACTCTTATGTAATTACCCTTAAGTCCTTCCACTTAATTAAACTATTTAATTAAGTCCATATTGATTAAATTCTCAAATTAATCAATTAGGCTCTTTCCATTTTAATCTCTTAACTCACCTTTCTGTGTGTGACCCATTAGGCTTCCAATATGTTGGCAATGAATATAAATTAATCTAATTAATTTATACTCATAGATCATGAGCGGATTCTAGCAAGCCATCATGACCACCCAAATACTGGAGAGTTAAGTTAGTCTCGACATAACCTCTCGTGTTCAGTCTATCAGTGTAATGCGGTCCTTTAACCAAATATCCCGAAAATACCATGAGCATGGTGCAGTGTCTACCCATTTCAATCCATATTATTTTCTTCAGCTATTGGTTAACTTTGTGAACTTAGATAAACTATTTCTCCTAAATTCATCATACTCTGGCCATAGATTCCATCAAGTTAACTTAAGTCAAGAACAGATGAGATATGTCTCCGATGTCACTAGGAGTGGTGAATCCTCTCTGGATCACTCATCCATCTTCGTATGGTTCATGTCATACCCAAAACCACCCTACCATAAGCATCACTCTTGTTTGGGACCCGTTCCTGATAGAATCGAAATATGACACTCCCTATACAAGATGACCTGGTATCACAAGTTAGAGGACTACTTACATGACTGACATGTGAGAACGTTTCCATAGACACTTGAGTGACAATACCAAATGGAGTTCTCACAGCGGGCCATGTTTACTAAACTTGTTCAACAGACAAGCACCTACATATTATCCCAAAGTATCTCATATACTTCAACACGTGAGATCAGTTGCTTACTAAGTAAGTAGGCTTAACACGTACCAGTATTTGAGCTTTGCCAATGCCCCGTATTGGCAATACGATGACCAGGAACCATTTTAGGAACATGGCTTTGATGCATAAGGATCTCACAATTATATATAATTCCTTTGCAAGGCCATTATGTTCCATGGGCTTCATCCAATTAGTACTTAATAACTCCATATCATCATACTAACATGATGGAAAACCTTATATCACTAAGAAATAGTGGATTCGTTTGCATTATTGGTAGTTTATGCCTGACCAAACTGATTGGCTCTAGGACATATACCAACAATCTCCCACTTGCACTAAGCCAATCGCTAACGCATCCAACGCCGAACTCTTTCGATTAGCAATTGTGTCTCTACTAGGACATAGCTTCAGTACTTTATTGTGAGAATATGCTTCGGTCAAATACTTTTGATAATCTCTATTATCATAGTCACAATACATATCCGATCACAATGAAACCCGATTCCTTATGGCTCATGTTGTTACTTTAACAACTAGGAATCTTTTAATTAGCCCAGTGAGCTATAGATCCAAATACACCTTTTCATAGCTTTAAACAAAAGGTTTGTATTCTGACTTAGAATATAAATAATTCAGTCCTCTTTGATTTGGAAAATTTCCAAATGACTGAATTTGTTTATATCATGGCCTTAAATCACTTGTTGAATTTTCTCTATGTTAAACTTATTTAACATTTAATCCAATCATCTGTTGCTAAATCTTTTAGATCTTAGCATTATTGCCGATTCACCTTTTAATCACCAATGTATCTGATATACATTGTTTGATGAGTAATCTGTATTACTCCCACTAACCCTTAGGTGTGCACAAAAGATATCTCATCCTTTTGAGAAATTCAACTCTTGAATGTCATTATCAAAACTGAATATCTCAATCCATTGTCTAATAATGTTCTATTAAGTAGACTCATCTCTTATGAGTTATGCATCATTATGCATCCTACTTAATCATTATGTTTAGTAAACTCATCACTTATGAGTAATGCATCATAATATATCCTACTAAATCCTTGTGCCTTTATGCATCCTATGCATAATATCGGATTTCAACCTATGACTTTTAACTTTTAAATGTCACAAAACTCCCACAGTTTCCTACTTGTGTAGAAATATTCAAAGTAAACTCATTTACTTTCATATGGGATGTGAATTCAAAACTCTTTTGAATGCGCATTTTTAATTATAAAACCAAACATCTCATATCCCATATGAATGTTTGTTTTACAAATACAATTCGAAATCCTTTCTAGGTTAGTGTTTCGGTAATCTTGGCTATTTGGAGCATCATGGACTTTTCTATGTCATCACATAGTTATGTCCATCCAATTCATCTGATATGAATTCTTTTAGATAATCAATCATTTTAGTTTCAAGCCATTCTTCATTTAGATCATATCTTAATATGAATGCTCTTTAACTAAATTAGTTTCATAATCTTATTATGAAATTCCTTGAGCCAAAGCTCATCTAGTTGTCAAATTTTGTATAAGATTTCCTTTGATTCATAATCAAAGAAACTACTAGTATCTATATACTTTTGACCTTATACTTTTGACTTGAACAATCTTTGATTATCTTTTATGCAAGTTTCTAGCTTATTATGAGTGTAATAAGACCATAATATGGAACAAATTCCATATGACCTTTTCGGTTCATTCTAGAATGAATGGCCAAGCTTCTAATGCTAGCATAACCGAAATATCAATGATAATGTTTCTAAAACATTCATCATGAATAGGTTGGCAAGCTTGATCAAGTATCAACTAAGGTTGCCACCTCCTTGGTCTTATTCTTTTTCACTTGTCCTTACCATTAGTTCCATCTATATGTCATACATATCTTTGAACCAATATTATAGGTATCATATACCTAAAGGTAGTGAAAACAAACTCATAATAACCATGAAGTAAAACTTCTCAAGTTTCACTTCCCTTCAAGTATCGAATATACTTATTGCATTTAAGCCTCCAATGCCTTGCATTGCCATAATGATGGTATGTCCTTTTGATCAATATCAATTTCTTTCTTCATCTCATCATCCTAACTTTGAAGAACGTTTCTTCTGTTACCTTCCCTTGGTGGAAGTAACAAAGTGGATGATCTTCTAGTCTAGTGAGCACATTTAGCAATACCAATTGGTTCATGTTGTCCTACAACACGACTTGCTAATTGCTCTTAGACAATGAAGAAAGAACTAAGTCTATATTTAGATTATGATCCATAAATCAACCAAGTTTCTCAAACTTGTTAATGCATCCATTAGCACATGATGCCTCATAGGCTACCTTCTAATCATCTTTCATTGGAACAATTCCTTGATATGTTTGAACTTCTCATTGCTAAATACCTCATAGATCATTTAGGACATAGACATTCATTTCATTGATTAGTGAAATAGACTTTGCATCAAGTATGCAATCAAGTGACTAGTTAACCTGCCATGACAATTTATATCCCATAAAAACCAATGCATATAACAGTCATTATGCGAATTGCAATAATTAAAACCAGGTTTTAAAGTTTGAATGATTCTTCCCACTATTTTATCAACATAGTAGCCCTCCTCTACTATTCGAGAAATTTAACTTTTAAACTTCCTAGTGAGCAAGGACCCCTTTCATCCCACCATGACCTTGAGTGACTCAACAAGCCATGTTGAAACTAATTGAGTAGGTAACTTTGCTTAGCAATTGCATCTCTATGCAACTCCTTGATCAGTTAGGTGACAACTCTTTGCCTAAATGCATCATATGCATTTCTCCTAACTTTGCCTCTAAACATCATGCGACCAAGTTTTTCGCATCCGGATAACATGACATCTAGTTGAGTAAGACCCACCTTCTATAACTCAAACATATTCGTACAGTAGTTTGACCTTGAGTGACTCAACAAGCCTCTTACTGGAAGAACTCTGGTTATCTTGTTAAGATGGTGGAAGGCAACTTATCATGCGTAACATGGGCTCAATATAATTTAATGAGGGATTTCTTTATTTCGTTAAATAGGTTTCATTGCTTTTCTTTGTTGATTGACATGCATAGCATTTATTCAAATATATATCACATATATAAATTCAAAAATAAATTTATCTCATGCAATCTACTAGGATGATCATGGACTTTACTACTCTAGTTTCCTTGAGCCATTAGGAAACTAGTTGGTCAAATTCCTAGGGATACCATACATAGTCTTCATAAGTCTTGATAGTGATCTCTATGGTTCTTATTGTTGGCGTCTTGTCTCCTTACATTTTGGAATTACATAAATTCTAATCTTAGCCTAAATCTAAATCTACAAAAACTATATAACATTTACATATCTTTGATAGAAACCTCGAGTTACATTTGAAGGGAGTTAGGTGAGAAGAGAATTTACAACCCCAAAAATTAATAAGAGAAGGCAGGGTTCGCAGACCCTATTTATAAAAATACCAAAAAGAAAATTTAACCATCCATGACCTAAGTCTTAGGTCTAAGTCCATAACCATCCTCATGCTTTCATAATCACATCATAAAGCATAAAAATAAATGAATACATATTTAATATCACTTAGTAATCTTGTGTGTCATTTAAGGAAAGTAATATTTAAACTCATTTAAATATACTAGGCTCAAATTATCTAGCAATTTTAATTTTAATTCAATTTACTTGAGTACTAATCCAATTAGGATTCATTGAATTAAAATCTTCCATCTAATTAAACAATTTAATTAGATTTCCTAACATCTTAGGAAGTTCAAGTTTGATTAGGAAACTTTCTCTACAAGGAAAGTTTCATATCTTCTCCTAACTTTTAGGAGTCCTTGTTCAACTAAGAAACAATTTCAACAAGGAAAGCTTAGGTGCAATCCTAACTCTTAGGAATCCAATCTTGACTAGGAAATAATTTCCACAAGTCCAAATTTCCAAAGAATAAGAATTTTCAAAAATAGAAGGTGATGCCCTAACACACAACCTTTGTGTGTAGCCGACTCCTACTTTTAGTGAGTCATGCCGCCATAACTTGCAGCCCTTGTTGGGGCAACGTTTGCCTCAAAGAAGCCGCCTCTTTTGGTGGCTAAGTGGTGATCAATTCACACACAATTAATTCTTTGATTTTTAGCCAATTGTACCTGCAATTCAAGAATCAAATTCAAGAACTCAAGGCTGCCCAGAAAATTCCAGCAACCATGCAAACTGTTTGCACAACTTTGAGAATCAGTTTCGACAATAAAAAAAATAAAAAAATTCACCAAAAATTACATAATCAAGATAGACATATATTGGACTTCTCCTCAAACTTTCAGAATTTTTGGACACCTCTAACCATGTCAAAATCGCAACTTACAGCAGGTGTGCAGAAAAATCCTGCACTTGTGTATTCCGAAATTCAAGCACCAAAACCAATTCAATTCAAATCAAATCCAAACTTGTTTCTTTTAACTTCTTTGTGTCATGCAATCATATGGAAAGGTTAAACATTGATCAAATCAATTTTAAACATGTTTTAAACAATTTAAAACACCAAGATCAGATTGCAAACATAAGCTGTCAGAATTGAAACAAAACAAGAAAACGTTTTTCTTGAAAGAACTTTGCTAGATCAACACACAATTCAATCCAATTGAATATTACCAAGAATTAAACATTTAAATCACAAGAAAACTTACAACCTGGCTCTGATACCACTGTTAGATTCGACCTCATGCTCAAACAATAATCGAATTAAAGAAGAACATTAACGCAAAAGAATAATAAACAAAGACATAGCTGAACCTAACAGGATCATGCTGGTAAACTTTTAAAGCGATCTTGTAATTATAAAGCATACATCTGATCAAGATTCATAAATTAACTTAAAGATCTAGTAATCTTGAGTTTACAAACAGCCCACTCAATCTTTAACACCAAGCTGTCAATCCGAGACTTTAAGCCACAAGTGTCTGGCCTCTAACGGTAATCCACACAAGATGATCAAGAAAACCTTCATAAGGTAGGAATGGAGTCTTGCTGAAAACGATGCTAGTAGTTTAGGTTCCAAGAAACCTCTCCCCATCTAAACATCCATGGCCGAATGCTTCATAAGCATCAAGAAGAAGAAGACGCTTTTCTTGCTTCTCCGGGTTTGGTGAGCCAACCTCAAGGATTATCTTGATCTTCTTTCTTCTTCACTCTATGCCTTTGCTCTCTTGAAAGAAAACGTTTTTCTCTCTAGCAATCCATGAAGAGGCAAGGAGGAAGTCAAGAAATCAAGAAGACACCAAAGCCTCTAAGCATATCACATATGCGGTTAGGGGGCCATAGGGAGGTCGGCTATCAAATTTTTTTTATATAGGGGGCGGCAATCACTCCAGGGTTTGGACTATGGACAATAACTCTTATGTATTTACACTTAAGTCCTTCCACTTAATTAAACTATTTAATTAAGTCCCTATTGATTAAATTCTCAAATTAATCAATTGGGCTCTTTCCATTTTAATCTCTTAATTCACCTTTCTGTGTGTGACCCATTAGGCTTCCAATATGTCGGCAATGAATATAAATTAATCTAATTAATTTATACTCATAGATCATGAGCGGACTCTAGTAAGCCATCATGACCACCCAAATACTGGAAAGTCAAGTTAGTCTCGACATAACCTTTCGTGTTCAGTCTATCAGTGTAATTCAGTCCTTTCACCAAATATCCCGAAAATACCATGAGCATGGTGCAGTGTCTACTCATGTTCAATCCATATTAGTTCTTGCAGCTATTGGTTAACTTTGTGAACTTAGAGAAACTATTTCTCCTAAATTCATCATACTCTGGCCAGAGATTCCATCAAGTTAACTTTAGCAAAGAACAGATGAGATATGTCTCCAATGTCACTAGGAGTGGTGAATCCTCTCTGGATCACTCATCCATATTCGTATGGTTCATGTCATACCCAAAACCACCCTACCATAAGTATCACTCTTGTTTGGGACCCGTTTGTGATGGAATCAAAGTATGACACTCCCCATACAAGATGACCTGGTATCACAAGTCAGAGGACTACTTGCACGACTGACACGTGAGAACGTTTCCATAGACACTTGAGTGAGAATACCAAATAGAGTTCTCACAGCGGGCCATGTTCAGTGAACTTGTTCAACAGACAAGCACCTACATGTTATCCTAAAGTATCTCATATACTTCAACACGTGAGATCAGTTGCTTACTAAGTAAATAGGCTTAATATGTACCAGTATTTAAGCATTGCCAATGCCCCGTATTGTCAATACAATGACCAGGATCCATTTTAGGAACATGGTTTTGATGCATAAGGATCTCACAATTATATATAATTCCTTTGCAAGGCCATTATGTTCCACGGGCTTCATCCGATTAGTACTTAATAACTCCTTATCATCGTACTAACATGAAGGAAAACCTTATATCACTAAGATATAGTGATTGGTTTGCATTATTGGTAGTTTATGCCTGACCAAACCGATTGACTCTAGGGCATATACCAACAGATAAGCCGTGCTCTCTCATATGCATCTTGTGAGAAAATGTAGTAACTCCCACAAGGAAGAATTTAAGATCCAGTGTGCAAAAGAAGAAAAAAAAAAACTTAGAATCTAGAATCTAGATGAACCCAGACAGTGAGTTAAATATGTATCAACTTCTAAGAATGGTTAGGAATGATCTTAGACTCAAAAGAGAACTAATTATGGAGAATGCTATGCAGAGGAATACTGTGTTCATGGAGTGGATTTCAAGTGATCACATTCACAAATCAAGATATATTAGCTAACTCAAAATATCAAGCAGACTTTAACATACCACATGCAATAACAGGGCAAACTATTTTTTTCGATGCTCCAGCAACCTTGAACCAGCAGTATTCTCTGCCTCCAATGCTCCAATCTCTTTCTCTAACTCTGTTATACTTTTTTGTGTCTCTGATCTCGATGGCTATGCAGAAATAAATTTCCTAATTGCTTCACACTCCTCCTCTATGTTACTCGTACTCGGGTGCGAGTGTCGGACATGGGTATGTATCCGACACAGGTATGTTCAATTTTTCCATGATTTCCATGTATTTGGAGGGCCCTTGGAAGATCATATCCCCATACCATGTCTGGATATGCGTCAGACACAGGTTTCGAACACGAGTACTTCAAGAAAAATGAAGAGTCGGAGAAACATAGCTGCTCCTTGTGCTGCCTCTCAATCTTACTTTCCTCAAGTTATTTCTTTAGATCTTCTATGTCAGTCTGTGCCTGCAATATCAGCCTATTTATCTCATCTTTTAACTCATTGAAGTTCTCCTTCTCTCTAAGATTTGCATCAATAACAGCTTTACTCTTTAGTAGAGGAATCTCAAAAGCAGACAACTCTTGTAAGAAATCCTTGGAAAGTTTTGCACAATCATTATAGTTATCTTCATCCTTCTCAACCTTTAGCACAACCGAGGTAAAGAAGTTTCTTCAATGGGGGTTCACCTCATGTAGTAGTGGTACGGGTCAGAAGCCTGTGTTTTATAATGATATCATCTTCAGCTGGGCCAAAAATATAATTAGCAGCCACCGTCTCTCCCCTACCAGACACTTTCCTTCCTTCCCCCAACATCTAAACGTCCTATTATTCTCTCAACCCTGCAACATCAGTTCATGAATTACTTCAAATAAAATGTCATACATATTAGGGATGGCAATGGAGCGGCACGGGGACGGGGATTGCCTTATCCACCTCTGTCCCACTCTTGTATGGATGTTGAAAACATCCGCCATCATGGATGTTGGTTACATCCATAACTGCTCTACACTGCTCCATGCTGCTACTCCATATTTTTTTACTAATTATTTTTAATTTAATATTATAAAAATATATTATAATTTATTCATGAACATAATTTTAGTATATATAATTATTTAGTATATATATAATATATATAAAGTATATATATAATATATACTAAAAATATAAAAGGGATATCTAGAATATTTTAAGGAGTAAAATAGTAATTTTAAAAGGCAGGACGGGGTGGAACAAGCATTTACTAAAACCGCCTGCTCCACTTTTCAAAAAAAAAAAGACCTCCCTTTTCGGAGCGAATCAGTGCGAAATCCATAAAGCGGATCGGGTTTTGCCATCCCTAATACATATCCACAATAGCTAGAAGTGAAACATTAGTGTCGCAACCTAAAAAAATAACAATATGCATTGTCTCATCGCGAGACTTTATTATTCGTTAGGTGTGACATTAAAAAAAACCGAGGAAAAGTCGACTTAATTCCTCTTAAAAAATGAAGGTTTTGAAAATGACCTTGAAAAACAAATGGAGTCGCCATCAATCTTTTTTAGCTAGGTGTGATCGGCAACCTATTAAAATCGGTTTTGTAAAACATTTTAAAATTAATTAAAATATTTTTAAAACCAATTTCAAGTCTGCGTTTTAAACCAGAGAAACCAAAGAAGCGGGTTCGGGACTCGGTTACGTGTGGGGAAGGATTAGCACCCCCACAACGCCCATATAAAAACGATACCTTATTAATCGTGTGTTATCTCAAGTCTCGGTAAAAAGTCGATTTTTAATTTAGTATTTCAAGTTAATTCCCAATTTAAAGAAAAATAATTCCATTTTTAATTGAAAATAATTCGAAATTTATTAATTCAAAATTTTCCTATATTCCCCGACAAAATCGGCAAAATATAGAAAATTTTATTTATTTGAAAAA
Source organism: Fremontodendron californicum (assembly GCA_030761205.1). Lineage (NCBI taxonomy): Eukaryota > Viridiplantae > Streptophyta > Magnoliopsida > Malvales > Malvaceae > Fremontodendron > Fremontodendron californicum. Next base: position 10,050,555 of record JAULJL010000039.1, on the reverse strand, counting down.
TCTACCGAATCATTCTTTTCTTTTTTTAAAGAAATATATTCCTTTATTAATGATAATTGATGACATTTTCTCCAGCAAACCCGGTAGCGAAGTCATGAATTATTTTAAGTCGGGAATATCTTTATTTTTATTGAAAATCATTATCTTTTTCAAAACATTTAAAAAATATGAACATGAATTTGTGTGACATAAATAAAATGACATAGTAAAGTCTAGATAATATAATGCAACCTAAATGATATGATATAATTCAAATGGCATAACATATTCTAAATGAAATGAAATGATTTAAATAACCTAATATTCTAAATGAAATGAAACATTCTAAATGAAATGAGATGTCCTAAATGACAAGAATAAGATTTAAATGATATGGCAAATTTAAATGACATGGCATATCCTAAATAAGATAATCTAAATGACATAGAATATTATCTAAGTGGCATGGAATATGAAACATTAAATAATGCTATCATGATATATGCGTGAAAATAAAAATAAAATAATGCATGAACATAGTATATGCTAAATAATGTGACAAGAATAAATAACTAAATAAAAAGCATAGGATAGCATGAAATATTCAAAAAATCATATAACAAACAACAACCATCATAAAAGGTGAATCCAAATAACAATAATACCACAGAAAAATAACATAGCAAAAATCACATATTAAATAAAATGCATGAACATGAAAAATGCAATGCTTGAAAATGTATTTTTTCCTTTAATTAAAGAAATCCGTATATCTAAAAAGATATCCGGCTACCTTAGGAAAATATGTCAAATTAAATTTTCTAAAATCAAAATACTTTGTGATTGTTTGAAAACAATTTTGAAGATCTCGGATTAGAAATAAAACCCTAGCCAAACCCTTTTGAAATGGCTCTGATTTCCTAAGTTTAAAATCCTGGACTTGATCACCCTTAAACCGAGATTTATAAAATCATTTTTAAAGTTTAAAAAGGCTTAAAAACAATCCTAAGACAGTAGCTAAAGCTTCTAACCACCCCCTTCTAAATGCCTTAGCCAAATTCAACCATTGTTTTTCTTTTAAATTCAAATCTGCCTCTACTGTCCAGTTTTGACACGATTTTTTTGCCTATTTTCCAAATTCAAAAAAATCTAAAACAAATACTGGAGACTCAGAACATGTAAAAATACACGAGAAACAATTGGATTAATTTTTTGATTAAAGATGACTACCCAGAAAAATCGAGAAAGTACGAGTACTGGATGGAAAAACTGTTTTGCCAAAACACATTTTTTGCCTTTGATAAAATCATTTAAAAATCAAAGTAAAATTGTTGGAGATCATCCTAAAGACCTACAAACAATAGCTAAAACATTTAAAAACCTTGGACAAAAATTGGCTAAGTAAAAAAAAATCACAAAGGTAGAATAATCAATTCGACAACCCTTTAATTTTCCACAAGTATGCTCAAGTAAGCATGACTTTGAGCCATCGATTGGCCTAAGTCATAAATCATGTGGCATGACATGAAATGCATGAAAATACAGCAAAGTGAATGCATTAAATGCATGGTTTAAGTGATATGGAAAATGCATGGCATAAATAACCTAAATGCCTAGCATGAGTTTGCATGGCAATAAATGCTATCCTAACTTAACATGCATGAACTACTGTCTAAATGACATGGCAAATGACATTAAAAATAATGAAAATGGCCTAGTGCCTAAATGACATGGGAAATGACATGGCATATTAAAATGACCTAATGTCTAAATGTCATGGAAAAATAACATGGCATATGACATGTAAAATGACATAGAATAATAAAATGACCTAGACTTAAATGACATCTAATAATAAAAATGGCCTAACGCTAAATGACATCTGAAATGGCATGGCATATGAAAATGGCGTAATGTCTAAATGTCATGGAAAAATAACATGGAATATGAAAATGGCCTAATGTTTAAAGAAAACGCACATGGCCGAATGGCCTAAGAACCAAAGTGTTGTGAGAAATGTCATGTAAAATGACCTAACTAAATGCTATGGAAGATGATATAAGAAATGGAAATGGGCCTAAACTATATGACAATAGCCCCAAGATGCAAAAATATGACATAAGTCAAAAGAACAAGATGGTTAGCAAGAATATAAATATACATAAAGATAAACAATAATAGAAATAAGCAAGTTAAAGTAAGCAAATAAATAACAAAGAGATGAGCTCCATGGTTGGTACATTGGAAAAAGCCCCCCTAACCATTATCTCTTGATTTTCATCAAGGTCATGAAGCCTTTTCAATCTCAAAATCATAAAAAATAACTAAGGTAAGAAAAAAAATATATAGATGAGCTCCATGGTTGGTATATTGGACAAAGCCCACCTTAACCATTAACACTTGATTTTCATCAAGATCATGAAGCCTAACCATTGTTTTATTTTATTTTTTGAAAAGCAAGAACAACAAGAAAGATGTAAAAAAAATGGTAGGAAATCACATGGAAAATAAGAAATAAAGCATGAGGAAGAAGAAGAAAAAATGTAGTAGCAATGGTAGAATGGCTACCTTAACAAAAGCTTTTCTCCCTTTCTTTCAAAAACCTTTTTTTTTCTCAATTAGCTACTGACTTCCAGCCTTTAACCTTGTGAAAAAACTGATCACCCCCTCCCCTAATGACTTGGCCTAATGGCATGCCCACCATTGGATATTTTTGCACTTTTTCGCCTCCAATTTTGGCCCTTAGATTAAGATATTTTCATGACAACATAAAAGTGTCATCTTGCCAATTGATAGCAGCCCTTAAGATGTGTACTCAGCCCTTGTAATAACCTCAGCCCTTAGATGAAAATGAGGACCAATCCCATGCACTCCCTTGCTTGGCCCTTTGAGTGCATACCCTTGGATGAGTTGTGCTCTTCTATTCTTGGCCATTGGATGAGGATTCTTTCATTACAACATAAAAATGTCATCTTGGCATTTAATCCTAGCCCTTTACATGTGTACTCAGCCCTTGTACATGGCCTAAGCCATTGGATGAAAAGGAACAATCCCATGCACTTCCTTGCTTGGCCGAATGGATGTCCACCTTTGGATGAGTTGTGCTCTTCCATTCTTGGCCATTAGATGAGGGTTCTTTCATAACAAATAAAAATGTCATCTTGGCATTTAATCTTGGCCATTGAATGGTGTATTCAACTTTTCTATAAGGCACCTAAGCCATTGGATGAGGGGGGGACTATTTGCAAGGTACTAGTGGTAGCATGTGAGCTTGATAGTGACTAAGGAATTAATTGATCAAGTTTCCTTCTTATCCTCTATGTTGGCTGATCAAATGAGGTAAAATCCCAGCAATTCCTTCTTCTTTCATATTTTTCTTAATTACAAATTTGCCCTTTTTGGTTTCTTCGATAAAATGACCTTTTCGACCCCCGAACCTAAATAAATAGAAAACGGACTCCAAATTCAAATTTTATTTTTTCAATACTTCCGAAATAATAAAAAATTGAATTGTGGAAGCTTTCAAAAATTTTCGAGTCCATTTGCTATTTATTTTGAATTTATTTTCAAAATTGCCCCTTAATGCACCCGAACTTTTGTCATTTTGTAAATGAGCTCCGAATCCAGATTTTTCTTCACCAATCTCTTCCAAATAATTTAAAAATGTGATCTGGAAGTTCTCATTTGCTATTTTTTTCACGATTTATCTGCTTGAATTTCTGTATAGGGGACCCGAATTTTGGCCATTTTGCAAACAAACTCCGAATCTGGATTTTCTTTACCAATATCTTCCATATAATTTAAGAGTGAGATCTGCAAATTTTCAAAATTTTTGGAACTCATTTGCTATTTTTTCGGGATTTATCCTTTTGAATTTCTGCATAGTGGATCCGGGATTTGGCCATTTTGCAAACGAACTCCGAATCAGGATTTTCTTTCGCCAATCTCTTCGAAATGATTTAAGAATAAGATTTGAATATTTTCAGAATTTTTGGAGTTCATTTGCTATTTTTCTCAGATTTTCCAATTTTGCCCTTTTGCCTCCGAAGCCCGGTTTTGCTCAAAACAAGTTTGATTTTTAGATTTTCTTCAAACTGAACCTTGGGCTATCCTTTTTTAATCACTCCTCATCAATTAGGGGCTTTAGTCTTACCAAATCGGGCCATTTCTGTAATTCTTCCAAATTTCACTGAAATCCACTAAAAACCCTAATTCTCGGTTTTCTTTCGAATTGACTTTTCTTTTAGTTTTTCTTCCAAGTAGCTTCTCCATTACCCGTAGTCAGTGCTTATCTTTCATTTGGGACTTTCAATTTCGACCAATTTGATCGCCCAAGCACTTTTCCCCAAATTTCCCGAAAAAAGATTTACCTTCTACTAAGATTCTGTAACCCACTTTCGACCTCCATATCTTTCAAATTAGACCTCGGATTATCAAAATTCTTTCACCACCTTTCAATTGAAATTCAAATCTTGATTATAAAAGTGGGTTGACTTTTTCAGTAGTTGACTTTTTCGAGATTGACTTTTTCGAGTTTGACTTTTTTAACTGCTTTCTTAGACTGAGTCTTGGAGTACCACCTGCAGGGTGAGAAAAGACTTTTTGCATTCTGAATCATCAATTTAGGTAGAAAACATACATGATTTAGTAGTCTGGATAAAATTAGGTGTCTACAACTGCCCCTCTTTGGCTATTGCTGAGAATTAGGAATTAAGCAAAGATAAACAAACACTAATTTTGTCCGGTTAGTGAAATCATATGTGAAGGAAAGGGAAAGGGGTTTTCGTTCATCATTTTTTCATTTTTTTTTAAAAAGCTGTAAATTAAAGGTTTTGTCTTTAAATTGAATTCCCTGACTAATCAAGGCTCGACCCGTCTTAAGGAAACGAGTTCCATTTGCAAGAGAGGAAATGACCTCGACGAGGGTCTCGAGGTCTTAACCTGTCTTGTGCTAACCTTACTGACATGGGTGAAACCAAAAATTGAAAAAGATTTGGTTGAAACCAGGGATTGAAATGTCATGGGTAAAACCAAAAATTTGAAAAAAATCTGGATGAAACCAGAAATTGAAAAGCATGGAGGAAACCAGAAATCTGAAAATGATCTGGATAGAGCCAAAAATTAAATAGCATAGGTGAAACCAGAAATGTGAAAAAGATCTGAATGAAACCACAAATTGAAAAGCATAGGTGAAACCAGAAAATTGAAAAATGATCTAGATGAAACCAGAAATTGAAAAGCATAGGTGAAACCAGAAATTTGAAAAAGATCTAGATGAAACTAGAAATTGAAAAGCATGGGTGAAACCAAAAAATTGAAAAATGATCTGGATGAAACCAGAAATTGAAAAGCATGGGTGAAACCAGAAATTGAAAAAGATCTGGATGAAACCAAAAATTGAAAAGCATGGATGAAACCAGAAATTTAAAAAAGATCTGGATGAAACCAGAGATTAAAAAGGCATGGGTGAAACCAAAAATTTAAAAATGATCTGGATGGAACCAGAAATTGAAAAGCATTGGTGAAACCAGAAATTTGAAAAATGATCTGGATGAAACCAGAGAATAAAAAGGCATGGGTGAAACCAGAAATTAAAATGGCCTGGAAATTAACCTGAAGGATTTGAGAGAGGATGCAAATGCTTGATGGTGTAAATGCAAATGTCTTGGATTGATGCAAATGCTTCTTGAAATGATACAGATGTCTTGGATTGATGCAAATGCTTCTAAATGCAGATGCAAATGTCCCTACGAATCATGTTCATGTAAGTGGTTCATGAATGGTGTAATTGCAGCTACAATGAAGATGCCATAATCCTAGAAATGATGCACTTGCTTGAGATGATGCGAATGCAAATATCTATGAAGGATGTACTTGTAAAGGTAGAATGCAGATGCTCACGGAATAGTGCAAATGTAAACATCCATGAATGATGCAAATGCTTGTTGACATGGTACAGATGCAAAGCTTAATAGAGAGATGAGTGCTCATGAATGATGCAAATGCCCCCGATCATTTTTCTAGACTTTGGCTTAGCCTTTCCCATTCATTTTTCCTCTTCAAATCAGAGTATATCTTCAAATCCTTTTTCGATCTTTCGCTATTCTTTTTGCCCCAACAGTTTTCAAACTCTTATTAACAGAAATCTGCTTGCTGATTTTATTTCTTCTTCTCATATTTGGAAGTCAAGGTTATCCCTAGTAATTCCACACCTTTGGATTAGAAAAACTCTTATCTCATGTCAACATCAAAAATAGGTATTTCAAAAATATTTTTATTTTTCCTTTCTCAAAAACAATTTTGCTTATTTAATGAAAACTTATGAGTTAAAAATTTTAACCCCACAGTGTGTAATGTACAAATCTTTTGAAGACTGGTGATCACTGTTAGAAATTTTCCTAAGTGTCAATTTGGGTTTTTCAACTTGAATTGGCAAGGGTTGGTATAACAAGATTTTGGTTGATTGAAGAAAACTTCACAACAAAATGTATGTCCCTTCTAGGCTCACAAATGGAACAGGTTTTATAAATCATGAATTCATTGAGAACCGAACAAATTCGACATTCCTTTAGTTTCCATATCAAGGTTTTTTTTTTTTTTTTACCAGCTTCAAGATTGGCTTGGATGTTTAAACCGAAAAGCTTAATTTTGGAGGGAAAAAAGTTTCAGTTTTTGAAGACAATCCTCCGAATGAGAGCTGTCAATTTGGGAGGTTCAGGAATTCCTAGATGTTCCTCGATGACTACTTCTTCCATTTCAACTCTAGACAGTCCATTTTTGGGTTTTCGCCCTAGAGTCCCATTCTTTCAAGTTTTTTCTTCTCCTTTTTTTTTTATTGTTTTACCATGCACTTGAGAATTCTAAATTCTTTCTTAGTGAAATGATAATTCGATGAGATGGAATAAAATCTGAGGAAAAACCCTTCAAGTTAAATATTCATGCTTGATCAAAATAGACTTTTAAAGCACGTAATGTAGGCCATGGCTCGGGGTTCAGAAAGAAAGGATAAATAGGCCCAAAATATGTGTTTGAGGGTAATCAGATCAAGGATCATTTCTTGAGCAGGATTTCCTTTTGAAGCATTTATCCCTTATGGACTTTTCTTTCCTTTTTTTGACTTTTGCTCTTTTTTTTCCTTGCTTTTGGCTTTCATTTTCCATACTTTTTCACACTTTTTTCTCTTTCTTTTGTTTTTTTCTTGGCTTCCATTTCGCCATCTTTTCCTTTTCTTTTTTCTTTTTCTTTGACAGAGTGAGCTCGTATTTATTCGGGGCTCCATTTGCTTTGTATCTGTCTTTGAGCTAGGACTCATTTTTTTCGTGATCTTTACGAAGATCTTTCCTCGCATTTGCCCCCCAGTGTAGAGGGTGATCCTTGATCAGGGTTCAAAGAAGAAAGAATTCTTTTGGCTCAAAAGGGGTGACTATGGATATTTTTATTTTTGCGAAAGAGAGATGAAAGATGGCCATTTCTCATATCAAGCACGAATATTCACATTGAAAAGCAATCCTCATGGGAAATAGATAATCAGAATTTCATTTTGCACTTTGGAATCATCCAAATTCTCATATGCATGATATCATAATTTTTTTTTTCTTTTTCTGTTTTTTTTATCGCATGCCCCAATGATTCATGCGTTAGTTCCATTCTTTTTCACCATGTATCCATTATTTCCACATATGATGCCCCAATTTGATTAACCATGAGAATTTGTATCATTACGAGGAACATCGCAAGTCTAGGTCTGTACTGAAAAGAATAAGTTTCAATCTTGGGTTTGTTTAAAGTGAATAAGGAAAATATGACCCAAAAATGGGTTTTCTCTGGGATATGGGATAATCTAGTTTAATCATTGTGCCCCAGGGTGTCAATCATGAAGTGATGTTTGGGCAATTAGTGTTTTGTGGTTATTGGGAAAGGCATGAATGGCTTTGGCACCACCTTGACACACATCGAATTACCAAGATCTAGATTCTTGAAAGAATGTCTCATTTATTTGAATTTCAAGGAGTTCGGAAAATTTTCAAAAAGTTCGTTCCTTTGTTCATAACCTAGACTAGGATTTACATCTTTGCTTATTCTGCAATGACAATGGTTTATGAAGTTTAATCGTTCATATTCCTTGAAGCATTAGGTCTTTCAAGTGATCTTAGTTTCAAGGATTTAGAAATATAGAATCCCTAAAAGAAGGTATTGGGTCATTTCTAACAATGATCATCAATATTCTCGAGACAATCCATTATTAGAACCTCCTTAATGCTTGTTTTTGCACATTCAAATTATTGTTAAAACACAACAAACATAAAAACATTCAAAATTCATTTATTTCATAGGGATATTAACATAAGACAAGTGTTTTCATCATGAGATATGAAACTAAATGCATAAAAACTTCCCCTTGACATGTTCTCTCTAATTCAAACTGGCTATTCCTCGGTACTCTTTTCGACCTTTCCATCTTCTTCCCCTATTATGACATCCACAATGGTCTCATCATTCCCATTCAGTAGATTCTCCATGCTGTCTGACCTTTGTTTCTTCCCCACACCTAATTGTCCTTTATTGATGAGTGCTTGAACCTTCCGTTTCAGACATAAGCAATTTTCTATGGAATGTCCCCGAATCCTAGAATGATAATCACAATATGCATTCTCGTCATACCAGCTCGGATATGGGGTTTGGATAGGCTTCACTGGAACTTTAGTGAGGAGTTGCTCTTCGACCAGCTGGGGCAATAGTTCAGAGTAAGACATGGGGAGTGGCTCAAATTGATCTCTTTTCCTGATATTCTTCGATTTCCTCTGACTGACAAAAGGTTGAAAATTTACTGGATTCTGAGAGGCCATTGGGTATAAGTAAGAACCCTGGGGTACATAGTTCATAGAATGACAGGGTGGTTGGTATGAAGTAGCCGGAATATACGGGGCAAAGTCTCCCATGGCTTGGACATCTTCCTCTTTCTTTTTGGGCGTCCTGTTTCTCTCTGCATTAAATGTTTTACCTCCTTCGAGTTTCCCAGCCTTGATAGCATTTTCAATCATTTCCCTGGAGATTAACATATCCAAAAAATTCTTCGTGGTGTTGCCAAAAAGTCTATCGTAGTATGGGGCCTGTAGTGTATTCACAAAAAGGACAGTGGTTTCCTTCTGAGTTAAGGGCGGTTGTACTTGGGTGGCCATGTTCTTCCACCTCTGAGCATACTCTTTGAAGCTCTCAATAACCTTTTTCTCCATATTTTGCAAGGTGAGACGGTCAGGTGTCATGTCGGTCACATGCTTGTACTGGTTTAGAAAAACCCTGGCCAAATCATTCCAAGAGCGAATCTAATCCTTGCTCAACTAACTATACCACCTAATTGCAGACCCGCTGAGGCTATCCTGAAAGCAGTGAATCAAAAGCTTATCATTATCTATGTGACTTGCCATCTTTCGATTGAACATGGTGATACGAGTTGATGGATCGGTCGTCTCGTCATATTTCACAAAGTCAGGGACCTTGAATTTAGGAGGAATGACTAAATTGAGGACCAAGCATCATTTCTTCGCATCCACACTCCCGAATACATCTGTATTTTCTACTGCCCGGAGCCTTTCATCTAACAACTGATATTTCCCTTGGGAATCTGTCAACTCAGCCTCGTTCGACTCAACCATCTTCAGTTTTGCTTGTTTATCTGGATCATCTAAATTCAGAATATTGTTGGGATTAACTGTATTCTGGCCATTTAACATCATGACCTCACTCTGACCCGCTTGTGCCTCTAACCCTTCTCTGGCGGCTAAGTTTTCAGTGTATCCCTTTCCCTTGATTACGGCGGACATCAGCTCTATCAATTTAGTCATCTGATCCTTAGATTCTGCTTGAGACTTTGCTAGCTGTTCTCGCAATTCTTCATATGCCCTTTCCATTCTTTCCATTCGGGCAGCTTGTTCAATCTCCATAGCTCTAGCCTGTATTAAAAGGGTACTCAGTACTTCTTATACCTCTTATTTGAAATGGATAAAGCCAAGCCAACTTCTGTTTTATTCCCCCCAAATGTATGTCATGATGAAGGAGCCATGAATGCAATTTGATGCCCGTGAAACATAAACAATGTGATGTATGGACATGTATAGTGGAAACATGCTGACCATGTATGAAATAAATGCAATCACGATGCCAACATGCTGCAAGCAAAGAATAAATAAATCAATGCATGGATATATGCAATGAATGACCATGTATATTTCAGTGTATTTCCCAATGAATGATCATATACACTATGAATGCAACACGATGTCAATTATGATGTATGTAAACAATGAATGATTGACACAAGGAATATACAAAGAAAATCATGCTGACCATGTATGTAATAAATGTATCCTGATGTTAATATGACAGATTAAAGCATGAGCATATCATGATAACTATGTATGCCATGGATGTAATCTAATGCCAACATGATGCATTTAAAGAATAAATAAATTGATACATAGGTATATACAAATAATGACCATGCATGTCATAAATGTATTTACAATGAATGACCATGCATGCTATGACTGTAACATGATGTCAAAATGATACATGTAAAGAATAAATGAATTAACACAAAGGTATATACAATGACCAATGATTTCACGAAATTAGAGGGACCAAATTTTGATTATTCAAAAATCTCACTATGCAAAATTTGCCTCCAAATTTAATCTATGATTTTTTTAAACATGTTTTCTCTATGAAAAGCCAAACATATCATTTTCAAAAGAATTTCGGGGTAGTGGATCCTAATATGGTATAATATGCAAATGTTCATGTAACACTATCGGTTCATAATTCTTATTCAACCAACGAATGTTTATGAGATCATCAAATGATATTATTATTACCAACTGTTTATTGCAAAGAATGAGATCAAAGATACAACCATAAATGTACATGCTCTACTCACACATGCATGAAATGTGCAAAATGCAAAAATGTTTGAAAAAGAATGTTTTGATATTTTCAATTTCAAAAAGTTGATGAAAATTTGCCCCAACAGTATCAACTCACTTAGGCATCATGATGCCTTCGGGGCGGATTATCATACTTATTACGGGCGATATACGTTCATCTTTGCCCGGTTTACAAAACTTATTCAGAGTGTAAAATAGGTAACAAAAGGTTTAGAAATATCCCTCCATGTGTTCCTATCTTCGATGTATCTAACGAAAATCCGACATGGCTTTGCCTAGGTTCACTATATGAGGGTGAATCGGTTCTAAAGGCCCCGAATTGCTCTTCACTGTCGCCAGTGAAGGCTAGTAAGGCACCCCGATAAAAGCAGGTTCACTTCGTTAGAGTATATTTTCCTAAGCCCATACAGAGGATCATCACGAAGGCTTTAGGTACTTTATACTCCATAAGTGTTTCACTAGCCCATACGGAGGATCATCACAAAGCCGTAGTTACTTTACTCCCACTTAAAATGACGAAACCCGGGTAGAGAGTTGATGTTATGCAAATGCAAGTGAGGTGTGTGAGGAGGAACCACAAACCTTTCACCACCTATTCTACACCCCTTATTCTAAATATCCCAAAAATTTATTAAAACGAAGATTAACCAACCAGAGAGCAGTAAAAACATGCACGCAAATGAACATATTAAAAACATTTAATTATTTAAAAAAAAAATCCTCCTTATTTATTAAAAAAATATGGGGAATTAAAATTAAATACCAATTAAACCAACAAAATCGAGACTTTGATAACACAAGACTAATTCTAGGCCTGACTCTCTAATAGTCCCCAGCGGAGTCGCCAAGCTGTCTCAACCTAAAAAAAACAACAAGTCATAACAACAATTTAACATAACAACAAGGTCTCATCGCGAGACTTTATTATTCGTTAGGCGTGACATTAAAAAAAACGAGAAAAAGTCTACTTAATTCCTCTTAAAAAATGAAGGTTTTGAAAATGACTTTGAAAAAGACATGGAGTCGTCACCAATCTTTTTTAGCTAGGTGTGATCGGCCACCTATTAAAACCGATTTTGTAAAATATTTTAAAATTAATTAAAATATTTTTAAAACCAATTTCAAGTATGCGTTTTAAACCAGAGAAACCAAAGAAGCGGGTTCGGGACTCGATTACGTGTGGGGAAGGATTAGAACCCCCACAACACCCGTATAAAAACGGTACCTTATTAATTGTGTGTTATCTCAAGTCTCGGTAAAAAGTCGATTTTTAATTTAGTATTTCAAGTTAATTCCCAATTTAAAGAAAAATAATTCCATTTTTAATTGAAAATGATCCGAAATTTATTAATTCAAAATTTTCCTATATTCCCCGACAAAATCGGCAAAATATAGAAATTTTTATTTATTTGGAAAATCTTCCGAATCATTCTCTTTTTTTTTTTGAAAGAAATATATTATTTTATTAATGATAATGATGACATTCTCTCCAGCAAACCTGGTAGAGAACTCATGAATTATTTTAACTCGGGAATATCTTAAAAAATATGAACATGAATATGTGTGACATAAATAAAATGACATAGTAAAGTCTAGATAATATAATGCAACCTAAATAATATGATATAATTCAAATGGCATAGCATATTCTAAATGAAATGAAATGATTTAAATAACCTAATATTCTAAATGAAATGAAATATTCTAAATGAAATTAGATGTCCTAAATGACATGAATAAGATTTAAATGACATGGCAAATTTAAATGACATGGCATATCCTAAATAAGATAATCTAAATGACATGGAATATTATCTAAGTGACATGGAATATGAAACATTAAATAATGCTATCATGATATATGCATGAAAATAAAAATAAAATAATGCATGAACATAGTATATGCTAAATAATGTGACAAGAATAAATAACTAAATAAAAAGCATAGGATAGAATGAAATATTCAAAAAATCATATAACAAACAATAACCATGATAAAAGGTGAATCCAAATAATAATAATAATACCATAGCAAAAATATCATAGCAAAAATCACATATTAAATAAAATGCATGAACATGAAAAATGCAATGCATGAAAATGTATTTTTTTCTTTAATTAAGGAAATTCGTATATCTAAAAAGATATCAGGCTACCTTAGGAAAATATGTCAAATTAAATTTTCTAAAATCAAAATACTTTGTGATTGTTTGAAAACAATTTTGAAGATCTCGGATTAGAAATAAAGCCCTAGCCAAACCCTTTTAAAATGGCTTTGATTTCCTAAGTTTAAAATCCCGAACTTGACCACCCTTAACCCGAGATTTATAAAATCATTTTTAAAGTTTAAAAAGGCTTAGAAACTATCCTAAGACAGTAGCTAAAGCTTCTAACCAACCCCTTCTAAATGCCTTAGCCAAATTCAACCATTGTTTTTCTTTTGAATTCAAATCTGCTTCTACTGTCCGATTTTAACACACGATTTTTTTGCCAATTTTTAAAAATTCAACAAACTCTAAAAATAATACTGGAGACTCAGAACATGTAAAAATACACGAAAAAAAATTGGCTTAATTTTTTGATTAAAGATGACTGCCTAGAAAAATCGGGAAAGTACGAGTACTGGATGAAAAAACTGTTTTGCCAAAACATATTTTTTTGCCTTTGATAAAATCATTTAAAAATCAAAGTAAAATTGTTGGAGATCATCCTAAAGACCTACAAACAGTAGCTAAAACATTTAAAAACCTTGGACAAAAATTGGCTAAGTAAAAAAAATCACAAAGATAGAATAATCAATTTGACAACCCTTTAATTTACCACAAATATGCTCAAGTGAGCATGACTTTGAGCCATTGATTGGCCTAGGTCATAAATCATGTGGCATGACATGAAATGCATGAAAATACAGCAAAGTGAATGCATGAAATGCATGGTTTAAAGCCTAAGTGATATGGAAAATGCATGGCATAAATAACCTAAATGCCTAGCATGAGTTTGCATGGCAATAAATGCTATTCTAACTTAACATGCATGAACTAGTGTCTAAATGACATGGCAAATGACATTAAAAATAATGAAAATGGTCTAGTGCCTAAATGACATGGCATATGAAAATGTCCTAATGTCTAGATGTCATGAAAAAATAACATGGCATATGACATGTAAAATGACATAGAATAATAAAATGACCTAAACTTAAATGACATCTAATAATAAAAATGGCCTAAGGCTAAATGACATGTGAAATGGCATGGCATATGAAAATGGCGTAATGTCTAAATGTCATGGAAAAATAACATGGCATATGAAAATGGCCTAATGCTTAAAGAAAATGCACATGGTCGAATGGCCTAGGAACCAAAGTGTTGTGAGAAATGTCATGTAAAATGACCAAACTAAATGCTATGGAAGATGATATGAGAAATGGAAATGGCCTAAACTATATGACATTATCCCCAAGATGCAAAAATATGACATAAGTCAAAAGAACAAGATGGTTAGCAAGAATATAAATATATATAAAGATAAACAATAATAGAAATAAGCAAGTTAAAGTAAGCAAATAAATAACAAAGAGATGAGCTCCATGGCTGGTACATTGGACAAAGCCCCCTAACCATTATCTCTTGATTTTCATCAAGGTCATGAAGCCTTTTCAATCTCAAAATCATAAAAAATAACTAAGGTAAGAAAAAAATATGGAGATGAGCTCCATGGTTGGTATATTGGACAAAGCCCACCCTAACCATTATCACTTGATTTTCATCAAGATCATGAAGCCTAACCATTGTTTTATTTTTTTTATTTTTTTGAAAAGCAAGAACAACAAGAAAGATGTAAAAAAAATGGTAGGAAATCACATGGAAAACAAGAAATAAAGCATGAGGAAGAAGAAGAAAAAAATATAGTAGCAATGGTAGAATGGCTACCTTAACAAAAGCTTGTCTTCCATTCTTTCGAAAACCTTTTTTTTCTCAATTAGCTACTGACTTCCAGCCATTAACCTTGTGAAAAAACTGATCAGCCTCCTCCCCTAATGACTTGGCCTAATGGCATGCCCACCATTGGATGATTTTTGCACTTTTTCTCCTACAATTTTGGCCCTTAGATTAAGATATTTTCATGACAACATAAAAGTGTCATCTTGCCAATTGATAGAAGCCGTTAAGATGTGTACTCGGTCCTTGTAATAACCTCAGCCTTTAGATGAAAATGAGGACCAATCCCATGCACTCCCTTGCTTGGCCCTTTGAGTGCCTACCCTTGGATGAGTTTTGCTCTTCTATTCTTGGCCATTGGATGAGGATTCTTTCATGACAACATATTTCATCTTGGCATTTAATCCCAGCCCTTTACATGTGTACTCAGCCCTTTTACATGGCCTAAGCCATTGGATGAAAAGGAACAATCCCATGCACTTCCTTGCTTGGCCGAATAGATGTCCACCTTTGGATGAGTTGTGCTCTTACATTCTTGGCCATTAGATGAGGGTTCTTTCATGACAAATAAAATGTCATCTTGGCATTTAGTCTTGGCCATTGCATGGTGTATTCAACTTTTCTACAAGGCACCTAAGCCATTGGATGAAGGGGGGACCATTTGCAAGATACTAGTGGTAGCATGTGAGCTGATATTGACTAAGTAATTAAATTGATCAAGCTTCCTTCTTATCCTCTATATTGGCTGATCAAAGAAGGTAAAATCCCAGCAATTCCTTCTTCTTTCATATTTTTTCTTAATTACAAATTTGCCCTTTTTGATTTCTTCGGTAAAATAAGCTTTTAGACCCCCGAACCTAAATAAATAGCAACTAGACTCCAAATTAAAATTTTATTTTTTCAATACTTCCAAAATAATAAAAAAATTAAATTCTGAAAGTTTCCAAAATTTTCCAAGTCCATTTGTTATTTATTTCGGATTTATTTCCAAAATTGCCCCTTAATGCACCGAACTTTTGTCATTTTGTAAATGAGCTCCGAATCCAGATTTTTCTTCATCAATCTCTTCCAAATAATTTTAAAATGTGATCTAGAAGTTTTCATAATTTTTGGAGCTCATTTGCTATTTTTTTCACGATTTATCTGCTTAAATTACTGTATAGGGGACCCGAATTTTGGCCATTTTGCAAACAAACTCCGAATCTGGATTTTCTTTACCAATATCTTCCATATAATTTAAGAGTGAGATCTGCAAATTTTCAAAATTTTTGGAACTCATTTGCTATTTTTTCGGGATTTATCCTTTTGAATTTCTACACAGTGAACCTGGATTTGGCGGTTTTGCAAACGAACTCCGAATCAGGATTTTCTTTCGCCAATATCTTCAAAATGATTTAAGAATGAGATCTGCAAATTTCAAAAAATTTGGAGTTCATTTGCTATTTTTCCCAGATTTTCCAATTTTGCTCTTTTGCCTCCGAAGCCCGGTTTTGCTCAAAACAAGTCCAATTTTCAGATTTTCTTCAAACTGAACCTTGGGCTATCCTTGTTTAATCACTCCTCATCAATTAGGGGCTTTAGTCTTACCGAACCAGGCCATTTCTGTAATTCTTCCAAATTTCACCGAAATCCACTAAAAACCCTAATTCTCGATTTTCTTCCGAATTGACTTTTCTTTTAGTTTTTCTTCCAAGTAGCTTCTCCATTACCCGTAGTCAGTGCTTATCTTTCATTTGAGACTTTCAATTTTGACCAATTTGATCGTCCAAGTACTTTTCCCCAAATTTCCCGAAAAAAGATTTACCTTCTACTAAGATTCCGTAACCCACTTTCGACCTCCATATCTTTCAAATTAGACCTCGGATTATCAAAATTCTTTCACCACCTTCCAATTGAAATTCAAATCTTGATTTTGAAAATGGGTTGACTTTTTCAGTAGTTGACTTTTCGAGGTTGACTTTTTTGAGATTGACTTTTTTCGAGTTTGACTTTTTTTAACTGCTTTCTTATACTGAGTCTTGGAGTACCACCTGCAGGGTGAGAAAAGACTTTTTGCATTCTCAATCATCAATTTAGGAAGAAAACATACTTGATTTTGTGGTCCAGACAAAATTAGGTGTCTACAATTAGTTTTACCAAAGAAAGAATGACTTGAACAACCCTCGTGCGCCAATCGACTTGACCACTGTAATGGAATGCAAGTGATTCAAGAAAGTAGAAAAAGGAAAAGACTAGAGAAATAGAAGATAGAAGAAGGAAGAAGAACTTTGATATTTTTTATTAACGAATCATTCCACCAGCTGTTTACATATTTATCAATTCCTAACAGATTCTAACAGAAACCACAATTTAAGGAATGAATTACATGTTTAATGCATTTATTATGATATTCAATGTTAAGAACAATTTCCACATCAGTAGTACTATTCTTTCAGCTCATTTTCTTCTAGAAGTACTCTTTTCCTCGTGTATAACCTCTTTCCTGAGTCATTGCTTGAGTACAGCTGTCATTCTTTAATCCAACTGTGTCCTCATCTGCTGATTTCAGCTCCATCCAACTTTGACCTCCTTTGATCTTCAATTTTACCACATTACCCTGTCCTGCAGACAATCCTTGTCCCCAAGGATCAAAAGTTGGAAATTGGGAAGCAATAACAGTTTGATCTTCCCAAGTAGCACTTTCAGGACCAAGATTGACCCATTCAATCAACAATTGAGTTACTGTTTGGTTATTACGCTTGATGATCCTTTTATCCAACACAACAGCAGGGTACACTAAAGGTTGTCCTTCTTCATTTACTTCTGGTGGGGCTATGCTAGCTACTGGTTTAGCTCCAATTTTCTTCTTCAACAGACTCGCATGGAAAACATGATGTATTCTCGAAGTACTAAGCAATTGTAGTTTATAGGCTACTGCTCCTACTTTTGCAATAATAGGATATGGTCCATAATACCTGGAGAACAACTTAAGGTTATTTCTCAAAGCCAGAGTAGTTTGTTTATAAGGCTGCAGTTTTAAATAAACCATGTCTCCCACTTTGAATTCCCTATCACTCCTATTTCTATCAGCAAAATACTTCATCCTGTTCTGGGTTTTTTCCAACTGGTCAACAAGCAGCCTGCTCAATTATTCCCTCTCCTTTAGTAGTTCCTCCACACTCGAGACCTTAGCCCATGAACTAGCATCCCAAGCAAACCTTGGAGGTTGGTATCCATAAAGTGCCATGAATGGAGTCATTCCCAAGGCAGTATGGTCACTAGTGTGGTACCACCACTCTGCTAATGGAAGACAAGTACTTCAAGCCTTAGGTTTGAGGAAGCACACACACCTAAGATATTGCTCCAAGCACTAGTTCAATCTCTCAGATTGACCATCTGACTCCGGATGATATGCACTGCTTAACTGGACCGTAGACCCTACTAGCTTCATCAATGCCTGCCACACATTGCTAATGAAAACCTTGTCTCTGTCAGAAATGATAGTCTTAGGAGCCCCATGCAGCTTATATATGTGATTCAAGTACATTTTGGCCACTTCCAAAGCTGAGAAAGGATGAGAAAGAGAAAGAAAGTGTGCGTTTGGTGAACTAGTCAATAATCACCATGATACAAGCACATTTCTGAGAGGATGGTAATCCTTCTATGAAGTCCATAGTGATGACTTCCCAGATTTGCTGAGGAATTGGAATAGGTTGTAGAAGTCCAGGGTAAGGAACATGCTTATCCTTGTTCCTTTGGCATGTGTCACACTGCTGAATGTATCTTTTTACCTGCTCCATCATTTTGGCCAATAAAAGTACAACCTGATTCTATAATAGGTAGCTTGTACCCCAGAATGTCCCCTTGGGATGAGTCATGTAAGCTGTGAAGAATCTGTTCTCTCAATTGTTCATGATTGCCAATGCAAACCCTTCCCTTGAACCTTAGAATACCATTAGAATAAGAGTAGTGTGAAATCAAATAAGGACTGACAGACAATACCCTGATCTTTTCTTTAACCTCTTCATCACCTTCATAGCTTAGCTCCACTTCTTTAACCCACTCAGGTATAAGGGTAATTGAAGCTAAGCTCAACAGCTGGCCTTCTTTCTCAAACTGCCTTGAAAGTGCATCTGCCACCTTATTGGTTATGTCAAACCTATACTGAATAGTATAGTCTAAGCCCAAGAGCTTGGTTAGTCCTTTCTTTTGGATGGTGGTTGTGAGCTTCTGCTCCAGCAAATGCTTAAGGGCCTCATGGTCAGTTTTAATTGTAAATGTTCCTCCTTCAAGATAACGTCTCCACTTCAAATCTGCCATTAAAATTTCTAGATACTCATTCTCATATATAAAGAGATCAACATGCCTGAGACCAAGTACTTTACTGAGATAAGCTATAGGCCCACCTTCTTGAGAAAGAACAACTCATATACCAACACCACTGGCATCAGTCTCTAAACAGAATGGCTTAGAAAAGTCTGGTAGAGCCAAGACAGGAGCAGTACACATGGCCTTCTTGAGTTGGTTAAAAGCTGTCACAGCCTTCAAGCTCCACTGAAATCCATCTTTTTTCAGCATGTCAGTGAGAGATTTGCTGATCAATCCATACCCCTTAATAAATTTCCTGTAGTACCCAGTCAAACCTACGAAAACTCTAAGTAATCTGAGGTTTTTAGGTAGCTCCCAATTCTTCATAGCCTCTACCTTAGCTTAATTAGTAGCTACACCTTTAGCTAATATAATATCCCCCAGGTACTCAACCTGCTTTTGGCCAAAAAAGCGTTTGCTTCTTTTGGCAAACAGTTGATGTGACCTCAAAATCTCTAACACCACATGTAAATGTCTCACATGCTCTTCAAGATAAGCACTATACACTAATATGTCATCAAAGAACACAAGCACAAACTTTCTCAGCTGCATGCAAAACACATCATTCATTAGAGCTTGAAAAGTAGCAGGGGCATTAGTAATCCCAAAGGGCGTCACTTAGAATTCATAATGACCATGATGGGTCTTGAAAGCTGTTTTGTGAATGTCTTCAGGTTTTAATCTGATCTGCCAGTACCCAGCTCTCAAGTCAATCTAAGAAAAAATCTTGGCATGCTTGAGTTCATTCAACAAGTCTTCTATTACTAGAATTGGGAACTTGTCATTAACAGTCATGGCATTTAACTGTCTATAATCCACACAGAGGCGCTAAGTCCCATCCTTCTTTTTAATTAGCAAACAGGGAGATGCAAAAGGGCTCTTGCTGGTTTGAATAATAGCATTAGACAACATTTCCTTAACTTGCTTTTCCTCCTCTGTCTTTTGATGATAAGGGAATCTGGAAGGTCTGAGATTTACAGGTTGTGAACCCACCTTCAAGGGCATACAATAGTCATGGGATCTGACAGGTGGTAGCTACTTAGATTCTTCAAATACTTCAGTGTACTGGTTTAACATTTCCAGTATCTCAGTTGGAGTGTCAAGTTCTTCAACATCCATGTCCATCATGTACAATTCTCCCATCAGCTTAGCATCCTTATCTACCAGTTTTTGCAGTTTATCTCTTGAGATGAGCTTCATCTTGGTGTCAAATTGACCACCTCTTAATGTAACTGACTCTCCTTTCTTTTGGAATGACATAGATAGATCATTGAAATAAAAAATCAGAGGACTATACCTCTTCATCCAATCCACTCCCAAAACCATGTCACTGCCCCTCATAGACAATACTCTCAAATTATGACTGAACATATGGCCATGCATCACCCATTCCAATTGTCTGCATTTAGTTGTACTGTACAGCTTCTCCCCATTAGCTATAGTGATTGATAATGGCTTAGTATGTAGCAATTCCACTCCTTCTTTAGCCCATCTAGGAGTAACAAAACTGTAGGTACTCCCACTGTCAATCAAAATGTTGATTGGTTTTCCCTTAAGACTTCCTTGAATCCTAAAGGTACTATGCCCCACACTAAGGCATTTATAGAGATCTCCAGTTCATCTTCATGGTTAACCTGATCTTCCTGATTTTTTGGTACAGCAGCTGTAGACTCTTCTTGAACCCCCACATCCTCCTGATTACCCTCTTCAACAGTGAGTGAATTTAGTTGTTTATTTCTACAAACATGTCCAAGAATAAACCTGTCACCACATCGAAAACACAAGTTTAGAGTTCTCTTTTGATCAGTGAATGTAGTAGCAGGAACAGTTTTCTGTGGTTAGTTGAAATTGGTGTATAAGGGTTTCTGGTATTAGTTGAATCCTGCAGGGGTAGTTCTCTGTGGTTGATTGGAGTTTGGGTATAAAGGTTTTTGGTATTGGTTAAAACCTATTCTGGTAGGTTGTTTGAACTTTTTGCTTTCAAGTTCAATTGACAATTCATGAAGTCTGGCCTGTCTATAAGCTGCTGCTAAGGTGACTGGTTCATTTGCATTAACCCGAAGCTTGAGTTCTTCCTTGAGACCACTTACAAAGCTGGAGATAAAGTAAGATTCAGGAAGGCTATGGTCAAACTGTATGGTTTAAGCTCCTCGAATTTCTCTTGATACTCATCAATGGTTCCCTTTTGAATGAGTTTATTAAACTCTTCAATCACATCAGTATAGGTCCTATCACACAACCTCTAACACAAATCAGCAGCAAATTTTGACCAAGCAACTCTAGGTTTTTGCATTAGATATCCATCGAACCAGATTTCAGCCTTTCCTGTCAAATACATTGCTGCTAATTCCAAATTCTGGTGGTCAGCAATGGAAAAAATAGTGAAATATTTATGACACTTTTTGATCCATCCCCTAGGATTATTACCATCAAACATAGCCAACTCTATTTTAGGCTTAGGGAGAAAGGCATTTAAGCTATTTTGGGAGTTACTTCCAACAGTGAAATCACCATTTTCAGGGTATTGTTTGTGTCATATGAGCACTACTTTCTTTGGATTTGTGAGACTGTAATCCAAGTTCATTATGCTTCAAAGTGTGCTTACCATGCTCATCGATGATAGTTATCTCCACTGGGTTTTTACCTTCAGCTTTCGAATGGGCTGCCTGTGTTGGTTGAGAGCTAGAGGCATTACTGACTCCACCTGATTCATTCTGATTCTGCACATCTCCTTTTTGAGCCAATAACCCTAGCATCTTGCCAATATATTTTTGATTTTCTGCAAACTTTTCATCAATATTCTTCTTTTATTCCTCCCACCAGCGAGGCATTGTATTGTCGAAAACCTTGACAGCTTCAAGCTGGGATTGCAAGGCTTGTAACTGTTCGTGCAGGGTAATGAGTTGAGTTCCTTCTGCAATGGAGTTCTGAAATTTGTGTTTCCCCAGTTTGGTATGGTTGAATGCAAACAGCTCTGATACCAATTTGTAATGGAATACAAGTGATTCAACCAAGTAGAAGAAGGAAAGAGACCAGAGAAATATAAGATAGAAAAAGAAAGAAGAACTTTGATATTTTTCATTAATGAATCATTCCACCAGCTGTTTACATATTTATCAATTCCTAACAGATTCTAACAAAATCCGTAATTTAAGGAAATGAATTACACGTTAATGCACTTATTACAATATTCAGCAATTAAGAACAATTTCCACGTCAATAGTACTATTCTTTCAGCTCATTTTCTTTTAGAAGTTCTCCTTTCCTCGTGTATAACCTCCTTCTTGAGTCATTGCTTGACTATAGTTGTCCTTCTTTAATCCAACTGTGTCTTCATTTGCTGCCTTTAGCTCCATCCAGCTTTGACCTCCTCCTTTGATCTTCAATTTTACCACAACCACACTTCAATAATGAAACATATATCACTTGAAACTCTCCACAATATCATCCATAAAAGACAGCAAAAGAGAATTGCAACGACCAAATATTGGAATGATGCAGACACAGGCAAAATCACAAAACAAACAGTTTAATTAAAAACTCACCAACACAAAAACTGTTGAGTTTGAGTCCAAATCCAACATTGAGTAATTGAGGTAATTGGGGACTTTGACTCAAGGGTAGATTTGTTGAGTATGTAGAGTCCAAGTCCCACATTGAGTAGGAGTATTTATCCCACATTGAGTAACTTGATTAAGCTAAGGGAGTATCATCCCAACCCCTTAGAAGAGATAAAAGTTGTATTAAAACTTTTTAGGTGGTGAGTTAAGTGTATTATAAAAAGGTTTGTAAATTTTGTTTACCTAATTGCACATTGTTCCATTTTTTTTTCCCTTAGCAAGATTTAATCCTTTGCAATATTTCTAAACAAGATATATCAATAAAATAAATTTCATATAAAGAATGTTGATTATAGCAAATTTCGTATACAAAATTTTGATTACAGCAAATTAATCAAAATAAAATTATGATTATGAGCAAGAAATTTTCCCAACTTTGACATAATTAATCAAAATGTAAATAATTTTACAGAACTATAACATAACAAAGTAATAAGAGATTACCGATTCAAAAAGTTTCCCGAGAGAACGAGCAAAACCCTAATGATTTTGTAGCTGAGTAACGCAGTGGTAACTCGTTCATGGAAATTTTTTTGTTTGCTTTAGGACTGGGCTGGCTTGGGCTTTCTTGGCTGTCTTATAAATGCTTTGAATTTTCAATTTCGGCCCATTTCCCATATTATTTTAAAGCCCCATTATTTTTCTCTTTTTCCTTTTTGATGCCATTTTTTAAAATTTGTTTCAATAAAAGGATCTGTATTTTACACAAATTACAAAAAAAAAAAAAAGGAATAAAATATTTTTTCTTATTAACAAAAATGGTAAAAAAAAATGGGAATTCTTTTATTATTGATCCAAAATATAGTTTTTTTGGGAAAAAACTTTTTTCTTAGCTTGAGTACGTAATCAAACAATAAAAATTTCTAAAAATATAAAGGAAAATAAGTAGGATTATTATTCTATGTATTCTATACACCAACAGAAATTTTTTTAAACTCCACAAAACGAGTTACATGAGGGTTGTCTTTATAGGTGTTTATAGGTTAGGTCAAACCGCAACTCGATTTTTTTGAAATCCCTTGTTCAAACCCGATCCGAATCCAGCTCAAACCGATCCAAAAGTTCATTTTACTATTTAAAAATATATTTTAATATTTTATAATTAAAAAATTATTTTTTTTATTACTAAACAATAATTTGCAGTAGCCATTTGATATTCAAATGCCAGAAACCCCCTTATCTCCATTAATCAAAGGCTTTCTAAACTCATCACTCAAATTGCTTACTTTTTTTTTCTACAAACAAAACAAAATATTTCAAAACCCAAAATTCCAAATACCACAAAACCCAAGGATTAATTATAATTAATTAACTTAAGAAGAAAACAAAAACTAGAACAAAGTTCTCTCAAGAATTTCTAACATAACCACATAATCCGAATTACTGTAATAAAAAAAATTTAATTAAATCTAATTATAAAAATATAAAAATATTAATATAAAAATAAAAAAAAAAATTAATATTATTTAAACAGTGAAACCGACCGGCCTTGGCCAACCCAGAACCAAACTTGAGTAAGTAAAAAAGAAAATTTTTGGGCCACGACCCGGCCCAGCTCATAAGCAGGTCTAATGCAAAGCTTCAAAGTTTGAGAAATTATGCCCTTTGATAGTCCACCAAAAAACCTCTTGCAATATTTACAAATAATCTTGAAATAATATGTATATACAGCAGAGAAAAGGGAAGAATTACATATCAGTACTGTGTGTCAGCAGAAAAGGCTACATCTCCAGGTCTTGGAACTAACAGCATATCCCTTACTGTTACACAAACATCAATGAACAAAGGCTTGATTAACTTACCATGCATGCAGTGAAAAAAGAAACTAGCAAATCTATTGTCATGTAAGAAAGACAAATCCTAACTTTCACAAGAATATTCTCAAACCTAATACATGAGAACATTAGAAGCTGGTTCAAGACTCTTGCTACAATCTATGTTGCTCCGACTCTTTATTTTTCTTGAAGTACCTGTGTCCGAGACCCGTGTCTGACACATTTTCGGACATAGGTATGAGGATATGATCCCCAAGGACCCTCCAAATACATGGAAAAACTTAGAATAAATCAAACATACCCGTATCCGACACTCACATCCGAGTCCGAGTAACATAGACTACAATCTATCACAATTAAGCATGTAGGCTAAACCTATGTTACTCGGACTCGGATGTGAGTGTCGGACACGGGTATGTGTCCGACATGGGTATGTTCAATTTTTTCCAAGATTTCCATGTATTTGGAGGGTTTTTGGAGGATCATATCCCCATACTCATGTCCAGATATGCGTCGGACGCGGGTGTCGGACACGGGTACTTCAAGAAAAATGAAGAGTCGGAGCAACATAGGGCTAAACCACCCAGCCACCAGGCATAGTTTAATGATAAAATATCCTTCCGCATTTAATTGTTTGCTCTTGCTCCAAAGACTGCAAGAATTTTCTCCTACAGAATGAGCTCTTGATATTTTCTCATTAGTTATATTCTATGTTGCTCCGACTCTTCATTGTTCTTGAATTACCCGTGTCTGACATCCGTGTCCGACGTACATCCGGACATGGATATAGGGATATGATCCTCGAAGGACCCTCCAAATACATGGAAATCTTAGAAAAAATTGAACATACCCGTGTCCGACACTCACATCCGAGTCCAAGTAACATAGGTGATATTAGAATAATCAGCCTGACTACATATTCCAATGACAAGCCAGGGTGAGGGTACAGAATAAATCTATTAATCAAACATACCCCAAAAGGTACGCATATTCACAACTTGTACTCGTATATAGTTTATATGACAACATTTTCGTCATCGTTATTGTCCAGCTTCCTCCATCTAAGCTCAAAGAGACTTCCATCTCACCATTTTAATAGCCTTCAAAAGGCAACCACTGTGACAAGCATGCATATATAAGTAAAGTCCATAGCCATACTTATGTGGGCAGTTAGGTTAGCATGGTATTTCTCTTCTATTTCTTCTCTACTTTGACATGACTATTGGTACTACGTCCTTCAAAAGTAACAAAGGGTAAAGCACCAATGAATAACAACTTCCTATCACAAAGGCAGAAGTATAGAGCATATATGTATCTGCAGAAAATTAATAAGAGTAAAGTAAAGCTCATCTCTCAAGGTCTGTGAGACATAAAAGGAAAATGAAAATAGCCGGTAGACATTGCTTATAAATAATTTTTTTCCTAGATCAGTTTTTAATATATTTCAAAAAAAGTAGGGTGGAATTGGCCTATTGGGAACTGTTCCTTAGCAATTACAGATAAGCTTATTTCTGATTTACCTATGTGAAATAGCATTCATTTGAGAAGAAACTACTATTGACAGTAATGCAATAGCATAATTTTACAGAAAGGGGCTGAGAGGTTTGTTCAAGATAATATTGTCTCTTAAGAGCTAAGTGGGGTCTTTTGCAGAGACAAAAAGAAATTCATCTCAACACTGTCAGCAAAGGCTACTTTCAAATGATATTGAGAACTCAATTTAAATACTTTACCTCAGTCGACCACTTTTTCCATACAAAATTTAATGAACTCTCATCTTCAAACCCAAAGCTAAAAAAAAAAAAAATCCTAGGGCCATTATCTATGGTGATTAGATAATCATAAACACAGAAAATGACTCCTCATATAAGTAAATGTATAAATTAATATGGAAAACACAATGTTAAACTCATTTAATGAAATATGTGATGACTATAGCATTTTATGTACTCTGTACTTTACCTTAAATCATTGGAACTCAAAGAACATTAGCAGTCATGAATCGATGATTGACAACAGCTTCTGCAATTGGGCGTTTTCGGAAGTCAGGATTCAGCATTGCCTGCAAGGAGACCAAAATCTGTTAGAGCTCAATTGCAAATAAAGATAATAGATAACGTGGCTATGAACCTCCTCCAGGTAAAAAAGATCCATATCATATTTACTAGCCTGTCAAAAGTTCAATCAAATTAAACAAAATTAAGACATTTATTCCGGGTATTCTCTGGTTATTAACCTCCTCTACTGGCTAGCACCTTCTCTGACCATGTTTTAGGATAAATTTATTAAGATACCTACTAGTCATAAAAAAAAAAATGACAAATCGTGCTGCTTGATAGAGAAGAGGAAAGTATGTAATATTACTTTCAGATTGCGACTAACCTGAAGTAGTTCCCAACCAGCACCATCGCCAAGATCTAGAAATTTGACAGCTTCTAACAACCGGTCATCTGCCAAACAATACCTGCACACACAAACACAGAAGAATCAAAATATGGCTAAAATGGTGGTAATTAATCAAACTTAAAGCAACTGAAAAAGAGGTAATGGTTTGGCAGAACAAATAATGTGTTATGGCTGAAAGAAGGATAAGACTTGGACATTGATTCTACTAGCTGACTCAAATGAAAAATTGAAACCCTGAAATGATGTTTTCAATTTCTCACAAGTCATGTCTAGTAAACGAGAGATAATCATTTTATATTCCTCCAAGGCTGTCCAAAATAACCTACATGTAGGGAAAACTTCTGAACTTTTGCCTCAGAAATTAGAAAAGAAAAGTACATCCAAATTTGCGGTGTAAATAAAAAACAAGGCTGTCAATAGTGTAGCCTTTTATGTGACTGCTTCCTGTTTTAAGTCAGTAAGGGGTGATGATTTTGTATAAGTTATAGAACTTTTGAAGGCTGTCAATAGTATATTACAAAATAATCAAAAGATGCTTTCCTAACAAATAGGCACTAAACACTTCATTGTCCAATAAACTGGATTGTATTATGACCATATTATAATAAAATGAACAGTATGCCTCTCAATACAAGCAGTACTTGTTTTGAGGATTTGAAAGGCTTACTCTCTTGTAGCCATGAGATCAAGTTTGAAAGTGCTTTCCAAAAGCCGCTGGCAATACATGAAATGAAAATTAGTTCGGTCAGAGAATTGCTCGTTGTTTATTGATTTATTTATTTTTCTGGAGCATGCTTATATACAAAGGGCAGAACCAAAACATTTTAAAAGGAAGTAATGATATAACTGTTGCTTACTTGCAATGAAAGGCTATCTATGATCCCTGCTTCACAAAATGGAACAAAAGCCAAGTATGCAAAAAGAAGACCTGCTTCATATCTGTCTAGAGACAACAAAAGAAATTATTTTTTGGTATAAACAGCTGATAAAGTGTCAGCAAAATCAAAACATCACATGTCATCTGCAATTCCAAAGACTCGTCTCTCCATAGGTGTCAATGCACCAGCAGAAGATGCCCTTCTCCAAAGATCCTCCGACAATGTGCTAGGACCTTCTTCCAAATATGAAAACCTAGAAAGCAAAATGCCATATTATTGGATACAAATAGCAGCACTATGTTGAAAAACTAAAGCAATTCCATGCAATATTTCATGATGTATTCCCTTCTTTTCAAAAGAATACTCTAATTAGCGAAAACGGAACTGAGATGTATTTTTTTCTTTTAAATAGACGATATAATACATGCTCATATCAAGGAAACATTAACCTTATTCTCAACAAGATTGGTAATCTTTTTGCAGCCTTCAGAAGTGTCATCTTATAGCTTTAAAAGCTAGGGATCTAATCTGTTTTTAGGTCAAACCACCATCCATTGTAATGTCATGCAAAAGGAGCTTAACCTAAAATATCCAAAATTTCTGTAAAAACTGAGTCCCTTCTGTCATTATCTCACTCTGTGTACCATGATCTAGTACACATAATGATTTGCGATGGCCATCTAAAGGACAAAGATATATCTTGGCTTAGGGGATTGTTAGCTCAGTTGGCTGTTCTCTATTTAGCCAACAATGAACAAACCAATCTATCCTAGGGAACAAAGTAAAACCACAGCCCTGGGTTGCGAAACTGTCTCATAGATGAAAATCAGATTACATCTTTCTGGGAGAGAGAGAGGGGGAGGTTGTGGAAGTAGAAAAGACAAAGAACAACATAGCAGTACCTGATGTCAACAGAAAAGGCTAGATCTCGAAGCCTTGGAATCAGATAAGCAGCATCTCTTTCTACTATTGTACTGCCATCATTCAATAAAAAGGCTGATTAAACTTTGAAGTGAGCAAACTAAACTGATTGTCTTTTAAGGAGGATAAATCCAGACTTCAAATGAATATTGTGAAACAAAATACTTGAGTATAACAGAAGCGGGTCCAAGACTCTGGTGCAATCTTTCATGATTATGCATGTAGGCTAAACCATTCATAGCACCCTGGAATAGCCTAAGGATAAAGTATGTTCTGCGTTTAAATGCTTGCTCTTGCTCAAAAGGATTCCAAGACTTTTCTTCTAGAGAACGGACTCTTGATATTTTCTCACTAGCTGCTTTTGCAAAACCAGCCGCACTATATTTACCATCATCGCGGAAGGCAAGCCACTGTACAGAACAAAGCTACTTCGTTTGTAAAGTTACTGAAAAGAAAAAGCAACTTGACAACTCATAATAGTTGATATGAAATGACAGACCTGCTCCCCAGTTTTTGTCTCAAATCCACCAAGAAGTAAGAGAAGATTCTTACATATTTTTTCGGAACTGCTCTGTTAAACAGGTGCATAATTAAAAGATAAATCAGTATCATTACTTTAACCTTCAGACTGATAAATTGCAATTATCAAAAGAAACACAAATTTTACTTTTGTGATTGGTTGAAACTTATTGTTCCACTTCATTTTACCTGGAGGAAAGCATGAGCATTGAGTTCATTGGCCGCCATCATATCAGCCTCAATACCAGCAGCTCGTTGTCCAGGGTAAACCTTCATAGCCAAAAGTTTTAGTAAAGTGAATATAGATAACTAAATGGTTAACAACACCATATTGTGTAAAAGCCTAATTTGTGATTAGATTGCAGATTATTATTAATTTTTTTGGTTCTTTGGTCTGGCAGAGAGCTAATACTAAATGCAGGCAGAGCAGCTATTTTCTGCCATTTTTCAATGCACCTTAGCTCTCACAAACTGCTATTTTCCACTTATATGGTGAGATAGGGTCTAGATATATAAACAATATCAACAAGCACTTAAGCCTCCACTCTCAAGAGTTAATTTAAGATATGAATAAAGAAAGGGACATCAACAAAACTTCTCACATTTATTTAGAGAAAATTTGGTGGACAAACTCAACGTCCAATCATTTAAACTCCACATAATTATGCTACGGTACATAAAAAGTAACTCCCTGCAACGACAAGTTATTCAGATACTTTCTTTCTATTTGTAAGGAATAATCAACCCCAGTCCTTACAAGTAACACAAAAAGAATCCTAATAACTTGTCCCAGCAAAGTGTTACCTATGAAGGACTCTAAAGCGTAGAGCAGGATCAACTTTAAAATAAATATTAAAGACAAAGTTTCATGTTGACTGTGTGATATACTCACTTTTTTCTACTATGTGAAACTATGGATGATAAAATGGGTGATTATTGAGGAAAATATATAAATAATATCACCTTAAAGATCACTCGTGTGCCTTTAAAAGGACCCTGAGCTATTCTTCCTTCATAAAGCCTGCAGATGGACTGCCATGAATAGCATCAGTAGGAAGATGGAAAAGATTCTGCAAGTTTCATCAACAGTGGCAAACATATTCTGCTTATTTATGTCCACCAACATGCATGTATCTGTAGAAATGCACCTGATTTTTACACTTCCTTCTCCAACATCTTGAACTCTCAATTGCCCCAAATCTCCAGATGAAAATTCAAGATCTGCCCCTGACTGAAACCCTGAATAGCTGGAAATAAAAATTCAAATCTTTTTCCATGTCATCTTTCAATAAAATTTGTATCAAAAACCAAAATTTCACAAGAAATTAAGAATAACGCTTTCCAATTGCAGATTCAAAACCTCAGTTAGTTGCCAAAAAACACAAAAGGGAAAGAAAGAAAATTGAATCTTACGTATTCTTTTCTGCTTCCTAAACCAAGAGAAAGAGCACACCAAGAATTGGTTTCACTGAGGATCCTAACTTTAGGAGCAAACTATTCAAGAATGAAAATCTAAGTTTGGTTTCTAGAGAAAAGCTTAAGGTTCCTTCGCTAGGAACCTGCCATATACATGCATGTGCATAAACAAAAATATCTAACACAGTAAGGTTCAGATAACTAATTGATTTGTTCAATCAAATAACAGCAAACAGTAACAATCCTACAAAATGCCAACATCCACTAAACATAAACACAATTTTTTTCTACTCTTCTAAATATTGTCACTTTCTAAGTAACCAAACTAAAGAGTACTTGGCAACCAAAATTACATAAAAGATAGCACATTCATCCAAAATTCTTTACTTTTCTTTTCTCAGCAACCAAACAGAGACCCGAATTCACCTTAAAACAACACCTAGTAACATTCATTTGCTCCTGAATGTGCGTGTGTGTACCACAAACAAAAAGTTTTACTCAAGGGCGGTTCAAACGATTAATTGAATTTCATAATTAAGAAAAAAGTAGAATTCAAACTTCCTTGTTAGTTGTTACTGTCATTCCTGTTTATATTTGATGCAAAAGCAAATAATTATATTCACTATCCACAAACCGCAACTTGCCAACCTCATTGAAATTAACATGTATCTTTGATGATTTTTAAAATGTTTGACGTGTTTACTAAAAATTATAAACTGACATTTATCATTTTTCCCATACTTTCTTGGCAATAAATGAAACAAAAAGTCCAAAATTTTCGATTCTTTTGTTGTCTTTGAGTTTCCCAGAAACTACTCGTCTTTTGGCTAATGCTTGAACGTTTAACTACCCAAAAAAGTAGAATAAAAGAAACGAAAAAAACTAAATATCAACACCCAAATGCCTGAAAATTACAAAATATATATATATATAAGCAATGACTTAAATTCCTTTTCTTTATTTCATTTATTTTTCCGGCGAACCAAACAGAGATGGAAGTAGAAAAAAATTTCATGAAGAAAGCCAAATTACCTAGTAATATTCATGAAACCATAGCTACCAATTAGTCGGCCCACTTCGAATGAGTCAGGGCTGGTTATAAGACTCGCTGTACAGGCTCGACTCGACCGAGTTCGACGACTCAACCAGCTGCTCGCTCGAGGTTTTTTCGAAAGGAGAAAGGTGGGTTTTCGAGAAAGCGAAAAAAGCACAGAAGTAGAAGAAGAGAAGCAATCGGGTGCAGTAAAGAGCTTGGCTGGTTCCATTGTTAAGCTCAGAGGAGCAGAGCTGCTTTTCTTCTTCTTTTTTATATGAAAATTTGCATTAAGAAAATGCTATGAACATGGAAGTGGCGGGGCAAAGGATAAGATTTCTTTTTTTGGGGTTAACGTTAAATTCGGTTAAAATAATTTAGATTTTGTTTGTGCTTTTACTATTTATATATTTATATATAAAAATAAAGTTTGAATGGTTATACAAAATATATATTTTTAGATGACAAAATACATTATTTTATTTTTATTTAAAATAATTATATTTCAATTATGTAAGATCCTCGAAAGTCAGAGATCGACTCGGGTCTCTTTAAATGATTCATAGACGATGGATCAAGTTTATGTATGCTTGTAGACAAAGCACACTACTATGTGGTCTTATTGTTATGTTAATAATTTTTAGAATAAGGGGTTTAGTCGGTTATTTGAGAGATTTAGCCTTAAATTGGTCACGAGTCTAGAATCAAAATCGAGACAACGTAAAGTCTGTAAAATTTGGTTTTTTAACTTCACATAGTGTTAAAATGTGATATATTACTGATCAGGATTGTTAAAAAATCTAATCGGCACAAAACCGGTAAAATATGAATCAGGGGTATTTTGGTCATTTTACCCAAAAAAAAATTTGGTTCAAATATGGTACCAATAGACTCCGTGATCATAGAGGATCTCAATATGATGCTTAGATTGAAAATTTTGATTTTTTTTTTACTCGAAAAGTAAATTGGAAAGCGAATACGCCCTTAATTAGCTTAAAAGAGTGAAAAAACGGAACTGGCCGCGGGAAGGTCCGGAAAAGGTTTTAAGTGAATAAATGGATTCATATGGATATAAAATAATGTTAGAAAGCAGTTGGTGAAATCAGAATGAGAATCGGAGCTGAAACCGAAAAAGTCTTAATGTTGACTCGTAAACGGTCCGGGGCCCGAATTTGATGCTCGGGATATCGAAAAATTATGAAAACTTGCGTACTAGTGTAAAATGATATTTGAAACATATTTGTGTCGAGAAAAGTGAAAAACAAGCTTCCGAACGTAAAAATTTCATGTGAACCCTATTTAAGCATTAAAAGACAAAAAGTGTACTAAAAGGGGTATTTTTGTCATTTGGCTTGGTAAATGGCCATAAAAATCAGCCAAGAAGCCCATGTTCAGCTGTGACCTTCATTTTTTCATGCCTTAGGGGTTTTCTTCTTCAACCTTGAGAAAACCTAACCAAAGTGAAGAAAACTCCATAACCAAAAGCTTGTAAGCTTGATCTCTTAATTTCTACTCAACACCAAGCCAACAAAACACCTAGTTCTACTATCTAGAAGGCAATGATTACTTATTTGGTGTTAGCTTTTCAAGAAATCATGAGAAACTATGTGTTTCTCTTTATGGTCATTTTTGCCTTAGGTGATTTCCAACATAGTCACCACTTTAAACCACCACCATGAGTAGTCCTAAATCAACCTCTACATCTATTATTTAGGGCTGGTTGATTGAAAAAGTAGCTTGGAGTGATAAATCTAAGCTTGGCCTAATTCACCATGTTGGCCAACCACCTTGTGCCGCCACTTCCACCACCATCCGAGGCCACCGTTAGCTTTGCTAGGCTCGGGGGAGCAACTTTCCAGTTGATCGTTGCTCCAAATTTTCACACGAGTTAGGTGTAAATATTATAATACTTAAATAGCTAAGCGGCAAAATTTCGGATAGTAGCTAATTAGCTACAATTTGGATAGTATGAATGTTTCTAATTTCTAAAATATTTATGAAATTATTGTTTATGTACTAGGAGCGCGGATTAGCTGAGTCCGTGGTTGGACGAGTTTCGGAGCACGAGGAACCAATTTCTCTCTCTTAGTGCACTGTGAGTAAACGTGTAACGATAGACATAGGATCGTTAGATTATGTTATGACATACGGACTGTGATTGTATGAATGTATGACGAAGAATTACTTTATGATATCGAGTTCTCGTAAAAACGTGAGAAAAAGGTCCAAGGAATGGACAAGTGATGATTATGTAATAATCTAGGATTGTCGTATGAGTGGTCGACCATATGGTGCCACATTGTTCCTTGCTAGTATGCTTATTTAAATGCTATGTGATGCAGTTTATTGTAATGTTAAGCTATACCAGATTTGTAGGCTGCCATTGTGCCCTACCGAATTTGTAGACTGTCATTATGCCCTACCGGATTTGTAGGCTGCCATTGTGCCCTACCGAATTTGTAGGCTGCCATTGAGCCCTACCGGTTATGTAGGAGCCTTCGAGCCCTACTGGTTTTGTAGGAGCCTTCATGCCCTACCAGTTTTGTAGGAGCCTTTGTGCCCTACCGGTTTTGTAGGAGCCTTCGAGCCCTACTGGTTTTGTAGGAGCCTTCGTGCCTTACCAGTTTTGTAGGAGCTTTCGAGCCCTACCGATTTGTAGGAGTCTACGGACCCTACCGGATGTTATAGTTGTTTGTGATGTTGGATAGAAACATCCAGGTGATATTAGTTAATATAACTTGCGTTTGCTCACTGGGTCCTCATGACTCACTCTTTAGTTATTTTTCTTTTTTAGTAACTGATCGACCCGGTCCCTCATCCACCTCGCCAGCTTAGTTCGTGACACTAGTTGGTGAGCATGACATATCGTTTTGACGAGTTGGTCCGTTGCTTGATGGAGGAACCATGCATAGTCACCTAGGGATGTCATATGTTATTTTGTCTAAGTATGTTGTATTATGTGTCATAGAGTTATCCGGTCGGAGACCGAGATTGTTGTGTATATTTTTGGTATTGTATATAAATATATGCATTGTGGATCACTTTGTGCGTCTGCTACGAGGCATCTCGGTTACTCCCTAGTTGGAGGTGTCTTAACCGGGATGTCATGTGTTATTATTATTGTGTTGCATGTTTTGCAGGTTCGGTAACCCCCTTATCAGGCGAGGTCATGCCAAAATTTCGTTAGGTAGATGAATGGTTAAGGCTTCGGAGGCAAGGGTATATACTTGTCTCTGGACGGTCACACTCTCGAATTTTGGATGTGACAAAGTTGGTATCAGAGCCAAGTTTAGAGGTCGGTGACTGTACACGTGTCCATCATGTAAAGGATCACTTGTCAGTTATATTGGATAGTGCGGGGTTGGATTTATGAGGGTACCTAATGATTAAATTTTTGTCTCAAGTTATTATGCTCTCGGTGCAGAGAACACGGGGTAGGCAGAGGGGACGACCACCTAGGGTTCCCGATCAGGTCTCGACGAGACATCTGAATCCTGTAGCTGGAGATCGAGAGCAAACCGCTAGATCTACTAGGGGGTCAATAGTAAATGATAGGGTAGAACAGTTAGCTACTGAGATTGGTGAGATACGTCAGGACGTTAGACCCTGATAGATCTACTAGCATATCAGCGACAACAGAGACAGAACCAGGCCCCTCCAGATCCTCCACGACCACAGAATCCCCTTGAGGGACAGCAACCCGCCCAACAAGGGCCTTATCTCCAGTGACATTATATGAGTTTTGACGGAATAAGCCACCAGTATTTTATAGGATTGAGCTTGATTCAGATCCACAGAACTTTGTGGATGTATGTGATCGGTTATGTGTGGCTCTTGGATGCTCACCAGTTAGAGCCGTGGAGTTGACTAGTTATCAATTGACGGGGGTGGCCTATGAGTGGTATAAGACCCTATTGAGGAGCCGGCCAGCGGGTAGCGCTCCATTAGAATGGTCTGAGTTTTATAATGCTTTTATTGAGCGATTGCCTGAGAGTCTACGGGATGCAAAGGTCGAGAGTTTGAGTTACTGAAACAGACTGAGGGCATGTCAGTGTTGGATTATGATACTAAGTTTAAGCAGTTGGTGAAGTATGCTCCATATATGGTGATGACTGATACTATGAAGGCCAAGCGGTTTGCTAATGGCCTCGGGGAGTACTTATTAAGGACAGCACCAGTGACGAGGACCTCTACATACTCCTGTTCTTGATGCAGCCTTGCGATTTGAGGCACGGGCTAAAGAGAGGCAGGTTGACCATGAGCCTCGGAAGAAGGCAAGGACTGGGAGACAGGGTTTTAGGCAGTCTAGTGCAGGCGGATTAGGAGCACCTAGTGGTGCTGGTATAGTGGTCCGAAGACAGAGCAGTCAGACTAGATCGGTTACCCAATTATCAAGTAACATTGGGAGATCAAGAGCTCCCCATTGTCAAAGTTGTGGTTATCCACATTTTGGACGATGCGGAAGGCCTGGTACTTGTTTCAGATGTGGTTAGCCAAGGCATATGAAGAAGGACTGCTGCTGAATTTTTCTCGACCCACGTATACTACAGTTGCACCGCCCCCAGTTGTTACACCAATCGTTACTACTAGATCAGTGGCCCAGTCAATGGGCAGAGGCACAACAGGCAGAGGTACACAGTCTGGAGGTAGGGGACAGACTATGGGGGGTAGAGGACAGACTACACAGGGTCGAGGACAAGCCAGGGCATTTGTGCTGAATCCTCAGGACGCGCAGGCGTCAAATGCCGTCGTGACAGGTACGTTAAATATTTGTTCCAAGTAGGCTGTAGTATTATTTGATTCGGGTGCTACGCACTCCTTTATGTCCCCTTCCTTTGCTTCATGTTTGAACATGAATTATGATATGTTAGATGATCCGTTGATAGTGCTTACTCCGGAAGGGGAGGTTTACCCTGTGAATAGGATATTGAAAGGATGTGAAATACGGATCGAGGGTGAGATATTTTTGGTAGATCTAATTGAACTAGATATACTTGAGTTTAATGTAATTTTGGGCAAGGATTGGTTGTCTGCCCATCATGCGGTATTGGATTGCCACGAGAAGATGGTAGTGTTGGAAATACCGGGTAAACATGTGTTGAGGTATCAAGGAGATCGTAGAACGACTTCGCCTCACTTGATCTCGGTAATT
Organism: Fremontodendron californicum; assembly: GCA_030761205.1. NCBI lineage: Eukaryota > Viridiplantae > Streptophyta > Magnoliopsida > Malvales > Malvaceae > Fremontodendron > Fremontodendron californicum. Next base: position 10,013,628 of record JAULJL010000039.1, on the reverse strand, counting down.
AGTGGCGGGAAACTGTTAGAGAAGGGTTGCCAAGGATTCTTGGCATATGTATATGATGCTGAGATGAAGTCTCAAGATTTGAGAGGGATTCCCGTGGTAGAGGATTTTCTTGATATTTTTCCCGAGGAGTTGCCAGGACTTCCACCGAATAGGAAGATTGAGTTTTGCATAGATGTACCCCAGGGAACACAGCCGATATCCATTCCTCCTTACCGTATGGCTCCATTGGAGCTAAGGGAACTAAAGATTCAGTTGCAAGATCTTCCTGATAAGGGCTTTATATGCCCGAGTACCTCTACTTAGGGTGCTCCGGTTTTATTTGTTAAGAAGAAGGATGGATCGTTACGGTTGTGTATTGATTACAGGTAGTTGAATAAAGTGACGAAGAAGAATAAGTATATGTTGCCTAGGATCGATGATTTATTTGACCACTTGCAGGGAGCTCAATGCTTTTCTAAGATAGATCTTAGATCGGGGTACCATCAGCTTCGCGTCAGGAGGGAAGATATTCCCAAAAAGGCCTTTCGCACTCGATATTGACATTATGAGTTTTTGGTCATGTCGTTTGGACTACCGAATGCACAGGCAGCGTTCATGGATTTGATGAATAGGGTGTTCAAGTCCTTCCTCGACCAGTTTGTGATTGTGTTCACCGATGATATCTTGGTGTATTCGCGAGGCGAGGATAAACATAGGGAACACCTCCGTATTGTCCTCGAGACTCTTAGAGCACACAAACTATTTGCCAAGTTCTCCAAGTGTGAGTTTTGGCTATCGAGTGTGAGTTTTCTTGGCCATATAGTTTCGAAGGAAGGTATTTCTATGGATCCCAAGAAGATTGAGGCAGTACAAGACTGGGAGAGGCCGACTACAATAATAGAGATCAGGAGTTTCTTAGGTTTAGCTGGATATTATAGGAGGTTCGTGGAGAACTTCTCGAGGATAGTCGTACCACTAACCAGGTTAACACAGAAGAATGTCAAGTTTGTTTGGTCAGATGAGTGCGAAAAGAGCTTCAATAAACTTAAGGAGCTCTTGACTTCAGCACCAGTGTTCGCATTGCCAAATGGTGACAGATGGCTTTGTGGTGTATTGTGATGCTTCTTGCATAGGTTTGGGCTGCGTATTAATGCAGAGGAACAGGGTTATTGCTTATTCGTCGAGACAGTTAAAAAGGCATGAGCAGAATTATCCTACGCACGACTTGGAACTGGCAGCCATTATCTTCGCATTCAAAATATGGTAACACTATTTGTATGGCCGATCATGTGAGATTTATACAGACCACAAAGTCTCAAGTATATATTTGATCAGCGAGAGTTGAATTTGAGACAGAAGAGATGGTTGGTATTACTCAAGGATTATGATTGTACCATCCTTTATCATCCTGGCAAAGCCAATGTTGTCGCAAATGCCTTGAGTAGGAAGTCCATGGGTAGCTTAGCCCATTTAGCAGTACAGAGGAGACATATGGTTCGAGTAGTGAGGAATTGCATCAATGATGGTGAGATACTTAGTTTTACCGACACGGGTGAGATGTTAGCCCATGTGCAAGTACGATCATCATTGGTGGAGGAGGTAAAATGATTGCAACATGATGATGATTTTTGCACAGGAAAAAAAGCCTAGGTTGGACAAGGTTGTGCGAGGAGTTTCGTATAGATGATGATGGAACTTTATGGTTACATGACCGCCTCGTGGTACCGCTGGCAGGTGATATACGGTATAGACTCCTCGAGACAGCTCATAGCTCATCCTACACTATGCATCCTAGTTCCATCCAGATGTATCATGATCTACGAGCACATTATTGGTGGGAAGGCATGAAGAAGGATGTAGCGAACTTTGTGGCTAGATGTTTGGTGTGCCAACAGGTTAAGGCCGAACATCAGAAACCGCCAAGTACACTTCAGAGCTTGGATGTTCCTGAATGGAAATGGGACAAGATTACGATGGATGTATGGGTTGCCTAGATCAACCAAAGGATTCGACTCGATATGGGTGATTGTCGATAGATTGACCAAGTCTGCACGTTTCTTGCCAGTGCGCACTACATATACGGCAATCCAGTATGCTAGACTATATTTGAACCGGATAGTGCATTTGCATGGAGTGCCTATTTCTATTGTGTCAGATAGAGGCACACAGTTCACATCGAGGTTTTGGGAATCATTTCAAAGGGCACTAGGTACTCAGTTGAGATTCAGTACCGCGTTCCATCCCCAAATTGATGGTCAATCTGAGAGGACCATCTAGACTTTAGAGGATAAGCTTCGGGCATGTGTTTTAGATTTTGAGGGTAGCTGGGATCAGAACTTGTCTTTGATTGAGTTTGCATATAATAACAGCTATCAGAGCACCATACAGATGGCACCATATGAAGCATTGTATGGTCGAAAATGTAGATCTCTAGTGGGATGGTTCGAGGTGGGTGATCGTCCATTATTAGGTCCGGATATGGTTCGGGATGCATTAAGAAATGTGGAGTTGATCCGTGACAAAACGCGAGCAGCACAGAGTCGGCAAAAGTCTTATGCCGATAATAGACGTCGGGAACTAGAGTTTGATGTGAGGGATCATGTGTTCTTGGAAGTGTCTCCGTTTAAGGGTGTCATGAGATTCGGCAAGAAAGGAAAGCTGAGTCCAAGGTACAATGGACCGTTTGAGATACTTCAACGACATGGGGCAGTAGCATATGAGTTGGCCCTTCCTCCTGAGTTAGCCGCTGTACACCTAATATTTCATGTGTCGATGCTTCAAAAATACATCCCCGATGAGTCCCATGTGTTGCAACTGCAGGCGGTAGAGATAGACCCCCGCATGTCATATGTAGAAGAACCCATAGCCATAGTAGAACAGCAGGTACAGAAGCTACGATCGAAGGAGATTCCTTCGGTGAAAGTTGTATGGAATCATCATGGGAAAGAGGAAGCTACTTGGAAACTTGAAAGAGACATGAGAAGACAGTACCCCCAGTTATTCTGGGAGTAGGTACGTAACTCTTTAAATGAATTATTCAATAAGTTGAATTAGGAAAATTCGAGGATGAATTTTTTTTAGGGGGGAAGAATTGTAAGACCCTCGTAAGTCAGAGATCGACTCGGGTCTATTTAAATGATTCATAGACGATTGATCAAGTTTATGTATGCTTGTAGACAAAGCACACTACCATCTAGTCTTATTGTTATATTAATATTTTTAGAATAAGGGGTTTAATCAGCTATTTGAGAGATTTAGCCTTAAATTGACCACGAGTCTAGAAACAAAATCGGGAAAACGTAAAGTCCGTAAAATTTGGTTTTTTAACTTCACATAGTGTTAAAATATGATATATTACTGATCAGGATTATTGGAAAATCTAATCGACACAAAACCGGTAAAATATGAACCAGGGGTATTTTGGTTATTTTACCCAAAACTTTATTTTTGGTTCAAATATGGTACCAATAGACTCCTTGATCATAGAGGATCTCAATATGATGCTTAGATTGAAAATTTTGACATTTTGTTTACTCGAAAAGTAAATTGGAAAGCGAATACTCCCTTAATTATCTTAAAAGAGTGAAAAACCGAAATTGGCTGCGGGAAGGTCCGAAAAAGGTTTTAAGTGAATAAATGGATTCATATG